>CM021105.1:87116445-87463592 GCA_007115665.2 Sequoiadendron giganteum
ATCTGATCCATGATATTATAACACTGGTAGCGATCTTGTTTTTTCACGTATTCTACTAGAATATCAGAACCAAAACGAGAAGATTGTTCTCCTTTGAGTAAACCACAACAACGATTTTTAAACCAATATTTAAAGTTTTTAAAGACCAGATATCTTTCCATCAAACAGATCGCCATATGTTTTCGCAGCCATAAAAAGTAATCTGTCTCTGGATCATTTCCAGGATAAAAAGGAAATATTTTTTTGATTTTTCTTGTTTTTCTTTTTTCTTCCGGAAAATAAAGTTCTAGTTTGACTAAGTTTACCGCCACTACTTTCAAGAACTTATCTTGTGAAAGTAGTTGTTCTTCTAAGTGGGCTAATTGTTTATTTAATTTTATTAGCAATTCCAAAATTAGGAATTTTTGAAATTTAAGCGCCATTTTGTCGAATTCTATAGAAATGATAGAAAACTTGTCATTCCCCCTATCTTCCGAAGAAGTTTTAGAAAGCAACCTAGACATTTGCTGATTTTCTAATGCTTTATTGAAAAGTGCAAACCTATGTAATTCATCTTTTATTCTTTTACGTATTTCAAGAAGTACAAATTGAACTGTTTTCAAACCTGTACCAATAATGTCTTGCAGTATCTTAATAGTTTCTTTTGCATCTAAATTCAAATATTTTATGAATTTCTTTTCTAGTACAACCTTAAGGATATTAACAAGAGTATTGTTGTATGCTACTAATGTTTTCAACGCTTTAGTATTTTTTTGAAAAAACTCTTTGTAAAAATATTTGTGATAAATTACTTTGTACAATAAAATTGAGACCTTTCGAACCATTTTGATGTCAAACGTCGTATGTTTTTTCTCTAAAAGATCTATCGTAGATAAATTCATGGCCATAGGGCGCCAAGTGCCACTATCAATTAAAAGTTCAATTCGCTCTGAACTAGTCATTTGCAGAGTAGCTCCACATTCTGCACAAACACCTTTTTGTTCTACTAAAGATTTCTTATAGAGAAGGGTCTCACAATTTTCGCACAAAAACCACAAATGCTTAAAACGTTCCGAATTGAATCTGTCTTCTACGGGTGTTGTTTCGATATATTCAGAATCCTTGTTTTCTTCACACATTTTCCTATATTTTTTCTACATATTATTAATGTACAACTTTGAACAGATAAAATACAAATTTTGCTTCATTTTTATTCCATTTTTTTTTAATCTTGGGCAAAAGATCTTTTTTGTATTTTTCGAAAAAAGAAATTTCTCTATCTTTCTCTATCTGACTCACTCCACTTAATCGAGAATTCATTCGATCTTCTCGTCGTAATTCATTTATTTGTTCAAATAGCGTATAGTATATATACATATATATATACTATATATTTTACATACATTTGATTCCTTGAATAGTATAAAATCCGCTTCTGATCAAAAAACAGAAAATGAAGTCTCCATCAGGTTCTTTCTGATCTGTCCAACGAATTCACGATGATTCGTTGAAAAAGAATGAACAGTAGACTCAATAAAATATCTATTTCTATTTATACAATACGCTATTGTACCTTTTTTTTACTTTATTCTTAAAGCTCCGGACAAAGCCGAGTCAAAATTTTTTATTAGATTACAACAGATTTGACAAATCCATTCAATCATGAGGATTGAATTTGTGAAAGATAACATTATCTTTAGCCCACTTTGGGCGCGGGCTAGAAGAGATTGAAGCCCCTTGCCCCCTGGGCCTGGATCTACTGATCCACCGCCCCAATCGAATAATCCAAAAAATCGAGAGGTAAGCCCTTTTTTCTAGCCGAATTATATATTCCCATCCATTCGGTATTCGGCTCAATCTTAAAAGAAAAGATTGGGCCGAGTTCGATTTGATTAAGGGACCAAACAGACGAAAGTCACTTGATTACAAGCGATCAATCGTATCAAATTCAAATTTGATTTCTTTCCATATTTCACAAGCGGCAGCTAGTTCAGGACTCCATTTAGTAGCTTCGCGGATCACTTCATTACCTTCACGCGCAAGATCACGTCCTTCATTACGAGCTTGTACACAAGCTTCTAAAGCGACTCGATTAGCCACTGCACCAGGTGCATTTCCCCAAGGGTGCCCCAAAGTCCCTCCACCAAACTGTAATACGGAATCATCCCCAAAGATCTCGGTCAGAGCAGGCATATGCCAAACGTGAATACCTCCTGAAGCTACAGGCAGAACACCCGGCATAGAGACCCAATCTTGAGTGAAATAAATACCACGACTTCGGTCTTTTTCAATAAAATCATCACGTAATAGATCAACAAAACCCAAAGTGACTTCTCGTTCTCCTTCAAGTTTACCTACTACAGTACCAGCGTGAATATGATCTCCACCAGACATACGTAGTGCTTTAGCCAGTACACGGAAGTGCATACCATGATTTCTTTGTCTGTCAATAACTGCATGCATTGCGCGGTGAATGTGAAGAAGTAGGCCATTATCTCGGCAATAATGAGCCAACGAAGTATTTGCCGTAAAACCTCCAGTCAGATAGTCATGCATGATGATAGGAACTCCCAATTCTCTGGCGAATACCGCTCTTTTCATCATTTCTTCACACGTACCTGCAGTAGCATTCAGGTAATGTCCCTTAATCTCACCCGTCTCAGCCTGAGCTTTATAAATTGCTTCTGCACAAAAGCAGAAACGATCTCTCCAGCGCATAAATGGTTGGGAATTCACGTTTTCATCATCCTTGGTAAAATCAAGTCCACCACGGAGACATTCATAAACCGCTCTACCATAATTCTTGGCAGATAGACCCAATTTTGGTTTGATAGTACATCCCAACAAAGGACGACCATATTTGTTTAATTTATCTCTTTCCACTTGAATACCATGTGGTGGTCCTTGGAAAGTTTTTGAATAAGCAGGAGGAATTCGTAAATCTTCCAGACGTAGAGCCCGTAAGGCTTTGAATCCAAATACATTACCTACAATAGAAGTGAACAGGTTAGTAACAGAACCTTCTTCAAAAAGATCTAAGGGATAAGCTACATAGGCAATAAATTGAGTTTCCTCTCCAGGAACGGGTTCAATATCGTAGCATCGGCCCTTGTAACGATCAAGACTGGTAAGTCCATCGGTCCAAACAGTGGTCCACGTACCAGTCGAAGATTCGGCAGCTACTGCTGCTCCCGCTTCTTCGGGGGGTACTCCAGGTTGAGGAGTGACTCGGAATGCTGCCAAGATATCAGTATCTTTGGTCACATATTCCGGAGTATAATAAGTTAATCTGTAATCTTTAACACCAGCTTTGAATCCGACACTTGCTTTAGTCTCTGTTTTTGGTGACATAAATAAGTCCCTCCCTATGATTTATTGGTTAATAGCTCTTACAAGAACGAGGTCTACTCGACCTGGGTGTCGAACGTAAAGAATCACTTTTGTATTTCAAAAATTTTGTACAAAATATATATTTTGTAGCCTTTATTGTCAAAAAGGCCTTTCTTTCAAGTGATATTGTATCATGTTATGTATGTATAACGCAACCCGATTTCTTATTTCGATTGACCTGCGGACCTTTCCGCAATTTTAATTTATTCTATATTAGAAGTAAATGTGGTACATTTCATTTTAGGCGAAAAAGAAAATGAAAAAATTGCAGTAGCAGACGGTATGGGCATAGGTATAAATGTGACTAGTTATTGGTTCAGCAAGTTGAAGACTTCCGATCGTTATCCATTTACTTCCAATTTCATTGGATGACTATTTATCTCGACAAAATCGCATCAACAGCCTCTAGTCGTGTTCTAGCTCTTTTGAGAGCTACATCAGCTTCGATTGCTTGTCTCTTGCCTTCAGCTCGCGCAAGATCAGCTTTAGCTAATCTAAAACTTTCCTGAGCCTCTTGAAAATCAATATCAATACCTCTTTCTGCATTATTTACCAATAATGTGATTTCATTATTGTCTATCTTGGCAAAACCGCCCATCAAAGCCATAGTTGACCACTGGGCATTGAGTCGTATTTTCATGACTCCTATATCCAAAGCTGTTACAATTGCAATATGGTTGGGTAATACACCCATTTGACCATTATTGGTAGTTAGTATTATTTCTTGAACTTCTGAATCCCAAGCAACTCGATTGGGAGTGAGTACACGAAGATTTAGGTTCATTTTGTTTCTTTAAATTTCTTTTAAGTTCATAGCCTTTGCGGTAGCTTCATCAATGTTACCCACCAAATAAAAAGACTGTTCGGGTAGACCATCTAATTCTCCGGAAAGGATCATTTGAAAACCTCTAATTGTTTCTATTAGACTAACATATTTACCGGGGGAACCAGTGAATACCTCCGCTACAAAAAAGGGTTGTGACAAAAATCGTTCAATTTTTCTTGCTCTTGCCACGATTAAACGATCGTCTTCTGATAATTCGTCTAATCCAAGAATAGCTATAATATCTTGAAGTTCCTTATAACGTTGCAAAGTTTGTTTAACTCCTTGCGCAGTTTCGTAATGTTCTTCGCCTACGATCGAAGGTTGGAGCATAGTTGACGTAGAATCTAACGGGTCTACCGCTGGATAGATCCCCTTGGCAGCTAATCCTCTCGATAGTACAGTAGTAGCATCTAAATGTGCGAATGTTGTAGCAGGAGCGGGATCAGTCAAGTCATCTGCAGGTACATAAACTGCTTGAATGGAGGTTATAGACCCCTCTTTGGTAGAAGTTATTCTTTCTTGTAAAGAACCCATTTCCGTGCTAAGAGTTGGCTGATAACCCACCGCGGAAGGCATTCTGCCTAATAATGCGGATACCTCTGATCCTGCTTGGACAAAGCGGAAGATATTGTCAATAAATAGGAGTACATCTTGTTTATTGACATCTCGGAAATATTCAGCCATAGTTAAAGCAGTTAAACCAACTCTCATACGAGCTCCTGGTGGTTCATTCATCTGGCCATAGACCAGAGCTACTTTGGATTCTGATATATTTTGTTCATTAATGACTCCCGATTCTTTCATTTCCTTGTAAAGATCATTTCCTTCACGGGTACGTTCTCCTACTCCGCCAAATACAATCCCTTTCTCTATCTATTATTTTGGTATTATTATTATATGGTAGCTTATTATAACTACTTCATTCAATATGGTAATACTATTATATTAACTATTATAATTATAACTATTATGGTAAGCTTCTTTGAAATAACTACTTTTACTCTAACTATTATATGGTAATAGTTATGAATTCTCTATCTATAAAATGGGAAATAGTTATTATATGGTATTAAAAGATGAATCAATCTCCCAGTCAAACATTTTCATAATATGCCGATTCGAATCCGAATTAGGCTCCGTGAGATCCAGGTAATAGTAATAACATATCATAAGTCCAATTTATTACTTGAATTTTCCTTTCCTTTTCATAGTATGAAAATGCATGCATTTCCCTTGCATTTCAATAGGGTAAACTATCGGAGTAAAAGAAGGGGTCTAAAGAAGGAAAAAGGCCAGATCAGTAACAAATAAATTGAAGTTTTGGAAAGAATCCAAATAACTATTTCCTTGGTTATTTCAATTTATTCTTCAATGAATATAGGATGAATACAAATAGTTTTATTCATATGGCACTAATTATTTATTGCCACGCACATCTCATGTACAAAAAGGAAAGCTCCTATAACAGTTTAAGTTTTTATTAGATTATATTGAGTCTAACCATCAAATCGAAAAAGATTTGAGTTTGCTATATGATACATAGTATCAAGATTCGATTAGAAAAGGGAACGCATATACAAACATAAAAAAAAGAATTAAACATATCCCGCCCGGTATGAAAAGAGTTTATGTGCGTAGACATAGATCTATATGTATCTATCTATGTATGTCCATCTAGACAGGCTCTACATGAAAAAAGAGAATATATATATAAGATAAGAAGGAAAACAATAAAATTGATTAATTACTATTACTCGCGGCGAAGAATTCCATTTATTTATGGAAAGCTTTGATATCCATTTTTTTTTTTTTTCAAATCTCATACTTGTACTTCTACATTTGTCTAAGTCCATCTAATAAATAAAATAAAAAATGGTTTCGTGTCCATCGGTGGTGTAACATTAGAAATTACAGAAATGACTCTGATATCTCTCATATAAGCATGGGGAGATTTGAAATGATTATAGAAATCATTTTTTGGATCTCCCATGAAAATAAATCGATATTAGTTATCGCTCACATCCACAAATATCATTCAAAATAATATGAATTTGAATCAATTTCGATCTTTATCTTACAAACATAATTTTCTATACGTTGATATTTAAAGAATTTCAATAAAATGAGATAGATCGAATTATCTCAAATAATTTGATCCAGAATTACTGGAACATTTTGAACTTATTAAGTTCTCACCAAAGTGGTTGGACCCAAGTCTTCTAGATTTTTCTGACGACGTAGAGGTCGGGTAACCAATTCAAGTACATCTCTTGCATTGGCAAACCCATGAATCTGGGCAAAAGTAAATTCAACTGACCATTTAGTACTAATTCCTCTTGCCTCTAACGGGTTAGCATGAGCCATTCCCGTGATAGCTAAATCGGGTTGTAATTCGCGTATACGTCGTATTTGATTCGAATTATCTGGTTTCTCCACAATTCGTGGTATTGGTACACGCATCTTTATACATGTATCTTGTAAAAGTGATAATTCAGCAGCTTGATATCGCTTATCCATATATGGAATGCCAATTTCATGAACAATCATTCCACATCTGATTAAGAATCTTGCTAGAGATACTTCTAGCAGATTATCTCCCATGAAAAAGACAGATTTACCACGTACCAAATCAAGATAATCCTTTAAGCTTTCCCATATCCGTTCCTCCCTTTCCTCCAAACCTTGGGGTTCAACACCAAATACAGGACAAATCTTTTCAATCCAAGCACGCGTTCCGTCTGGACCGATAGGAAAAGGAGCTCCAATTAATTGACATTTTTGGCGTCTTACCAAAGTTGTCGCTGTCCGACTCAAAAAAGGGTTAATACCACAAACATAAACTCCATCACCCAATGATGGAAGATCAGTATATTTTTGAGCAGGTAACCAACCTGATACCTTGATGGATTGACGTTTTAATTCTAGATTTAGTTGAGAAGCCACATTGGACGGCAAAGATCCAAAAAGAACTAAGGAAGGGTGATTTGCATATTCAACCAATTCCTCTTTTTTTCTAGAATGAAAAGTGAAAAAATTTTGTATAGTTTCTTTTCGTTCACGAACGGAGAATTCCGATTCTGGACAACGATGTGCCATCGCAGCTAACACAGTATCTTCTCCTTGAGTAAAAGCATAATCGAGTCCATTCGCTCTTGCCACTAGAATTGGGATTCCAATTTCCCATTCTAGTTTGGGTGCCATACCTTCCAAATCCATTTTGATTATCTCTGTAGTACAAGTACCTATCCATATGATCACGCTGGGGTCTCTATCTTTTCTTATTCGAATACAAAGCTTTTTTAATCCTTCATAATCATTCAATTGAGCCGAGATATCTCCTTCTTCCAATTCTGCCATTGCATAGCGAGGTTCTGCGAAAATCATTACTCCAAGTGCATTTTGCAGAAAATAACCGCATGTCTTTGTACCCACAACTAAAAAGAAACTATCTTCAATCTTTTGATATAACCAAGATACACAGCTAATTGGACAAAAAGTATGATAATTACCTGTCTCACATTCGACAGTGAGAGGTTCATCAATGTTCACTGACATAAATGATTATAACTATGTTGATTAAATCGTCGTAAATCCAAGTAAATTTTCCTTATTATTTTGATCTTTCCCCTCATCAATAGGATTCAGATAAAGGTCAGAGAGTAAACTGAATAATTCCCGATCTGGAATCTCCTTTGGCACAATACCTTCTGGTTGGGACAATATTTGATCCGCTATGTCTAAATAATATTCACATACATAGTTAAGAGATGGTTCGGATCCAACCATTTCAAATAAGGTTTTCCCCTTGACTCTCGAAACTCGAATATCTTCAATAAGAGGTAACACTTCTATTACGGGCATTGGACAGGCTTCTACATATTTATTGATAAGATCTCTTTTAGATGTACGATTTCCAACCAAACCTGCTAATCGGAGTGGATGTGTACGAGCTTTTTCCCTGATAGAAGCAGTAATACGATTAGCTGCAAATAATGCATCAAATCCATTATCTGTGATAATGACACAGTAATCTGCATAGTTCAACGGAGCAGCAAAACCTCCACAAACCACGTCACCCAATACATCAAATAATATTATATCATATTCGTAAAATGCATTTAATTCTTTTAACAATTTCACAGTCTCTCCTACCACATATCCCCCGCATCCAGCTCCTGCGGGTGGCCCCCCAGCTTCCACACAATCTACCCCTCCATAACCTTTATGAATGACATCTTCGGACCAAATATCCTCATAATGATAATCTTTGGACTGCAAAGTATCTATAATTGTAGGTATCAAAAATCCTGTTAGAGTAAAAGTACTATCATGTTTGGGATCACATCCAATCTGTAACACTTTTTCACCACGTCTAGCTAGGGCAATTGAAATATTACAACTAGTGGTTGATTTACCGATTCCGCCTTTTCCATAAACTGCTATTTTCATCTTTTGATCTCCTTTTATTTCTTTTTTATCTTCCGAATTTGTTATTAGGAAGATCTCATTTTGAGTTTTACTTTGCCTTATTTATATGATTGTAGCATATTACATTGTTTGGCCCTGCTTTTTTTTTAGCTCCCTCACATCTTAAACCTTATTCTCTCCTGAATAAACGGAGGAAGCCAAGCAAAAAACCCTTCCTTCATTCCCAGATAAAGGCAATTTTATTCATTAATTTGCAGCGGATGCAACTACCCGCTAATTAAGACTTAGTTCTCTCTATTCAAATAATAGAATGGAAAAATGGAGTGAGTCAGATAGAGAAATTTCTTTTTTCCAATTTACTGCATGGCAAATGATAACAGGAGAAGATAGGTTTGGGATTCGATTTGATTACTGCCTGCAAATGAATGTGTTATATATGATGTTAAATTATGGTTATTTCAATGAATAAATTGAAATAACCAAGGAAATAGTTATTTGGATTCTTTAGACCAAATAGTTATTAAGGTACTCTTTGTAAAGAAATTATTTGTAACATACCAAAACTAGCAGTGACTCGAGAAATTAGGCTCACCATTCATACCATATAATAACTATTATATAAAATGGGAAATAGTTATTATATAAGCGGAAATAGTTATTCATCTTTGAAATAACTAGATAGAGTAAAGTACTATCATAAGCTACTTTTACTCTAACTATTATAATAACTACTTTTACTCTAATAGAGAATTCATAACTATTACCATATAATAGTTAGAGTAAAAGTAGTTATTTCAAAGAAGCTTACCATAATAGTTATAATTATAATAGTTAATATAATAGTATTACCATATTGAATGAAGTAGTTATAATAAGCTACCATATAATAATAATACCAAAATAATAGATACAGAAAGGGATTGTATTTGGCGGAGTAGGAGAACGTACCCGTGAAGGAAATGATCTTTACAAGGAAATGAAAGAATCGGGAGTCATTAATGAACAAAATATATCAGAATCCAAAGTAGCTCTGGTCTATGGCCAGATGAATGAACCACCAGGTGCTCGTATGAGAGTTGGTTTAACTACTTTAACTATGGCTGAATATTTCCGAGATGTCAATAAACAAGATGTACTCCTATTTATTGACAATATCTTCCGCTTTGTCCAAGCAAGGTTTCCTGGGTCATTTACATAGTATTGCTAACCGTTTCTCATACTCTCATTTCATAACTTATAAAAAAGTGTTACTAAATGAACGTTCAATTTCTAACAATGACTCAAATACTTTCCAAGTAGCTAAATACTACTTTATGGACGAAAAGAGGGGAATTTCTAAATTTTATTCATACAGGAATATTCTTTTCAATTTTTTCAATTTGTATTTTTCCCTATCCAATTTTTTTGAAAAAACATTTCCAGTAGTCAGCCTTGGACAATTTCTTTGTGAAAGTATACGGATATCCGAAGATAAACAAATCCAAAGATCTGGTCAAATTGTAGTTGTTCATGAGGAATCTTTCGTCATTAGATCAGCTAAACCCTATTTGGGTACTCGAGGAGCAACTCTTAATAGTTTTTATGGGAAAATTCTTTACGAAGGAGATAGATTAATAACTATCTTATACGAAAGATTAAAATCCGATGATATAATTCAAGGTCTTCCTAAAGTTGAACAATTGTCAGAAGCCCGTTCGAATACTTCAATATCGAAAAATCGAAAAAAAAATTTTCAAAAATTGAACATACACCTGGCAATATTTTTTGGAAACTTTTGGGGGTCATTCAACAGTGTTAGAATAACTATGGAGCATAGTCAGAATCACTTGGTCAATGAAATTCAAAAGGTTTATCGATCCCAGGGAGTAAAAATTTCTGATAAACATATAGAAATTATTGTGCGCCAAATTACATCGAAAGTTTTAGTTGTAGATGTGGAAAAGTCGGAAAATAAAAATTTGGAAAATGGACTAGGTAGTGTTTTTTTACCCGGAGAACTCGTTGGATTATCACGAGTACAAAGAATGGATCGTGCTCTAGAAAAAAGAATCAATTACCGAACCATTTTATTGGGAATGACAAACGCATCTCTGAATACTCAAAGTTTTCTGTCAGAAGCGAGTTTTCAGGAAACTGCTCGGGTTCTAGCTAAATCTGCTCTTCAAGGTCGTATTGATTGGTTGAAGGGCTTGAAGGAAAATGTTATTCTCGGGGGAATGATACCTGTCGGTACTGGATTCAACCGTTTGGGAAAACGGAGCAAAATGGATTCGAAAACGAGGAACAAAAATTTCTTTATCAATAAAATGAAAGATTTTTTCTTTGATCATGAATATAAAGTCTCTGTTTTATCTGTTAAGCAAAAGAGAAAAAAAGTGATAAAAAAACTAGTAAAAAGAAAAAAGAAAAAATCAAATAAAAAAGAAAAAATCAAAACGAGCAGTCAAAAAGTAATTTTGTATAAATGAAGAAATTTCTTGTTAGTTCTTTTAAAATAAAAAAAAATGAAATGAATATCTTGTACCAAGTACGCTACGGCAAGCAATCTAACCCATTCCATTGGAATGTAGATATTCCAGTTCATAGTAAAAAATAAAAACAAAATGACGAAAAAAAATTGGAACATCAATTTGAAAGAGATGGTAAAAGTAGGAGTTCATTTTGGTCATGAGACCAGAAAATGGAATCCTAAAATGGCACCTTACATTCTTAAAGAACGTAAAGATAGTCATATTATAAATTTGACTTACACCGCTCGTTTTTTATCAGAAGCCTGTGATTTTGTGTTTGATGGAGCAAAGAGAGGAAAACAATTTATGATAGTTGGTACAAAACATCAAACAGCTGATGCTGCTAAATTAGCTGCTTTAGCAGCTCGATGTCATTATGTAAATAAAAAATGGCTCGCGGGTATGTTAACTAATTGGTTTACTACAGAAGCAAGACTTGAAAAATTCAAAAATTTAACGAAAAAAAAAAATACGGGAGGATTTGATCGATTTACGAAGAAAGAAGCAGCAATACTCAAGAGAGAATTGAACAAATTGCAGGAGGATCTAGGGGGGATTAGATACATGACAAAATTGCCCGATATTGTAATAATTCTCGATCAAAAAGGGGAATATACCGCTATTCGGGAATGTAGAACTCTGGGTATTCCAACAATTTGCTTAGTTGATACAGATTGTGACCCAGATCTCGTGGATATCCCGATCCCAGCCAATGATGATGGTAGAGGACCAATCCGGTTGATCCTAAATAAATTAATTTTAGCAATTCACGCGGGTAGAGAATTGTAATTCTATAAAAAGTGAATTAAAAATAAAAAAAGATAAGCTAGAATTAAGTTGGCTACTATTCCCAAACCTTATAGAATAGATTAAGATAAAATATTTTTATAGAAATAAAGAGATCTTCTTAATCAATCAAATAATCATTCCATTATTTTATTTCATAGCCTGACTTATGATAGTGAAATAATTGAGGAATTGGTCATTGAACCAAAATCATTTCTTTTTGAAGTTCATCTTTATATACAAAGGGTAATATGGATATTGTACAATTTCCTATTAACACGCTGAATTATTTCTACGAGATATCCGGTGTGGAAGTAGGTCAGCATTTTTATTGGCAAATCGGGGGGTTTCAAGTTCATGCACAGGTACTTATAACTTCCTAGATTGTAATTGCTGTCTTATTAGGTTCAGCTACTCTAGCTGTTCGAGACCCACAAATCATTCCGAACGGAGCTCAAAATTTTACCATCTCGTTTACATATTGCTAGTAAAATAAAGGTCTTTTATTATTCTTAGCATCTGTCATTTTACTATATATTTTCTGTAGGTAGTAGTATGTTCTGAACGGTTAACTTTTACCTATTGCTTATTAAAAAAGATTGTTCTGATAGCTTTTCCTCCAGTAGCTATTTCTCGTTCTTGAAATAGCGCAAAATCCCAAGAGAGAAAATAAGCAATATCTTTTGGCCAGGATTCTTCGTCATATTTTAGTGAACCCTCAAATCGCAATAAAGTCGGTTTGTTAACCGTGGGCCTAGTAATACAAACATTTGGATAGGGTTTTCTAATATTTTTTCCCCCCCCCCTCAGAATCGGACATGAAAGTTTCCTCTCATCCGGCTCAAGTAACTATACTGAAATGGAAAGTGATTATGTATCATTGTGCAAATGTTTTTTGCTCTCTATAAAATGAAATAGTTACTCTTTGCTCAAGTTCTAAATGAATTCGATTATTGGTTTATCATTCGTATTATGACATAAATATGGAATTAGTGAGCAGTCTCCTCCCTTTTGAACGATACATTTCTTTGCCTTCAATTCATTTGAAGTTCATAAGGGATTTACTTGTCTGTATCTCGTTCTAATTGATCCTGTAGGTTTCTGTTTTACTTCGATGGTTACAATACTATTTGAAGCATATGTGCGATGAATAAACTCCTATAACCATATCTTCTTTTTGGTCTTGAATAAATCAAGTGATTAATAAGAATAAACCAGATTTTTCATTCCATTTTTTCTTAGAATAAAAGAGGTATTTTTACGAAGTCCAATTAGCAATTTAATATACAAGATATTAACCCTAGATTCATTTCTCTTTATCAACATCTTTTTAAGATGCTTCTAATTCTGAGCTTCATGCTACTCTTCCCGAGGGGCGTGTCAGAGCTAAGGGCATCCCAATTAGATTGAATAGGATGACAGTTCCTACGGATCTGTATAATGAGAGCTTGTGATCAAGTCACACATCGCAGTATACTGGTTCTTCTAATTCTTTACGAGTTTTATCTAATAGATCCGCGATATAACTGGGGCGTCGTTTGAAATACCAAATATGAACAACTGGACATGCCAGTTTAATGTATCCCATTCGATATCTTCGAATTCGAGGATCAACAACAAGTTCAATTTCACATCGAGTACAAAAATTCTTTTCCTTCTCATTTTCCATTATTCGAGGTTTTACACAAGCACAAACTCCCCTTTTCTTAGGCCCAAATATTCTTTCACAAAATAATCCATCTCTTGCTGGTTCATAAGTTCTATAATCTAAAGTGAGGGGTTTAGTCACTTGTCCGACTCTTTTTCCATTAGGTAATATTCTTTCAGACCAAGCGAGAATCTGCTCGGGAGAAACTAATCCAATTCGAAGTTGTTGATGTTTATCCTGGTCACTCATAAAAAATAAATTTTGATTCATTTTGATCAAACTTCCTTCTTATCTATCTGAAAGTCTATCTCAGATAGAATAGTATGATTCAATTCTAGAGCTAAAGATCGTAGTTCTCGACTGAGCAATTGAAAAGATTCTGTAAGAGTGCTAGGTTTAGGCATTGGTTCTCCATTGAGAATGGCACCAAATATTTTTTCACGAGCGTCTATATGGTCAGATTTTAAAGTAAGCATCTCGTGTAAAATATAAGCAACACCAAAACCTTCTAGAGCCCAAACTTCCATTTCTCCTACTCGTTGCCCTCCTCGGTGGGATTTTCCTTTTAAAGGTTGTTGTGTAACCAATGTGTAAGGTCCACTGGAACGTGCATGAATTTTGTCATCAACTTGATGGCACAATTTCGAAATATAAGCTATTCCTATTGTAACAGGTTGTTCAAAAATCTTTCCTGTTCTTCCATCAATTAATCTATGTTTTCCAGGATGATCAGGTTCAAATACCCATGGATTAGCTGTTTGCTCGCTAGCTTTATAAAGTTCAGAAAACACTAGTTTTCTAGAAGCTTCTCGTTCGTATCTTTCGTCAAAAGGTGCTACTCTATAATGTTTGTTCATTAGTTTTCCTGCTAAACCAAGCAAACATTCAAAGATCTGTCCTACATTCATTCGTGAAGGTACCCCTAATGGATTTAATACCATATCTACTGGTGTTCCATTCTGTAAATAAGGCATATCTTGTCTGGGCAAAATTTTTGAAATAATACCTTTATTACCATGCCTTCCAGCTACTTTATCACCCACTTGTATTTTACGTTTTTGTGAAATATATACATGAACTTTTTCTACACTATCGCCGAGATAATCTTCTTCCTCGAACTCCTGGAAGCATCTCACATCGAGAACTCGGCCTTTTACACCTTTAGGGACTCTAAAACAATTTTCTTTTCCAGTAGGTGCCTTAATATCAAATAATTCTTGTAAGAATTTTCCTTCTGGAGTATTTAATAGTGAGTCTTCTTCTGCTTCCAGTATTAATTTACCTACTAATACATCACCTGTTTCTACCCAAGATCCTATCATTACAAGGCCATTTTCGTCCAGATGACGGAGTAAGTAAGCATCTAAATGAGGTATTTCTCTAGTGATTACTTCAGGGCCCTGCTTCGTAACATAAACTCCAATT
The DNA here is from genome assembly GCA_007115665.2 of Sequoiadendron giganteum. Lineage (NCBI taxonomy): Eukaryota > Viridiplantae > Streptophyta > Pinopsida > Cupressales > Cupressaceae > Sequoiadendron > Sequoiadendron giganteum. Next base: position 87,131,438 of record CM021105.1, read on the forward strand.
TCGTATCTTACGATCTGGAAAGAAGTAAAAATGTCTTCATATACCAGACGTTCACTAATAAGTATTGCATCTTCAAAATTGTATCCTTCCCATGGCATATAGGCGACTAAGATGTTTTTTCCCAAAGAAAGTTCTCCCCCTGCTGTAGCTGCACTGTCTGCTATAATTTGCCCCCTCTTTACATATTCCCCTTGGCGAACTCGGGGTTTTTGATGCATACAAGTGTCACTATTAGAACGTTGATATAGAATCAATTCTGTTTCTATATTCTCTCGAACAACGGATGAAGTTATAGTGATATTTCCACCATCAATATATTTTATTTTTCCCCCTTGCTTGGCTATAGCTATACTTCCTGAATCTAGAGCTGCTTGACCCTCCAATCCAGTTCCAACAATACACTTCTCAGGTTGAAGAAGTGGAACTGCTTGACGCTGCATATTAGAACCCATTAAAGCACGATTCGCATCATTATGTTCGATAAAAGGAATAAGGCAAACTCCAACGGAAAAATATTGGGAAGGAAAAATACTTCTGAAATGAATTTGGTCCCATGCAAAAAATAAAAATTCTTGTTGAAATCGAGCGGGAGTAAATTGTTCCTCTGGAACCCCTTGATTTAATGCCAAAAAATTTCCTGTAGCTATCCGACAGTAGTCATCTTCTCCCGGTAATAGATAAACCATATGTTCTTCGTTTGATCTTTCAGATAGACAATTTCTTGTCGTATACTGAAGATACTAAGAGTATTTATTTCTATTTACTAGAGATAATGAAAGAGTTTTCTACATTAGCACTAGATAGAAAAGAAAAATTTTGTAAGAAAAAAGAGACTTATATAGAAGATACTGAAGATATTGAAGATACTGAGGATATTGAGGATATTGAGGATATTGAGGATATTGAGGATATTGAGGATATTGAGGAAGAATTTCCTTTAAGTTATGACTCTTTAACTAAAGAAGAAAAAGAGTATGTCGACGCTAACGTAAAACTAATAAAGAGTACACTTAATCTAGGAAAGGAAGAATTTATAGAAACAGAAGAACAATCTTATGAAGATTATAACACTTCCTATCAAAAAGAAACAGGTTTACCCGACGCTATTCAAACAGGCATAGGTGAAATAAATGGTATTACTGTCGCACTCGGAGTTATGGATTTTCAATTTATGGGAGGCAGTATGGGCTCGGTAGTGGGTGAAAAAATAACCCGTTTAATACAGTATGCTACTGAGAATTTTCTTCCATTAATTCTCGTATGTGCTTCTGGCGGAGCGCGCATGCAAGAAGGAAGTTTTAGCTTAATGCAAATGAATAAAATAGCTGCTGTGTTGCATACACATCAAAAAGAGAAAAATTTACTATATATTTCAGTTCTTACATCTCCTACAACTGGTGGAGTCACTGCTAGTTTTGGTATGTTGGCTAATGTCACGATTGTCGAGCCTAATGCATACATTGCATTTGCAGGTAAAAGAGTTATTGAACAGACATTAAACCAGATAGTAGATGATGAAGATCAAATATCTGATTCTTTATTTGATTTTGGAATGTTTGATACCATGGTTCCACGAGCTCTTTTAAAAAATGTTCTGAGCGAGACAATCGAAATATACATGTATAGTGATTGAAAGGTCGGAATAATTCATTTTATTATAAGATTCCCAAAAACAAGTCTTGATCCCTTAAGAATTGTTTTTTGGGGATCAAAATTATGCATAAAGTTTTGAAATTATGTAGAGGTTTTACACCTTTTTTGAGTCTAAATTTATACTATAAATAATGCAAGTATTTATAACATAGAAACAGATTTCTAATTATATTAGAAATAATAAATTTATAATTTATTATAAACGTATTAAGAATAATTTCAATTTATTTATATAAATGCATTTATATGTAATTCATTTACAGAATAAGAATTTTTTTGAATTTAAAACTTATAGTGGAATTCTAACTAAAAAAAAAAATACTAGTAATAGTCATTATAGCAAAAAAAGACTAGCAATAGTCTTGTGTTTTTAGCGGTTTTGTGTAGAAAAAGTCGTCGTTTAGCTCAAACATAACAAAAAAAAACAAAAACTCTTTTTTTCTTACTAATAAAGTTTCTCTATTTGAGATTATTGTTCTCTATTTTAAAATATAATTATAATATATTTATATATTAGCCGTTGTAATGAAGAGTCAAAAAATGACCAAAGAGAAAAAACCTGGAAAAATGGACGTAACCAACGTACCCAAAGTGCCCTATCAGGGGCCGGAAGAAGAGGAGGCAAACTGGGTCGAGATATATCACAGGTTATTTTTCGGGAGATATTTTTTTTTAGCTAGACCGCTAGAAAAACAACCTGCCGATCAAATCATGAAAAGTATGATTTATTTAAATCAAGAAGATCCAACAAAGGATTTTATGTTCTTTATTCACTGTCGAGGTGGAGGAATGGTACAGGGAGTCGCTGTTTATGATACTATGCAATACGTAACAGGGGATGTATGTACAATAGGCGTCGGGTTAAACGCTTCAATGGGAGCTTTCCTTCTACACGGGGGGACGTTTACTAAACGGGTAATGACCGAAAACGCTTCAACCAAATAAATTATGAGAAATATACTTTTACAATCTTTTTCATTCTTCTTGTGATGAAGGTAGAGATTCTCTATTTGGTGAAATAACTCCACACTATTTGGACTAGAGACTAGATCATCCTGTATGATCTGATCCATGATATTATAACACTAGTAGCGATCTTGTTTTTTCACGTATTCTACTAGAATATCAGAACCAAAACGAGAAGATTGTTCTCCTTTGAGTAAACCACAACAACGATTTTTAAACCAATATTTAAAGTTTTTAAAGACCAGATATCTTTCCATCAAACAGATCGCCATATGTTTTCGCAGCCATAAAAAGTAATCTGTCTCTGGATCATTTCCAGGATAAAAAGGAAATATTTTTTTGATTTTTCTTGTTTTTCTTTTTTCTTCCGGAAAATAAAGTTCTAGTTTGACTAAGTTTACCGCCACTACTTTCAAGAACTTATCTTGTGAAAGTAGTTGTTCTTCTAAGTGGGCTAATTGTTTATTTAATTTTATTAGCAATTCCAAAATTAGGAATTTTTGAAATTTAAGCGCCATTTTGTCGAATTCTATAGAAATGATAGAAAACTTGTCATTCCCCCTATCTTCCGAAGAAGTTTTAGAAAGCAACCTAGACATTTGCTGATTTTCTAATGCTTTATTGAAAAGTGCAAACCTATGTAATTCATCTTTTATTCTTTTACGTATTTCAAGAAGTACAAATTGAACTGTTTTCAAACCTGTACCAATAATGTCTTGCAGTATCTTAATAGTTTCTTTTGCATCTAAATTCAAATATTTTATGAATTTCTTTTCTAGTACAACCTTAAGGATATTAACAAGAGTATTGTTGTATGCTACTAATGTTTTCAACGCTTTAGTATTTTTTTGAAAAAACTCTTTGTAAAAATATTTGTGATAAATTACTTTGTACAATAAAATTGAGACCTTTCGAACCATTTTGATGTCAAACGTCGTATGTTTTTTCTCTAAAAGATCTATCGTAGATAAATTCATGGCCATAGGGCGCCAAGTGCCACTATCAATTAAAAGTTCAATTCGCTCTGAACTAGTCATTTGCAGAGTAGCTCCACATTCTGCACAAACACCTTTTTGTTCTACTAAAGATTTCTTATAGAGAAGGGTCTCACAATTTTCGCACAAAAACCACAAATGCTTAAAACGTTCCGAATTGAATCTGTCTTCTACGGGTGTTGTTTCGATATATTCAGAATCCTTGTTTTCTTCACACATTTTCCTATATTTTTTCTACATATTATTAATGTACAACTTTGAACAGATAAAATACAAATTTTGCTTCATTTTTATTCCATTTTTTTTTAATCTTGGGCAAAAAGATCTTTTTTGTATTTTTCGAAAAAAGAAATTTCTCTATCTGACTCACTCCACTTAATCGAGAATTCATTCGATCTTCTCGTCGTAATTCATTTATTTGTTCAAATAGCGTATAGTATATATACATATATATATACTATATATTTTACATACATTTGATTCCTTGAATAGTATAAAATCCGCTTCTGATCAAAAAACAGAAAATGAAGTCTCCATCAGGTTCTTTCTGATCTGTCCAACGAATTCACGATGATTCGTTGAAAAAGAATGAACAGTAGACTCAATAAAATATCTATTTCTATTTATACAATACGCTATTGTACCTTTTTTTTACTTTATTCTTAAAGCTCCGGACAAAGCCGAGTCAAAATTTTTTATTAGATTACAACAGATTTGACAAATCCATTCAATCATGAGGATTGAATTTGTGAAAGATAACATTATCTTTAGCCCACTTTGGGCGCGGGCTAGAAGAGATTGAAGCCCCTTGCCCCCTGGGCCTGGATCTACTGATCCACCGCCCCAATCGAATAATCCAAAAAATCGAGAGGTAAGCCCTTTTTTCTAGCCGAATTATATATTCCCATCCATTCGGTATTCGGCTCAATCTTAAAAGAAAAGATTGGGCCGAGTTCGATTTGATTAAGGGACCAAACAGACGAAAGTCACTTGATTACAAGCGATCAATCGTATCAAATTCAAATTTGATTTCTTTCCATATTTCACAAGCGGCAGCTAGTTCAGGACTCCATTTAGTAGCTTCGCGGATCACTTCATTACCTTCACGCGCAAGATCACGTCCTTCATTACGAGCTTGTACACAAGCTTCTAAAGCGACTCGATTAGCCACTGCACCAGGTGCATTTCCCCAAGGGTGCCCCAAAGTCCCTCCACCAAACTGTAATACGGAATCATCCCCAAAGATCTCGGTCAGAGCAGGCATATGCCAAACGTGAATACCTCCTGAAGCTACAGGCAGAACACCCGGCATAGAGACCCAATCTTGAGTGAAATAAATACCACGACTTCGGTCTTTTTCAATAAAATCATCACGTAATAGATCAACAAAACCCAAAGTGACTTCTCGTTCTCCTTCAAGTTTACCTACTACAGTACCAGCGTGAATATGATCTCCACCAGACATACGTAGTGCTTTAGCCAGTACACGGAAGTGCATACCATGATTTCTTTGTCTGTCAATAACTGCATGCATTGCGCGGTGAATGTGAAGAAGTAGGCCATTATCTCGGCAATAATGAGCCAACGAAGTATTTGCCGTAAAACCTCCAGTCAGATAGTCATGCATGATGATAGGAACTCCCAATTCTCTGGCGAATACCGCTCTTTTCATCATTTCTTCACACGTACCTGCAGTAGCATTCAGGTAATGTCCCTTAATCTCACCCGTCTCAGCCTGAGCTTTATAAATTGCTTCTGCACAAAAGCAGAAACGATCTCTCCAGCGCATAAATGGTTGGGAATTCACGTTTTCATCATCCTTGGTAAAATCAAGTCCACCACGGAGACATTCATAAACCGCTCTACCATAATTCTTGGCAGATAGACCCAATTTTGGTTTGATAGTACATCCCAACAAAGGACGACCATATTTGTTTAATTTATCTCTTTCCACTTGAATACCATGTGGTGGTCCTTGGAAAGTTTTTGAATAAGCAGGAGGAATTCGTAAATCTTCCAGACGTAGAGCCCGTAAGGCTTTGAATCCAAATACATTACCTACAATAGAAGTGAACAGGTTAGTAACAGAACCTTCTTCAAAAAGATCTAAGGGATAAGCTACATAGGCAATAAATTGAGTTTCCTCTCCAGGAACGGGTTCAATATCGTAGCATCGGCCCTTGTAACGATCAAGACTGGTAAGTCCATCGGTCCAAACAGTGGTCCACGTACCAGTCGAAGATTCGGCAGCTACTGCTGCTCCCGCTTCTTCGGGGGGTACTCCAGGTTGAGGAGTGACTCGGAATGCTACCAAGATATCAGTATCTTTGGTCACATATTCCGGAGTATAATAAGTTAATCTGTAATCTTTAACACCAGCTTTGAATCCGACACTTGCTTTAGTCTCTATTTTTGGTGACATAAATAAGTCCCTCCCTATGATTTATTGGTTAATAGCTCTTACAAGAACGAGGTCTACTCGACCTGGGTGTCGAACGTAAAGAATCACTTTTGTATTTCAAAAATTTTGTACAAAATATATATTTTGTAGCCTTTATTGTCAAAAAGGCCTTTCTTTCAAGTGATATTGTATCATGTTATGTATGTATAACGCAACCCGATTTCTTATTTCGATTGACCTGCGGACCTTTCCGCAATTTTAATTTATTCTATATTAGAAGTAAATGTGGTACATTTCATTTTAGGCGAAAAAGAAAATGAAAAAATTGCAGTAGCAGACGGTATGGGCATAGGTATAAATGTGACTAGTTATTGATTCAGCAAGTTGAAGACTTCCGATCATTATCCATTTACTTTCAATTTCATTGGATGACTATTTATCTCGAGAAAATCGCATCAACAGCCTCTAGTCGTGTTCTAGCTCTTTTGAGAGCTACATCAGCTTCGATTGCTTGTCTCTTGCCTTCAGCTCGCGCAAGATCAGCTTTAGCTAATCTAAAACTTTCCTGAGCCTCTTGAAAATCAATATCAATACCTCTTTCTGCATTATTTACCAATAATGTGATTTCATTATTGTCTATCTTGGCAAAACCGCCCATCAAAGCCATAGTTGACCACTGGGCATTGAGTCGTATTTTCATGACTCCTATATCCAAAGCTGTTACAATTGCAATATGGTTGGGTAATACACCCATTTGACCATTATTGGTAGTTAGTATTATTTCTTGAACTTCTGAATCCCAAGCAACTCGATTGGGAGTGAGTACACGAAGATTTAGGTTCATTTTGTTTCTTTAAATTTCTTTTAAGTTCATAGCCTTTGCGGTAGCTTCATCAATGTTACCCACCAAATAAAAAGACTGTTCGGGTAGACCATCTAATTCTCCGGAAAGGATCATTTGAAAACCTCTAATTGTTTCTATTAGACTAACATATTTACCGGGGGAACCAGTGAATACCTCCGCTACAAAAAAGGGTTGTGACAAAAATCGTTCAATTTTTCTTGCTCTTGCCACGATTAAACGATCGTCTTCTGATAATTCGTCTAATCCAAGAATAGCTATAATATCTTGAAGTTCCTTATAACGTTGCAAAGTTTGTTTAACTCCTTGCGCAGTTTCGTAATGTTCTTCGCCTACGATCGAAGGTTGGAGCATAGTTGACGTAGAATCTAACGGGTCTACCGCTGGATAGATCCCCTTGGCAGCTAATCCTCTCGATAGTACAGTAGTAGCATCTAAATGTGCGAATGTTGTAGCAGGAGCGGGATCAGTCAAGTCATCTGCAGGTACATAAACTGCTTGAATGGAGGTTATAGACCCCTCTTTGGTAGAAGTTATTCTTTCTTGTAAAGAACCCATTTCCGTGCTAAGAGTTGGCTGATAACCCACCGCGGAAGGCATTCTGCCTAATAATGCGGATACCTCTGATCCTGCTTGGACAAAGCGGAAGATATTGTCAATAAATAGGAGTACATCTTGTTTATTGACATCTCGGAAATATTCAGCCATAGTTAAAGCAGTTAAACCAACTCTCATACGAGCTCCTGGTGGTTCATTCATCTGGCCATAGACCAGAGCTACTTTGGATTCTGATATATTTTGTTCATTAATGACTCCCGATTCTTTCATTTCCTTGTAAAGATCATTTCCTTCACGGGTACGTTCTCCTACTCCGCCAAATATAGAAACACCTCCATGAGCCTTAGCAATGTTGTTGATTAATTCCATAATCAACACTGTTTTACCCACTCCAGCTCCCCCGAATAATCCAATTTTTCCCTCGCGGCGATAAGGAGCTAAAAGATCCACTACTTTAATGCCTGTTTCAAAGATTGACCTTTTGAATAAAGAAGAACTCAAGTAGAATCACATTCTATTGGGAATGACAAACGCATCTCTGAATACTCAAAGTTTTCTGTCAGAAGCGAGTTTTCAGGAAACTGCTTGGGTTCTAGCTAAATCTGCTCTTCAAGGTCGTATTGATTGGTTGAAGGGCTTGAAGGAAAATGTTATTCTCGGGGGAATGATACCTGTCGGTACTGGATTCAACCGTTTGGGAAAACGGAGCAAAATGGATTCGAAAACGAGGAACAAAAATTTCTTTATCAATAAAATGAAAGATTTTTTCTTTGATAATGAATATAAAGTCTCTGTTTTATCTGTTAAGTAAAAGAGAAAAAAAGTGATAAAAAAACTAGTAAAAAGAAAAAAGAAAAAATCAAATAAAAAAGAAAAAATCAAAACGAGCAGTCAAAAAGTAATTTTGTATAAATGAAGAAATTTCTTGTTAGTTCTTTTAAAATAAAAAAAAATGAAATGAATATCTTGTACCAAGTACGCTACGGCAAGCAATCTAACCCATTCCATTGGAATGTAGATATTCCAGTTCATAGTAAAAAATAAAAACAAAATGACGAAAAAAAATTGGAACATCAATTTGAAAGAGATGGTAAAAGTAGGAGTTCATTTTGGTCATGAGACCAGAAAATGGAATCCTAAAATGGCACCTTACATTCTTAAAGAACGTAAAGATAGTCATATTATAAATTTGACTTACACCGCTCGTTTTTTATCAGAAGCCTGTGATTTTGTGTTTGATGGAGCAAAGAGAGGAAAACAATTTATGATAGTTGGTACAAAACATCAAACAGCTGATGCTGCTAAATTAGCTGCTTTAGCAGCTCGATGTCATTATGTAAATAAAAAATGGCTCGCGGGTATGTTAACTAATTGGTTTACTACAGAAGCAAGACTTGAAAATTTCAAAAATTTAACGAAAAAAAAAAATACGGGAGGATTTGATCGATTTACGAAGAAAGAAGCAGCAATACTCAAGAGAGAATTGAAAAAATTGCAGGAGGATCTAGGGGGGATTAGATACATGACAAAATTGCCCGATTTATCACTATTGAATTTATCACTATTGAATTTATCACTATTGAATTTATCACTATTGAATTTATCAAAAAAAAGAAACAAATTCTTTTATTTCAACATAATCAAATTTTATTCCTCTTTTAGAAATGTAATAATTAATAACTATCCACTACAAAGAAAAGGAATCTAGTTTTCAACATAATAAAATTTTATTCCTCTTTTAGAAATGTAATAATTAATAACTATCCACTACAAAAAAAAAGGAGTCTAGTTCAAATTTAAAATGGGTACCAAAAAAAATTTTGTCGTTCTTGAGGGCGTAGTTAGCACAGCATATCCTAATGGTATGTTTACAGTCTACCTAGATAACGATATGTTGGTTTTAACGGTTGTATCGGGTAAAATGAGATATCGAACAATACGAATAGTACCGGGAGATAGAGTGAGAGTTGAATTACCTCTTTACGATTTAAGCAAAGGACGTATAATATATAGATATCCCGTCAAACGAAATGATGACGATAACTTTCTACCTGCTCCCGATGAATTTTGAGGCCCATTAAATCTATAAAAAAGAACAAGATTTTAGCATTAAATAAAGGACCACAAATATGAAAATCCGTGCTTCTGTTCGCAAAATTTGCGAAAAGTGCCGCCTAATTCGTAGACGGAAACGCCTTCTTGTAATTTGTTACAATCCGAGGCATAAACAAAAACAGGGATAATTTCTATTACTATTGTATATCAAGATATGAATTCTAAAAGAAATTTCGGCAGCCAATTTTAATTATAATATAGAAATATATATATATATATATATTTCTATATTATAAATATATATATATATATAATATTTTTTTTTTACTAATTTAAATAGAAAAATTGATCAAAAATTATAAGAAGATTTGTGTTGTGTCAAAAAATACAAAAAAATTTGTGTCAAAAACTAGAAGAAAATATGTGCCACGTAGAGCTACAAGAAGATTTTTGCCACGTAAAACTAAACATCGAATACTGAAAGGAGTTATTTATGTTCGAGCAAGTTTTCGCAATACCATTGTTACTGTTACAGATACACGGGGGCAAGCGGTTTCTTGGTCTTCTGCCGGTGCTTGTGGATTTAAAGGTACAAAAAGACGTTCACCATTTGCTGCTCAGACTGCAGCAGCAAATGTTGTTCATACCTTAGTAAATCAAGGTCTTCTGAAAGAAGCAGAAGTTATGATAAGTGGCCCTGGTCCGGGGAGAGAAACAGCATTACGAGCCATTGTTAAAAGTGGTATACAATTAAGTTATGTACGTGATGTAACTCCTATGCCACATAACGGATGTAGACCTCCCAAAAGGAGACGTGTGTAAGAATTGAATAAATTGAAAGAGAAAGAAATGATTAAATTATTTATTTCAATAATATTATGAATCAGAATAAAATAGCAGTCTCAATTAAGATACCAGAATTAAAGTGCGTGGAATTCAGAACAGAGAATAAGCGTTTTAATTATGGTCGTTTCACTCTATCTCCGCTTCGCAAAGGTCAAGCTAATACAATAGGCAGCGCAATAAGAAGAGTTTTACTCGGAGAAGTAGAAGGAACATGTATCACACGTGCTCAATTTCAAAATATATCAAACGAATATTCCGTGATAATAGGTATTGAAGAATCAATACATGAAATTTTGATGAATCTGAAAGAAATTGTACTTCGAAGTGATGTGTACGGAATTCGAGAAGGATGTATCCATGTTGTCGGACCAAAAAAAGTAACCGCTCAAGATATAATGTTACCACCTTCTGTGAGAATAATTGATACTACACAACATATAGCTAACATAAACAAATCAATTACCTTAGATATATCATTACAAATTGAAAAAGGTCGCGGATATATTATTCAAAATCCAAATAATTACAATTCTAAGGACGGAATTTTTCCTATAGATGCTGCCTTTGTCCCTGTTCAAAATGTCAATTACAGTATTCACTCCTATTGGAGCGAAAATGAGATACAAGAAATTCTATTTCTTGAAATATGGACGAATGGAGGATTAGCGCCTAAAGAAGCACTTTATGAAGCGTCTCGGAATTTGATTGATTTTTTCCTTCCCTTTCTGAATGCAAAGGAAGAGAACATCGATGGAACAAACAGTCTAAGCGACAATATTACTCCTTCCTTACCTATTTCGCATATATCGACTGATACGAAGAGAATAGATTTTGATAAAATGTATATTGACCAATTAAACTTCTCTACTAGGGTATATAACTGCCTCAAAAAGGCCAATATAAATACAGTATCGGACCTCTCGAATTACAGGCGAGAAGATTTAATGAAAATCAAACATCTTGGGGAACAATCTGTCAAAGAAATATTGGAATTTATGCGAAATATTGGAATTGATTCACCGGGGAATCCGGTTTAGATTTCTCAATAAATAGTTCTATTGAATCTATCCATTCATTCCTTTCTTTTAAGTTCTTCTGGAAAGTAATTGAAAGAAATCTTTGACCATTTTATAACAATATTAGAAAATATCTTATTCAAAAAAATATATCTAGGGAGTAGTTGCTTTAAGGTCTCTCCCTAGATATATAAACAAAAGATTTCTCTCCTCTCCTATATTAAGATATTCTAAATTATATCAAATTGGAAAAGACCTAGAGTTAAAGATTCATCAATAGGTAACGTTGCCCCAATACCTAACCAAAGAGCTACTGCGGTACCGATTAAGAATACTGTTGTAGCTACTGGACGACGAAATGGATTTTGAAATTGATTCACATTCTCCAAGAAAGGGACTGTTAATAGTCCTGCAGGTACTGAAGCCATTAAAAGGACACCTAATAATTTATTAGGTACTGTACGAAGTATTTGAAATACGGGGAAAAAATACCATTCGGGTAATATTTCCAAAGGAGTTGCAAATGGATTTGCCGGTTCACCAATCATTGATGGTTCTAGAACTGCTAAACCTACGGTACATGCAATAGTACCAAAAATAACTACTGGAAAAATATATAAGAGATCATTGGGCCAAGCGGGCTCGCCATAATAATTATGGCCCATGCCTTTAGCTAATTTAGCCCTTAATACAGGATCATTCAAGTCAGGTTTCTTTGTTATTGGGATAAGTAGATTATTATGAATCTATCCCCCGAAAGAACCGGACATGTCAATTTGGATCATCCGGCTCGAGCAATAATTGAAATAAAAATAATGAACGGCGTATCGTTAGAATAAGTATAACTAAGAAGATTTATATAAAATTCATAATTTTTATTGTTTCGTATGCCCAGTACCCAAGTAAGCTCACAAATTAGATCATGATCAATATGCCTTTTGGATCATCTTATTCCTTGTAATCTGTGTTCATCTCGACTGCCACAATTTTTTTTTGCATACAAGGTATTAACTTGTTACTGATCTGGCCTTTTTCCTTCTTTAGACCCCTTCTTTTACTCCGATAGTTTACCCTATTGAAATGCAAGGGAAATGCATGCATTTTCATACTATGAAAAGGAAAGGAAAATTCAAGTAATAAATTGGACTTATGATATGTTATTACTATTACCTGGATCTCACGGAGCCTAATTCGGATTCGATCATAGAAATAACTCTCTTGGAACACAACAAAGTGCTCGCCTTTTACCCAGGTTTTAAACTTCCTATTTTTGGAAAGAAAATTGGGACAGAGACACATTTCGTGATGAATCTTTATATGGCAGATCCTAAAATTGATCTGCACGGCCTAACCAATAGTTCAAGTCACACACTCCCATAATCCATTTTCTCCATCTGAGATGAGTATCTACTTCAATTCTTTGTATTAAATAAAGAATACTTCAAAATTGAAAGGAGAAATCCGAGAAACATGCTTTCTTATTTCCCTATTTTCAATAAGAAATATTCGCGGCAATGATATATCGTAAAATAATAGGTTTTGAATACTGATTCAAAATGTATATTTCCTTTCTATAAAGGACCTGAAATACCTTGCTTGCGGATCATTAGAAAGTGCATTAACATAAATACAGCAGTAAGAAGGGGTAATATGAAAGTGTGTAAACTATAAAAACGAGTCAAGGTAGATTGACCCACACTAACACTTCCGCGTAATAACTCTACCAAAGGAGCTCCTATTAACGGAATGGCCTCAGGCACACCGGTCACAATTTTGACTGCCCAATAACCAATTTGGTCCCAGGGCAAAGAATAACCGGTTACACCGAAAGATACGGTTAATACAGCTAGAATTACACCCGTAACCCAAGTTAATTCGCGAGGTTTTTTGAATCCACCTGTTAAATAGACGCGAAATACGTGTAAGATCATCATTAAAACCATCATACTTGCTGACCACCGATGGACCGATCGGATTAGCCAACCGAAGTTCACTTCAGTCATTATGTATTGAATAGAGGCGAAAGCTTCTAGAATGGTGGGACGATAGTAAAAAGTCATAGCAAAACCGATTCATAGAATTTCGTCATTTTGAATATAGAAATAAAGAAAAACCATTGTAATTGCTGGAAAAAACAAGCCCACCAAAGGCACGAAAAGAGAGGGTAAGTTGTTCATTATTATATCAAAAGTATATTAAATAGTCTTTTTTCTATTACAAAGATAGATTATAAGATCAAATGAGTGATAGGACCAAATAAGCGGGCGTGCCTTTCTTCGTAAAATACCTAATTCATTAGGTCTTTTGTAAAGTAATTTATTACTTTACTTTGTTTGATACAAAACAAATGGGACCAATTTCCACATTGTATATTGGTACATATAAATGATAAAATATATCCGCTTCTCAATTCTATTTTTTGAAACTGTTCTATTAATAGATGTTCATCTTTGAGACAAAGGTCTAACTCCATAGCATAATCTTCTCTAATGCGAGAAAGTTACATAGTGTCTAGTTTTTCTGATAAAGGGGTATTTTCATGGGTTTGCCTTGGTATCGTGTCCATACCGTCGTGTTGAATGATCCTGGCCGGTTAATCGCTGTGCATATAATGCATACAGCTCTAGTTTCTGGATGGGCCGGTTCAATGGCTCTTTACGAATTAGCAGTTTTCGATCCATCCGATCCTATTCTTGATCCAATGTGGAGACAAGGTATGTTCGTTATACCTTTTATGACTCGTTTAGGAATAAAGGATTCATGGGGTGGATGGAGTATAACCGGAGAAACTGTATCTAATCCAGGTATTTGGAGTTATGAAGGTGTGGCCGGGGCACATATTGTGTTTTCTGGCTTGTGCTTTTTAGCAGCTATCTGGCATTGGGTATATTGGGATCTAGACGTATTCTGTGATTCCCGTACAGGAAAACCTTCTTTAGATTTGCCTAAGATTTTTGGAATTCATTTATTCCTCTCAGGAGCAGCTTGTTTCGGATTCGGAGCATTTCATGTAACGGGTTTGTATGGCCCTGGAATATGGGTGTCTGATCCTTATGGACTAACTGGAAAAATACAACCTGTAAATCCGGCATGGGGAGCTGAAGGTTTTGATCCTTTTGTTCCGGGAGGAATAGCTTCTCATCATATTGCAGCAGGTATATTGGGTATATTAGCAGGTCTATTCCATCTCAGTGTTCGTCCTCCCCAACGTTTATACAAAGGATTACGTATGGGGAATATTGAAACTGTCCTCTCCAGCAGTATTGCTGCTGTGTTTTTTGCAGCTTTCATTGTGGCCGGAACAATGTGGTATGGTTCCGCAACCACTCCGATCGAATTATTTGGTCCTACTCGTTACCAGTGGGATCAGGGATACTTCCAACAAGAAATAGATCGACGGGTTCGTGCCGGTCTGGCTGAAAATCTAAGTCTATCAGAAGCTTGGTCAAAAATTCCTGAAAAACTTGCTTTTTATGATTACATTGGGAATAATCCAGCTAAAGGGGGATTATTCAGGGCGGGTGCAATGGACAATGGAGATGGAATTGCTGTTGGTTGGTTAGGACACCCTATTTTCAAAGATAAAAAGGGACATGAGCTTTTTGTACGTCGTATGCCTACCTTTTTCGAAACATTTCCAGTCGTTCTAGTAGATGAAGAAGGAATTGTGAAAGCCGATGTTCCTTTTAGGAGAGCAGAATCCAAATATAGTGTGGAACAAGTAGGTGTAACTGTTGAGTTCTATGGTGGTGAACTTGATGGAGTTAGTTTTGGTGATCCTGCTATAGTCAAAAAATATGCTAGACGTGCCCAATTAGGTGAAATTTTTGAGTTAGATCGTGCTACTTTGAAATCAGATGGTGTTTTTCGGAGTAGCCCAAGGGGTTGGTTTACTTTTGGGCATGCTACATTTGCTCTTCTTTTCTTTTTTGGACATATTTGGCATGGTGCTAGAACTCTATTTCGAGATGTTTTTCCGGTATTGATCCGGACTCACTATACTTAGCACTAAACTTGTTAAAGAGATGAAATAGAACCAAGTTGTCTTTTTCTGATCAGAAATGAAATCGATAACTAGAAGAAGAAATAGGCCGATAATCAAGATACATTCTGGAAAAATGGAACTTCCATAGAAGAGAAGCAAATGAAATTCTTTCATAAAAATGATTTAAAGGTATTAATTATGATTTAAAGGTATTAATTGAAAACGAATTTTTCATTTTGGCCGGATCATGATTTAGTAACTTCAATTAATCTTCGAAAAACATTTTCTTCCATTTACATTTATAATAAACCTAATGAATAAGATTGAATATTGATAATCTCCTTATTATCATTTATCTATGATTTATTTTTCATTCTTCTTTTCCTTTCGTTTTCGTTCCAATAAAATTTGTATCAATTTTGATAAAGTAAGTTTTCTTTTATTGCTCAGAATGGAATAGATCTATGGATCTATTTATAGAGTTAGTGGGTTAATGATAATGTGCAAAAGCTTTATTGGATTCTGCCATTTTATGAATCTCTTCCTTCTTGCGTATAGCATTGCCTTTCTCTCTGGCAGCATCCATTATTTCGTAACTCAATTTGAAATGCATATTTCGACCAGAACGTTTTCGGGATGACTCTAATAACCAACGAATAGCAAGTATTTTTCCTTCTTTCTTTTTTATTTCAATGGGAACTTGATAAGTCGATCCACTTACACGTCTTGATTTTACTATCAATTTGGGAGTTAATTTGTGTATTGCTTGACGTAGAACAATTAGTGGATTTTTCTCTGTTTTTTGTTGAATCTTTTTTAGAGATTGATAAAAAATTCGATAAGCTAATGATTTTTTTCCGTGTTTAAGAATACGATTAACGATCATGTTAACTAATCGATTATGATAAATCGGATCAAATTTATCAATTTTCTTTTCTACAATACTTTGGCGTGACATAAGTGTGAAAAAGGTTCATAAATTGATTTCATAAAGACTAATAATTACTTATTTCGGCTTTTTAACTCCATATTGTAGGGTGGATCTCTAAAGGTATCAAAGATCTCCCTCCAAACCGTACATACGACTTTCATCGAATACGGCTTTCCACACGATTCTATCTGCATATATAAGATATAATTCTTATGCATAAAATTATGTTTACTCATTCTCAATTGAGTATCCGTTTCCTTTCTTTTGCTATGATTAGAAATCTTGTATTTTCTATATCTATACGATTAAGTCCTTAGGTTTTTAAAAGAGTGTAAAAAAAAGGAGAAGGTGTTTTAAATTAATGCTATTTGAATTGAACCTGTTCCGAAAAGGTCAAGACATTTCAAATTTTATGTTAACACACACTAAGTAAGGGAAAACTTATGAAATGAATTCAATATTAAACCTTAGACATATAATATCCTTACAAATTAAACCAAGATTACGGAAAAATGAATCCCGAAGGAGTCGCATTTTTTTTTTTTTTTTATTTATATTACGGGTGTTTTCTTATGTAGGTAGTAGTATGTTCCAAGGGTTGGGCTATTCGCCCATTAAAGCGGTACGTGAGCTGGGTTCAGAACGTCGTGAGACAGTTCGGTCCATATCCGGTGCGGGCGTTAGAGCATTGAGAGGACTTTTCCTTAGTACGAGAGGACCGGGAAGGACGCACCTCTGGTGTACCAGTTATCGTGCCCTCGGTAGACGCTGGGTAGCCAAGTGCGGAGCGGATAATTGCTGAACGCCTATAAGTAAGAAGCCCACCTCAAGATGAGTGCTCTCAGAAGGTCATGGCGAGACGAGCCGTTTATTAAACGATAGGTGTCAAGTGGAAGTGCAGTGATGCATGCAGCCGAGGCATCCTAAGAGACCGGAAGATTTGAACCTTGTTACTACATGACCCGATTGATCTGATCGGGTCCTGCAGATGTCATAAAGAATAAAAAAAAAGAATAAAAAAAATCGATTCTTTCCGACTCCTAATCTAATATGAAAAATGATTCTTTTTCTTTCTAAAAAGAAGCTGAGAGAATCCAAGAAGTTTTTATTGCATAGCTCCATTCGTATCATTCCGAGTTTCTCTACTTTTAGGGCCTGAAAAGCCCCGCCAAGTAGAGAAGAGAACTCGGCAAGTACTAACTAATTATGGCCTTCTTCGTTTATGATTTGAAATTCTGGTGTCTCAGGCGTAGGGGAACCACACCAATCCATCCCGAACTTGGTGGTTAAACTTTACTGCGGTGACGATACTGCAGGGGAAGCCCTGTGGAAAAATAGCTCGATGCCAGAATAATAAAAAAAAGCTTACTTATTTTTCAAAATAAACCCAACCCCGGCATTCTTTTTTTCCCATTCCACACTGCGAAATGGAATATTTGTGATCTCGTGGAGACGGGGCCTGTAGCTCAGAGGATTAGAGCACGTGGCTACGAACCACGGTGTCGGGGGTTCAAATCCCTCCTCGCCCACAGCAGTCCACTATAGAGAGACTATGAGTATCTCTAGCAGTTCTATAGAATATAGAATAAAATGACTATGACTGCTCTCGAACTAGTAAGAGCACTGCGAATACCAATAGCTTCAATTTGTGTTGAAGCTTTGAACTTTACTAAAGAAAGGTCAGTAAGGGTCCGTACATGGCGTATACTACTATTTTTAATATGTTAAATATTCTATTATATATAACAGTTCTTTGTGGTGGTGATTGACCGCCGCCTCCCCTTGTCCCGAAGGCTTTCCGAAGAAACAAACAAAGGAGGGATTGCTATGATAACCTATTATGCTTATAATATACCCTAGAATAGGCATAAGAAGGTGAAGGTCTTTCGAATAACCTTTCCGTTGAATTTTTCAATCGTTGATGCACTTGTCATAAGTTGTTTCAAAGAAACGACATATATAGAGACTTCATACCTTCGTTATTCCTCAGTAGCTCAGTGGTAGAGCGGTCGGCTGTTAACCGATTGGTCGTAGGTTCAAATCCTATTTGAGGAGAGTCTTTTTCTTCAAGCACTTGTTTTTTATGAACAAGTAGCAAATTATCCAAATTATGAATAAGATATTGTCGATAACAGAGATCGGACCAGAAAAAGAGGAAAAAAACTGTCCAATTTCTAGAGCTGAATTAGATTAAACCTCTATTCGCTCCGACATATATATATATTTTTTTTAACTATTGATCTTAATCTCATTGATCATTTTATCCCGGCAATGTTACCAACATCCACGTGTAGATTGAGAATAATCTAAAACCCGGGGCTAGCTCGCTCATTTATTTCAAATTATGAGCGAGCTAAGGTAATTTAGCTCGATCTGCTCGGGGATTTTATTTTGTTAAATGAAGTATTGGAAAGTGGTAAAGTATGAAGATGGATCTCATATCAGCGATCGTACCTTCATCGGATCAATCACTCACCTATTTGTCTTTCCTTTTTTAGGAAGCATTTCAATAAGTTTTTTCATCATCTTTCATTTTTCATCATGTGATTCAAAAAAAAAAAATGATATTTCGAGATATAAATAAAAAATGAGCATATTAACAATAATGGATAAAAAAAAGGTTGTCATTCTTATTCTTTTTAATAGAGAAAGAAAAATGAATCCCGAAGGAGTCGCATAGTTTTTTTGTTATAAAAAAATGGAATATATATATATAATCATTCATGTTAAAACACGAAAACTGTCTAATCAAGTTTTCATAATGAAGAAAGGGAATACTCGAAAAACAAAAATGTCCTACTTCAAAAGAATTGAACGAGAAGCCGTATGAGGTGAAATTCTCATGTACGGTTTTGTATAGTGGCAGTAAAGGTAACTTATCTGTCAACTTTTCCACTATCACCCCTAAAAAACCAAACTCTGCCTTACGCAAAGTCGCCAGAGTACGATTAACCTCTAAATATGAAATCACTGCTTATATACCTGGTATTGACCATAATTTACAAGAACATTCTGTAGTATTAGTAAGAGGTGGAAGAGTTAAAGATTTGCCCGGTGTTAAATATCACATAATTCGAGGAGTCTTAGATGCTGTCTCAGTCAAAAATCGTAAACAAGGGCGTTCTAGTGCGTTGTATATTCTTATCTAAGATTTGTATCATTTTATGATGATGCCATGTCAATTGCTAAAAACATGTAAAGTATATGGCTAACCCAATAACAAACGTTTTGTAAGGGGACTAGAGCAGGCTAAAACAAACGATCGTATTAATTTGTAAGGATATTATATGTCTAAGGTTTAATATTGAATTCATTTCATAAGTTTTCCCTTACTTAGTGTGTGTTAACATAAAATTTGAAATGTCTTGACCTTTTCGGAACAGGTTCAATTCAAATAGCATTAATTTAAAACACCTTCTCCTTTTTTTTACACTCTTTTAAAAACCTAAGGACTTAATCGTATAGATATAGAAAATACAAGATTTCTAATCATAGCAAAAGAAAGGAAACGGATACTCAATTGAGAATGAGTAAACATAATTTTATGCATAAGAATTATATCTTATATATGCAGATAGAATCGTGTGGAAAGCCGTATTCGATGAAAGTCGTATGTACGGTTTGGAGGGAGATCTTTGATACCTTTAGAGATCCACCCTACAATATGGAGTTAAAAAGCCGAAATAAGTAATTATTAGTCTTTATGAAATCAATTTATGAACCTTTTTCACACTTATGTCACGCCAAAGTATTGTAGAAAAGAAAATTGATAAATTTGATCCGATTTATCATAATCGATTAGTTAACATGATCGTTAATCGTATTCTTAAACACGGAAAAAAATCATTAGCTTATCGAATTTTTTATCAATCTCTAAAAAAGATTCAACAAAAAACAGAGAAAAATCCACTAATTGTTCTACGTCAAGCAATACACAAATTAACTCCCAAATTGATAGTAAAATCAAGACGTGTAAGTGGATCGACTTATCAAGTTCCCATTGAAATAAAAAAGAAAGAAGGAAAAATACTTGCTATTCGTTGGTTATTAGAGTCATCCCGAAAACGTTCTGGTCGAAATATGCATTTCAAATTGAGTTACAAAATAATGGATGCTGCCAGAGAGAAAGGCAATGCTGAATAATGGACCTTTATTATTTATTTTGGCCGTATGTATAAATATTCATTATGAGTAAACAATCTTTAACCGTAGATCCCCCCGATGCGTAACATCAGCAAATAGAGTACACCTCTCTAAGACCCTAGAGAGGAGCAATCCGAATCTTTTTATCTCTTGGAGGTAGAAATACTTGGAAGGATGGTCAGGCAGAAGGGACGCGGTTCTATAATTAGTTCCACTACAGCCCTTCTCTCTGACCTCTTTTAAAGATGGGGAATTTGTAAATCATTCCGTCATCCCTTTTTTTGCTTTCCCAATGGAAAAGGATCAAAGTGCATCATTCTTTTGAATAATCCCGGAGAAACTCCGACATTAAATCTTGCTGGTAACTTTATTTTATGAAAGTTGCATTTTATTTATCTATGCCGAAGAGAAAGTCGATCGAAACGTAGGAATATATAGACCATGAACAAAAAGAAATGGATCTCATTCTTTTTTCTTACTCTAAATTAAATAAATAATATTGAACTTCGGAATATTTTTTTTATGATCAAAAATTTGTCCGTTCGCCCCTCTTTGATTCCTAGAGAACAAAAAGGATCTGTGGAATCTCAAGTATGTTATTTAACCAGTCGAATTAAAAGACTTACTGAACATTTGGACCTGCACGGAAGAGACTACTCGTCCCAAAGAGGTTTGTGGAAAATTGTGGGTAAACGTAAACGACTTCTGATTTATCTGTTCAAGAAAGATAGACTTCGTTATAAAAATTTAATCGGTCAATTAAATATTCGTGGGCCGCGTTAATTTCGAACGAAATTGTCAGATCCAATTGTGGTTTTTTAAATTCCGGATCCTAATGAGTCATTCTTTCTTTTGTTCTCATTGATTTTTGAAAAAACCGGGGAAGAGTTATGATTATGGTTGCTACGGAGAAGGACCTTATGATGGTAAGTATGGGTCCTCATCATCCATCAATGCATGGTGTTCTTCGACTTATTGTTACTCTAGATGGTGAAGATGTTATTGACTGTGAACCTATATTAGGTTATTTACATAGAGGGATGGAAAAAATTGCTGAGAACCGAACAATTGTTCAATATCTCCCCTATGTAACACGATGGGATTATTTAGCTACTATGTTCACAGAGGCGATAACGGTTAATGCGCCAGAAAAATTGGAAAATATTCAAATACCTAAAAGGGCTAGCTATATCAGAGTGATTATGCTAGAGTTAAGTCGTATAGCTTCTCATTTGTTATGGCTTGGACCTTTCATGGCTGATATTGGTGCGCAGACTCCTTTCTTTTATATTTTAAGAGAGAGGGAAATGATATATGATTTATTTGAAGCTGCCACGGGCATGCGAATGATGCATAATTATTTCCGTATTGGAGGAGTAGCTGTAGATTTACCCTACGGTTGGATAGATAAATGCTTAGATTTTTGCTATTATTTCTTTCCAAAAGTGACAGAATATGAAAGGCTTATTACACGCAATCCTATCTTTTTGAAACGAGTGGAGGGAGTAGGCATTATTAGTAGAGAAGAAGCAATAGATTGGAGTTTATCAGGACCCATGCTACGAGCTTCCGGAATCCAATGGGATCTTCGTAAAGTGGATCATTATGAATGTTATGATGAATTGGATTGGGAAATCCAATGGCAAAAAGAAGGAGATTCGTTAGCTCGTTATTTGCTTCGAATCGGGGAAATGAAAGAATCTATAAAAATAATTAGACAGGCCCTAGAAGTAATTCCGGGAGGTCCATATGAGAATTTAGAGGTTCGACGTTTAAATAAGGGAAAAGATTCGCAATGGAACGATTTTGAATCTCGGTTTATTAGTAAAAAACCTTCCCCTACTTTTGAATTATCAAAACAAGAACATTACGTCAGAGTAGAAGCTCCCAAAGGTGAATTAGGAATTTTTTTTATAGGAGATGATAATATTTTTCCCTGGAGATGGAAAATCCGACCACCTGGTTTTATTAATTTGCAGATTCCTCCTCAACTGGTTAAAAGGATGAAATTAGCCGATATCATGACGATTTTGGGTAGTATAGATATCATTATGGGAGAGGTTGATCGTTAAAATGGTGATTAATATAGCAGATTTCGAAGAACAAGCTATCAATTTATTTTCTCGATTGGGATTTTCAAAAGAAATCTCTAGTCTTATATGGATTCTAATTGATATAATTATCCTTCTATTGGGAATTACGATAGGATTATTAGTTATTGTATGGCTCGAAAGAAAAATATCTGCGGGAATACAACAACGTATTGGACCTGAATACGCCGGTCCTTTGGGAATTATTCAAGCTTTGACAGATGGAATCAAACTACTGCTAAAAGAGGATATTATTCCATCTAGGGGGGATATTTGGTTATTTAGTATTGGACCAGCGGTAGTGGTCATACCTATTTTTTTAGGCTATTTAGTAGTTCCCTTTGGTCGCCATATTGTTTTAATTGATCTTAGTATAGGCGTTTTTTTTTGGATTGCCATTTCAAGTATTGCTCCCCTTGGACTGCTTATAGCAGGATATGGATCAAATAATAAATATTCTTTTTCAGGTGGTCTCCGAGCTGCTGCTCAAGCTATTAGTTACGAAATTCCTTTAGCTTTATGTGTGTTATCTATATCTCTACGTGTGATTCGTTGGAATATGAAATTTATTTTTCCCTCTTTTTAGTTAGTAGAAGAAATAAAAAGAGGGAAAAACAGAAGTGAATGGGATGAATATTGATCCTTCATTCCGATCAAAAAACTAGATAGTCATATGGGTGAGATCAAACAGTTTACAAATCTTGCAGTAAGATGATTAAGTCCCATCCCCCATGTACAAGAGTGAGAGCATGCACAATCAGTGAAAACTGTGTATCCCAGTTCATATATTAGTCATTGGGGCCCAACAGCGGGGAGGCAAAGGAAAAAAGTATGAAGTTACTGTCATATATACCAAAAATGAAGCAAAGGTAGATGGTCAGAAACACCAAGATATAAAAAAGATTAGTTAAAAAAAGAAACTGATATCTAGACCAGAGATGTTTTCATAAACATGGGATAACAATAAGGACTTGACATTGGTAGGGATGATCAAGTAGTACTTCCTCAGAACCCCGATCTAGAATATGTTTCTATCTACTTAAAAAAGAATGGCTATCCAGAACGAAGTAATCCTTTACACATTTTTCTTTCTCCCACAAAAAAGTAGTGAAGGTTGAGATAGGTTCAAAAGCTCCTATTATTTGTAGCAGACGGAATCTCATTGGTTCAATTTATGAATATTCTGGTGCTTTTTTTATTGTGTTCTTTATTTCTTAATGACCAGTGAGAAGCCGTATGAAGTGAAAGTTTCACGTACGGTTTTGGAATAGAGATGAAAACAGTGATGTTTCTGTCGACTATAATTATCCAACAGTTCAAGTACAATTGATATAGTTGAAGCACAGTGCAGATATGGTTTTTTAGGATGGAATTTGTGGCGCCAACCTATAGGGTTTCTAGCTTTTTTCATCTCATCTCTGGCAGAATGTGAGAGATTGCCCTTTGATTTACCAGAAGCGGAAGAAGAATTGGTAGCGGGTTATCAAACTGAATATTCGGGTATCAAATTTGGTTTATTTTACGTTGCTTCTTACCTAAATCTATTAGCTTCTTCATTCTTTGTAACAGTTCTTTACTTGGGCGGATGGAACTTATCAATTCCATTCCTACCCATTCTGGAACATTTTGAATGGGATTCTATTTCTGGAATTAGCGGGGTCGTTAATATAACAATCGGGATCCTAATTATATTAGCTAAAGCCTATCTGTTCTTATTTATTTCTATCACGGCAAGATGGACCTTGCCTAGGATAAGAATGGACCAATTATTGGATCTTGGGTGGAAATTTCTTTTACCTATTGCTCTGGGTAATCTATTACTAACAGCTTCTTTCCAACTTATTTTATTGTGATTAACTTTTACCTATTGCTCTTCTATTTCTCATTCAGGAGCGACTCATAATTATTAAAAACGGGTAATGACCGACAGCACATAAGAAATTTCTAATCGGAATTGCTCTTGTAATAAATCTGCTACAGAACGAATATATCGATTTTGTAAGTGATCTATATCATCGGGTGTACCCGTTCCAAATTGCACTTTGATAGGGTAATCCACAGCAGCCAATAAATCGTGCGGTAATGAAAAAATATCGTTCTCGGGTATATCAAGACTTAGTTTTACATATAAGCATTTTTTGAATAGTATATATCTATAACGATTCTATTATTCTTCTTTTCCCATGTTCTTTTTTTGTCTGTGCTTTTTTTTAGCATGGAAATTTTGTCCTTAACTTATTGATTATCAAAATGATACTTCATTGTATCAGTCAAATGAAAATATCAATCTCTATATTGAAATGTCTATATACACATATTTTGAAGTATAAGTAAGAAAGATTTATTCTTTCACACACGGGTCTGTATACTATGTATTGTACATATTATACCATATACATTTACATTCTATCCATAGATTGTTATTTATCATATATGAATAGATCTAAATAAAGAGAAATATCTATTTAAATCTATTTAGATCTAAATAAAGTATGAAAGAATCATAAGTACTAAAAACAATATCATCCAAGAGTCCCCATACCCACGGTTATCATATTATCCTCCTCCCTAGAATCTTGTGTTTCAATATCACCCTCCTCGTTCTTAGTAGTAGGTTCTTCCACATAGAAGGAAATGCCTTTTTCTTTTTTAATTTAGGTTTGGCCTTTCCGACCTATTTTGTTTCCTTCTTGATAGTATTATTTTCCAACTTGCACAACCCTATAGTAGTATTAGTTTGGGTTTTTCCAAGGTTACCCTTTTTATTTTTTCTAGGTTTCTTGGGTTTAGTGTTCAAAGAAGGTTGGTTAGCAAGGAGATATATATTCTTCTTTGAACTAGAGGTAGCAATAGGGGAGGGTTTTAAGGGAGAAACTTCAGGGGGTTTAGGATCCTCAAACCTAGTAGAAGAAATATGTTTCTAGGGGCATGAGGCCAAATGGAAGTGATACAAATGGAGAATGAGCCCCTGGTGAAGGGGGGAGATGGGTTTATCTAGGTTCTTAGTAGCAAGCTCAAATGTTTCTTTAATAGAGCTTTCCAAAGACAATAGGAGAAAGAAATGGAAACTAATGATGAGGTGGTGATGAAAATTGTTAAGGAGAGGTATTTGATAATAATAATATCATTTTAAATGGCCTTCTAGAGTAACATGCTTCAAGATAACAAGACAAACTTGATCCCAAGGTGGTAGATGCTTTCTCTTGTCATTGCCAACATGGATTTTTGAGGTTTGATCCTTCTCCTTGAAAAAAATTGCATGTTATCTATATCTTGAACCTTGGTGTGCTTTTTGAGCTTCTAACTAGTGCAAGCAATCCTAGTAGCTTTGGCTATCACATCTTTGCTAAATTTGAATGAAATTCTACACACGATCACCTTACAATTACACTAGCTATTGGTGAATTGAGCAGAGAGGTTTTTGTCATGAACTTTGAGGCTCTCCATAAGAGGGTCCAAGCCCCCTTCGGTGTAGATGTGAAAGAAAAGAGCGTTGCACCAAAAATATTCATAAGATCTAGGCTTAGTTCTGACTCTATCACCTCCCATTTTCATACATAGATTAAAAGCAAAGGGGAGCAAGAAAATTGGATATTTTGCTAAACCACAGAAGGGATAAAAAAAAAAATTCCTAATATAAGAAACCATAATAGATCTTTGTACCACACACATTTAAGAAGATAAGATCATCCCACGCATGCACGGTCTTTTCCAAGGGGTCGATGATGGCAAAGAAATATTGGAGGGTGGTAGGTACATCAAGGTAGGGCATTTGCCAATTATGAACACATAGGTCATAATTACAGTTTCATCATGAAAAATTAGTTGAAAAGGGTGGGATATCATATTAGTTGTTCGCCTATTCCAATTTACCAAAAAATCATTAATGTGATGGTATGAAGCCTCGTGCAAATGATGTGTTTCCTTCATAACACAAGTGTAAGCCAAACTAGGTAGAAGGTACAAATCATATATCATCCCAATAATCTATAAGTTCCTATCCAAATCATCATTATTATTCCACCTTATCTTACCGAGACTATTGGTAAGAGAGAAAATAATCTAGCCAATGTAGGAGATGTGAGCATTCATTGTTAGTGATAAAAAATTTGATCATCAAGGATCAATCCTTGCACATTCATGGGAAGAGACTCCAAATTTATACAACACCTTGAATAGCTCCAAGTATACCCAAAATTGGCAAAAGATTCAACAACCTTATTGCCTTCTTTGAAAATGTGTGAAATATTTTTCCATTCAAATTTGTTGAGAATGAATTGAATATCAACCAAAATATCCTTAATATTCTATCTTTGAAAGATTTTGTGAGTAATAGAATCAATCAAATGTTTCAAGTCCCCCTCAATATACAAATACTTTATTCCAATTGAGAGATAAAATTTCACCCCACTAAGCAAAGCCCTTTCCTTTGTTGTCATAGAAGATTGAACCCCTATTCCTTTAGTATAACCAACTAACACTCCTCCACTACAATCTCTAATGATGCCACTGATTCTAGGAGGGCCAACATTGCCTTATTTAGCTCCATAGAAATTGAGTTTCTTCCAACCATGTGAGGGAGGCCTCCATTTGGTATTCAACCTATCCAAAGCTTTAGATTTATCAAAAGAATTGAGATTCAAAGGCCTATTCCAAAACTTACCAATAGTGACCTCCAAAGTACATGGTAGGTTTACTCAGAGGTTTCTAAACATGAATGGATTTTTTTTAGTGAGAAGCCTAAGGAAAACACTAAAGACATCCTTGGGGATCTTTTCTACATTTCAAAACCACCTATTTTTCCTTTCCTTCCATAAGCATCAACAGACAAAGGGAGGAACCTATTGCCAAATATCTTTGGGTAAGGGATGAGAATATGCATTGATCTAGTACTCCATTAAGCTTTTGATATCCCCATTCATGGTCTAAGAGACCCCAATTATTTGTAGAGTTGATGCCCAAACCTCGGTAGCAAAGGGACAATGGAGTAACAAGTGAAGGCCAAACTCATTATCATTTTTGTAGAGCATGCATCTATGAGGGATTTGGAATCCCCTTTCTTCTTAAGTTATCTTGGGTGAGAATTATGTTATGACCCACTATCAACCAAAAGCAATTGATATTTGGGGTAAGGTAGCTATTCAAAATCTATTTCCAAAATATATCTTGGGTTCTGTAGACATCCAAATTTGATCACTTCCATATGATCAAAATTGTCTATTCTATTCATCTATTTCATTAATAGTGATTAAATAATTTATTTAATCATTATTTTATTTTCTGCCTAAGGTTCCTAAAATATGTAATTAAATAAATTAAATACTTTACCTTACCCATTTTCTTCTCTAAATTAAATAAATATGACAAATTATTTGATTTAGTCTTTTAACCCATTTGAATTAAAACCAATTTTTAATTCATCTTTTTCTCTCTCCTTGTCACATTCTCCATAACCCCCTTTTAATCCAGATTAAATTAATTAATCTGTATTTAGAATGTGCACCACTTAATCTTGATTAAGTGTCACATCCTCCATAATCTCCCACTTGCCCCTAATCTCTCATTAATTACATTAACCATGTGTTTGCACAACCTTAATCAGAATCATTAGCCACATTTGGCTTACCTTTTCTGGTCAACCTTCCCACTTACCATTTTTAGCCTAGACTCTCTTCCCCATGTGAATTTTTAATTCACATTTATTTGCCCAAGGTTCCTCTTTTCCCCATGTGAATTTTTAATTCACTTTTATCTTTCCAAGGTCTTCCCCATCCCCATGCAAGATTCTAGAAGCCTTGACTTGTCACTTCACATGTGCCAAGGGCTTCTAGAACCTTGGACTTGTCACATCACCCACATGTGACAAATCTCCAACTTTTTGGAGACCCTCTCTTATCCACTAGATTCTTCCAATCATTGTGAATTTTTGATTCACTTTTATTCCTCCAAGGAATCTTCTCATCCCCCAAGATCCACCTCATCTACTTCTCTTCCACCTCATTTCCACATCACTCTACCCTAAGACATCTCACCTTCCACATGTCAAGATGTGAGGGCTTGCAAGTCCTCAACTCACCATAGCCCTTCATCTTGATCTTTGTTGGATCAATCCCAACCGTTGAATTCTCTAGAGAATTCAATTTAGCCTATAAATACCCCTTCAATTCCCTCATTTTAGGGATGAAGTATTTTGCAACAAAACTCTTGCAAAATTGCCATTCAAGCTCTCATCTACCATAGCATTTAGCATCATCAATCCATCTTGCATCCATTCAATCCTATTGTCATCCAAGGAACACACAATTCTTGAAGCATCAAAGGGCCAACCAAGGAAGCAACAACATGAAGGTATAACCAAGAATCGATTTGTTTATCTTACTTCTATGTTGTCCACTTTCTTAGGCTAATCTTATTGAGGTGCTCTTTTATTTTGTTATTTCTTCATATTGCATTATTAGTTTTTATCCAACATCTCACATTTAGGAGTAGCATTTTATTAGGATCACATTTTTGGCAAGCCCGGTGGGACCCACAAAGAGGTCTCTTTCTTTCACATTTTTTTGTTGTTAGCTTGTTTGCAGATTCAGGTCGCAGAGGGGCGAACTTGCCCTCCCATACGTCGTAGAAGGGTGACTTTGTCCTCTTTTTTTGACTATTTTCTGTAGAGGGGGGACCTTCCCCTCTGTTTCTGACTGTTTTCTGCAGAGGGGCGACCTTGCCTTCTTTTTCTGACTATTTTTTGCAGAGGGGCGAACCTGCCATTTGCTGTTTCTGACAGTTTTCTGCAGAGGGGCAAACTTGCCCTCTACTATTTTTGACTGTTTTCTATAGAGGGACAAACCTTCCCTTTCCTATTTTACTATTTTCTGCAAAGGGGCAAACCAGCCCTTTGCAATTTTTGACTATTTTCTGTAGAGGGGCGAACCTTCCCTTTGTTGTTTTACTATTTTCTGCAGAGGGGCGAATTTGCCCTTAACAACACATTTGAGAAGGTAAAAAGGGACATTTTAGCTTCGTTTTTATCTCTTTCTTTTGTTGTTTCATGCTCTAACCCACTAATCCTATTTTTTGGTGAGTGAAGTCAGATTGCTTGTTGGCATCTTGCGTATTTTATCTGTGAAATCACAAAAAGGGAAAAGATAAACAACTAACATTTACTTGCAGGGCCTTCCTTTTATTCTAATTTTTAAAAGTCTTTCCTTACTGTTTTATCTATTTACTTAGTATAAGTAGGGGAAAGTAATATTTACTGCTCGCTATGTCTATTTTATGTATTTTACCTCAAGGGGGCATTAGTTTGTTTTCACCTTCCTCCTTTGCACATTACGCGGATCCGAAGGAGGTAGTTGGAAATGATTACTGTTTTCTTCTTAGCGGGACCTGCTTGGGGATTTCATCACCCCAAGGGATGATTCCAACCACGTCTACTAGCAGGGTATATAAAGGGGGGAGAGCCAAAGCTGTACCCCAATCCAATTGCGTCGTAATTAGTAGAACGTCGAAGCTAGGGTGATACCTAGATAGATGTGAAGAGTTGGTCCGAGCTTTTCAGTATCTCTCTGGGGCTCCCGACTCATGCTTGTGATGGATTGGTGTTCACGGTTGTGCATTACATACCGAGTGTATATTGAGGACTCCCTAGAAACCTTGTTCATCTTAGAGTAAGACCTTTGCCGGCCATACCCATTAAAACATTAATCATAGGATTATGCTTGTTCAAAGTGTCTTTCTGTGAAGAACCAATAAATTTTGATAAGTCAAACTGTCACTAAACCATTTTAAATCCTTTCCAAAATCCTTTATCCAAACCAAGTTCAAAATTTCCACTATAGAGGGGCGACCTTGCCCTTTGTTTCAACCATTTTTTGCAGAGGGGTGAATCTTCCCTTTTCTGTTTTAGCCTTTTCCACTGTAGAGGGGCGACCTTGCCCTCTGTTTCAGTCATTTTCTATAGAGGGGCGAATTTTCCCTCTGCTATTTCAATCTTTTTTACTACAAAGGGGCGAACTTGCCCCACTGTTTCAGCCTTTTCTGCAGAAGTGCGAATACGCCCCCTGAACAGACACTTTGATCCGTTTGACCATTTTAAACCTCCGTTCAAATCTCTGAAGCCTCCATTTGACCATTTGACCAATCCAAACATCCATCTGACCATTCCAAACCTCCATTTAACCTTTCCAAAAACGCTCATTTACCTCATTCACATTGATCATTCTACCATTTGGGATACCCGTCTTACCATGTTACCTAAAACATCTTTAACAACACATCTTCCCTTTGCATCCATCATTATTCCTCATTACAAAATTCCTTAAAACCTTGTTTTAGGAGTTATCTCCTGAATTGACCAAGGCGTTGAGTTTGATCATTATCCTACATATCAATCTTTGTCTTCAACCTAATTAATCCCTTCTATCTTGAGGTGGATTTGTGTTGAAATTCAAACATCATTGACCCAAATCAATCCCCTTCCATCTCAAGGTGGATTTGGTGTCATGATCATTAATTTAATCTGATCAACCAACGTTACAAGTCACCTAGGGTGGTCTCCAAATCAGGTTTTAGGATCCCTTCCATCATCCAATCATCAATCCAAATCATCATTTGATCCAATCCAATCCAATCATCAATCCAAATCATCATTTGATCCAATTCAATCCAATCATCAATCCAAATCATCATTTTATCCAATCCAAATCATCATTTGATCCAATCCAATCCAATCACCAATCAAATCATCATCCAATCATCAAGTTGATACATCATCACTTGATCCAAACCAATCCAATCATCAAGTGATACATCATCACTTGATCCAAATCAAATCCAATCATCAAGTGATACATCATCACTTGATCCAAATCAAATCCAATCATCATCCAATCTCATGAAGTTGATACATCATCACTAGATCCAAACCAATCCAATCATCATCCAATCATCAACAGTGATACATCATCAATTGATCCATCAATCAATCCTTGTTCAATCATCAAATTAATTGATACGTCATCAATTGATCCATCATCCAAACCCAATTTGAGATTTCATCCAATCCCCATATGAGCTTCCAATCCATCCTAGTTTTATATCCATCATCTATTCTTTCCTTCTAATCTATATCCATCATGAATCTTTATCCCCCTCTCACACAACCAATAATAGTAGTCAAGGGGAATCCTAACTCCGTTGATGATGATAACGAAGATCTTGTTGATCATGAAGATTGTTAAATAGATCCCGTTGACGCTATCATTGCTAGCAAGCTCTCTCCAATCGCCTCCCAAAATCCCACTACTTCTTCAAACTATCCCACCATGCCTTCATCCACACCTAATAACGGTTCTTATGCTACCCTTGGCAAGGGATATCCAACATCCTCACCATCGACATATTCATCATGTCCTCCCATTCAACCTCTATCCTATCCAACATCCATGTCCTCTTATCCTCATCATCATCAACAATCCCAATACCTCTACATTAATCCCACATCCCAATCTTCTCATCCTAATCCAACACCTACACCTTCCTATCACAATCTACCATCCCAATATTCCTCCTATCCTAATCCACCAAATCAATCCTCTCATCCTAATCTACCATCTATATCCTCCTATGCCAACCCACCATACATGTCTTCCTATGGTGGTCCACCACCTCAATATTCCTATTCTAATCCAACATCCACACCTTTCTATCACAATCCCCCATCCCAATATCCTTACATTAATTCCACATCTCCCCATTCTAATCCTTCATCTACATCTTCCTGCTATCACTCACCATCCCAATCTCCCCATTCTAATCCAACATCCACGTCCTCCTACATCACTCTCCCTTTTCACACATTATATCTTAATCCTCCATCTCCTCCAACCACTCCTAGTCCCCCATCTAGTCCCATCCACTCATCTAATCCTAATCCTCCATCTCCTCCTAGTTCTACATCTAATCCTAATCCCACATCTCCTCCTAGTCCTACATCCAATCCCATCCCTTCATCTAATCCTAATCCTCCATTTCCTCCTAGTCCTACATCCATTTCCATCCCTTCATCTAATCCTAATCCTCCATATCCTCCTAGTCCTACATCCAATCCCATCCCTTCATCTAATCCTAATCCTCCATTTCCATCCCTTCATCTAATCCTAATCCTCCATCTCCTCCTAGTCCTACATCCAATCCCATCCACTCCTCTAATCCTAATCCTCCATCTCCTCCTAGTCCTACATCCATCCACTCCTCTAATCATAATCCTCCATCTCCTCCTAGTCCTACATCCAATCCCATCCCTTCATCTAATCCTAATCCTTCATCTAATCCTAGTCCTACATCCATTCCCATCCCTTCATCTAATCCTAATCCTCCATCTCCTCCTAATTCTACATCCAATCCCATCCCCAAATCTAATCCTAATCCACCAATCCCTAATCCTTATTTTCCATCCATCCATGATCCTCCATATATTCCCATCACTCTACCTAATCCTACATCGCTTCCCAATGTTTCCCAAGGACTCATGCAAGAAGAGACACCATGCCCTCCCACTCTATCATGTACTGTCACTAGTGATGAGGCCCTCCTCCATCCTACACCTATCCCTCCCATCACCATTCCTGACACCATCCAAACAGTTGAGCTAGTCAAACCCATTGAATCCATTAAATCCCCATCTTCTACTACTAGATCCACCCAATCCATTGAAGACATCCAATCCCATCCTCTGAGTCCTAAAATTCACAAACTTCAATCCCATAACCTTCATGAATCCTCCATCCTCCTATCTCCCCCAATTGAGGAGTCCCTCCAACACTCTTCCATCATCATACATCTCCCACAAGATGAGTCATGCCAAGAGCTTGGTCCAATGCGTACAAGCATATCCCCTCCTCCAAATCAAGATCCTACCATCCCATCCACTACATCCCAAGATCATAATCCCCCATCCATCCCATCTCATGATTCCTATCCTCAACCAAGTCATGATCCTATCCTCCCATCCACCCCATCTCAAGATCACACTAGCTCATCCACTCCATCCCATGATTCCCTTTGCATTCACGATCCAATCACTCCATCGCATGAACCCTTATCATCCACTGCCATAAATCCAGATCCCATCATACTCCCCAATTCCTCTCATGATCCCTTATCACTCATTCCTCCTAATGTTGCTATCCCCTCATCTCCATCACATGATCCTTCATCGCCATCTAGTCTTACCATCCCAATGCCACTTTTGTATCACCTTGGTAACATTACATGCATCGATGGTGGTCTTCTTGCAAAAGCAAAACAATGTATATGCACCACCTTTCCTCCTCCACCTGCTAACACACTCGCATCATGTTTCCAAAAGAATAAGCATCCTACCATAGATCATATGCTTGAGAACATGAACTATCAAGAAAAAGGTTTAGGCCTTCATGAGCAAGGTATTTTAGAACCCATTCAGGTCAAAGAACATCCAAGTACACATGGTCTTGGATATATCTCCCAAAACCCGCACTCTAAAGATGTTGGCACAACCTACGTACATCCTAAACGGTCCTCTTCTAAATGCACAAGAGGTACTTTCCATCGCTCTACCAAGACATATGCCGCCATCCCCCCTCCTCCATCATACTACCTAAAAAAACCTTATATCTTCCTCCCTCATCCTCTCAATCCATTTTGGGTCCTTATGTCCCTCCATCCATCATTGTTCATCCTTCATATACACAATCTATTTTGGGTCCCTATATCCCACAATCACCCCCTCCATCTTATCCTATTCATCCTTTTATTCATCCACCCCCTCTCCCTCATACACAACATAAACATCCTACCTTCATAACTCCTAATCAGGATCAACAAAGGTACATACCTACACATTCTCCATCTACACATAACCCCTATCACCCTACCTCCATTGCTCCCCATCATCCATCTCCTCAGATCTATCCCCTTGCTACTAAAAGCACTTCAGATGCCAAAGCAAAAATGTATAAATCCACCTATCCACATGAATCTAAAGCTCCTCATGTCCCCTTCAAAAGACATGCTGAAGAAAAGAAAAATCAAGTCCAAAATCCAAATCAATCCAAACAGCCACAAAGGCCCACCATAGAAAAAATAAAAACCATGTGGATCCCAAAGAAAAAAGGTGCCATACCTTCAATTGAAAAGTCCATAATGGCATCCAAAGTTGCTATTCCCCCATAAAATCCTTCACCTCCTCCATCTCCTAAATCTATTTTGGGTCCCTACATCCCAAAAATCACTATCCCAACTCCTCCACTATCACCACCCTCTCCATCCATTCCTCCACCTATCTTTTCACATCCACCACATGTGCCAATGTTGGTCTTGAACACCTTCCCCTATCACACATCCACTCCATCATTCCATCCATACACTTTTAAACACCCCATCCACTATCCCCCCTATCTCCCCCGTCCAATCCCTTTGATTCATCCTCTTGCATAATCCATTTCTTCTTCTAAGGTTGTACCAACATTCACTGGTCACTTTACACATGGGCTCTTATTACCTCATATGGAACTTGCTGCTTGAGTCCTTCATCCATATCCTTATCATCTATCCTCTAAAATACGCATATCCATCTCCCTATCTTTATCTATCTTTGTCCACATCCTAGTCCAAAAAAATACAAAAAAATCAAAAAATCAAAAGATAAAAAATCAGAAAAATACAAAAAACAAAAAAAATAGTAAAGAGAAAATCATTCGTCCAATGGTGAAAACTTGGCAAACAAGCGCCTTGGATAAGTACCATGATGAAAACCTAGTAAATAGGCATCATGCGTAAATTCCCCATCTAGTCTCCTTCCACAATTGGGGGTAACATCCACGTACGCACTCCTTTCCTCCATCTCCTACATCTGCCTATCTTTCGCATCCTATCCATCCTATAACATTTATCCCACTCTCTCCATCTTCCTTGTGATCTTGATAAATGTAGGGGAAAACCTATATACATGCTTTGGACACCTCTTGGCATACATTCCCCTCATCCATACACTATCATATTCCTTATCCACCTCTCTCTATCTTCCATTATATGTGCATCCTATCCACCTCTCTCTATCTTCCATTGTCCATGCATCCTATCCACCTCTATCTATCTTCCATTGCCCATCTCACTCCCCCATCCTTATATCTTCCTTCCCTCTTGCCTCATCACACATGACACATCTAGAGTGGGGGCATCTCCTTCTTTGTGTCTTAGTCCTTGAGACATCGTACATCCATTCCTAAAGAAATCCTATCGTACCCATCCTTACCTCTCC
The DNA here is from genome assembly GCA_007115665.2 of Sequoiadendron giganteum. NCBI lineage: Eukaryota > Viridiplantae > Streptophyta > Pinopsida > Cupressales > Cupressaceae > Sequoiadendron > Sequoiadendron giganteum. Next base: position 87,167,233 of record CM021105.1, read on the forward strand.
ATCCATTTATCCATCCAGTCATCCCTGCCATCTACCCAATCCTTATCTCCATATACTCTCATCCACTAGTCCTTTTCCATCTTTTAATCCTTATCCTCCCATCCATTTATCCATCCAATAATCCATTCCATATCCTCTCAATCTTCATCTCATCTATCCACCTACCTAAACATCTTCTTATCGATCCATCCATTTCCCTCTATCTCATCATCCCTTGTCATTGGTATCTAGCTATTGACTACCCCTATGAAATCCAATGCCATGATCTCATCATTCTTATCACATCTTAACAATATCCTCTCAATCTTCATCGCATCTATCCACCTACCCAAACATCTCCTTATCCATCCATCCATTTCCCTCTATTATCCCTTATCATTAGTATCTAGCTCTAGGCTAACTGCATGCAACCCAATGTTGTTCACATCATAATTCATCTCTCCTATCTATTTACCACATCTTTCTCACATCTTCATCACTCCTCTATCCATCGTCTCACCTTTCCAATTCATATTCTAAAGATCTGATTACCTATCCCATCCCCGAGCTTCATATCTTACACCTATCAACCATCTTTCTATCCAATCCTGCAAGTCTATCTTGTCTCATCATATCTGCTCCATCCTTTCATCCATTTATCCTAGTCATCTCCTCATCCATTGTCTACCATCAGTCTCTGGTCGAACTACATTGCCCCTGTGCTTTCACGTAGGCAAGGTCGATCATTGGGTTTGCCCCCAGGGCTCTGTCTTTTGTTTGTCTTGTCATCCTCCATCATTTGTCATCGGTCTCTTGTCGAACTACGTTGCTCCTGTGCTTCCACGTAGGCAAGGTTGATCATTCGATCCACCCCTAGGGTTCTATCTTTTATCTACCTTGTCCGCTTCCATCGTTTGTCTTTGGCCTTGTGTCGAGCTACATGGCCCATGCACTTTTGCGTAGGCGGGGTCAATCATTTGATCTACCCCCTAGGCATTTTTTTTCCATCTAGTCGTTGTCATCCGTCGAGGTCTTCATTGTCCTCTTTCTGATTTTATCCATGGTCTTTTCCTAAACTATGAGGGCTATGTGCTTTCACGTAGGCAAGGTTGATCTTTGATCAAACCTCGAGCCCCTAGATCTTTAGGTTCAGTCTTGTGTCGTGTCATCTTGTTGTATCATCAAGTATGTCCCTATCCGAGCTAGTTCTTATCAAACAATGGTCATCTGTATCCCAAGATCCAATCATTTTTTGTTATCCTACGTCATGTCGATCAACCAATCTATCCTCCATCTTTGGTCTCAATAGGATGTATCCTTCCTAACAGACCTCATCAACCCCATCCATCATCTTGGTCCTATGGCAAAGGACATTTGAAATTGATTGTGATCTTTTGATGCTTTTGGATTTTTTTTATCATTTGAGCTCCCTATCATCACTTGTCATGGTCACCTTGATCCATCATATCATGGTGTGCTTTGACTAGTAAGCATAGGGGCACATCTTGCTCTTTTCTTTGTTTATGTCTTCTTGGTTGTCCCACGTAGTACCCACCAAGATCCTTGAGGTCTTGTGCTATGCTGGGGCATCCTTTTGTGCTTGTGGTTATTCCAATACCTATCCCGACCAAATTCATCATGACTTTGGGGTGTTGGGATAGCCTTCTGGTTTGTTGTGTTTGTTTTCTACATTAGACACCAATTCATCTTGGTTTACATACCCTGATGTCCGGTGTCTTATGCTATAGCAAAAATCAGTGCTCTAAGGATGGCAAATTGCATTAGGATTTCATTTCATTCCATCATCTTGCATGTCTCCCCCATCCTCATCCTCATCATCATCATCATTATCATCTATGGGATGTATCCTTCCCTATCCTTGTGTTGTTTTGGTATGTATCCTTCCCTCATCAACAACACTTTCATTGGGATGTATCCTTCCCTATCCTTGTGTTGTTTTGGGATGTATCACTCCCTCCTCACCAACGCTCATCCTCATCCTCATCCACATGTATCCTTCCCTATCCTTGTGTTGTTTTGGGATGTCTCACTCCCTCATCACCAACGCTCATCCTCATCCTCATCCAGATGTATCCTTCCCTATCCTTGTGTTGTTTTGGGATGAATCGTTCCCTCGTCAACAACATTCATCCTCATCATCAAGTTTCTTCTAGGATGAATCTTTCCCTCATCCATAAAACTCTCATTGGGATGTATCCTTCCCCATCCTTGTGTTGTTTTGGGATGTTTCATGTCCTTATCAAACAACACTCCATCCAACATCCACCCAACCTGGCTTGTAGCTTGACTGGGGCACTGTCATCTTTGTCCTTGAGTCCATTTGTGCTCATTTCATCATAATTCCATCATCCATCATCATATCCCCTTTCATCATCTCATCCCTTATCATAATTTTCATCTTGTCAAACCCCTCCTAGTTCTAAGACTTTCTCTTTCTTTTTCATCCAATTCTTCTTCCCCCTCCCTCTTTCCTCCCGCCTACGGGGCAGATTCGCCCCTATAGCTGGGCGGACATGCCCTCAGACTACCGGAGTGAACCCCAACTCGGCCTACAGTGGGGCAGATCCACCCACTGCAGCGGGGTGAACATGCCCTCGGACTGTCGAGGCGAACCCGCCCTTGGCCTGTAGTGGGGCAAATCAGCCCCCTGCAGTGGGGCGGACCCGCCCTCGGCTGGCCGGGGTGGATCTTCCCACGACCTGTAGCGGGGAAGACCCGCCCCACCGGGCTGGGCGGCACTGCCGCCGGGGCCACACCACTGCTGGTCACGGGTGGCGCCACCCACGGTTGGTGGCGCTTGGCCGTCACGCCGTGGGGTGGACCCGCCCCTGCAGCGGAGCGGACTCACCCCGCCGCGGGGTGGACCCACCCTCGCCCGGGGTGAGCTCGCCTTGTCGCGGGGCAGATATGCCCACGCCTAGGGTGGACCTGCCTTGAGCTTGGGGTGGATCTACTTGGCTGGGGGCATATACGCCCCCCGACGGTCGAATTTCCTCTCCCCTAATTTCCAATTTTCTTTCACATTTTCAAATTTTTTATTCCTACCCATTTTCTAATTTTTTCCCGTCCACAATACCCATGTTTTACATTTTTGATAAAACATTTAACATGCGTTAATATGCATTAATAGGGGGTTTTGTTGCCTTTCCCTCCCATTTTAAAAGGTATTTTTACCTTTTATTTACCCTTTTATTCCTCTGATTAATCCTTTCACTTCCCGGGGCCACCATTTGCACTCTGTTTGTCCGATTAACTTCGTTCAAATGACAAACTTGCCTAATTTTTTTCCCTCTTTCCACCTATACCATCCATTTCTTCTTATCGATATGTTTCATGGGACCCTTCTTTTTCCCTCATCACCCTCTCGAGGGGGCATACCCTTCACATTTACCAATTTTCTCGGCCATAGTTAACTCATTACTGGATTAAGGCATATCCATCCATTACTCGACTCATCTTGTCTAAAATCCTCTTCCCCATGCTAGGGCATCATATTCCCGATTACTTCCTCTATAGAGTCATCTGCACTTTATTTTCTTCGAAGCACGGTTATTCTAACGATACTTCAAAGAGGGGAAAAATGTAGACATCCAAATTTGATCACTTCCATATGATCAAAATCGTCTATTCTATTCATCTATTTCATTAATAGTGATTAAATAATTTATTTAATCATTATTTCATTTTCTGCCTAAGGTTCCTAAAGTATGTAATTAAATAAATTAAATACTTTACCTTACCCATTTTCTTCTCTAAATTAAATAAATATGACAAATTATTTGATTTAGTCCTTTAACCCATTTGAATTAAAACAAATTTTTAATTCATCTTTTTCTCTCTCCTTGTCACATTCTCCATAACCCCCTTTTAATCCAGATTAAATTAATTAATTTGTGATTAGGATGTGCACCACTTAATCTTGATTAAGTGTCACATCCTCCATAATCTCCCACTTGCCCCTAATCTCTCATTAATTACCTTAACCCTGTGTCTGCACAACCTTAATCAGAATCATTAGCCACATTTGGCTTACCTTTTCTGGTCAACCTTCCCACTTACCATTTTTAGCCTGGACTCTCTTCCCCATGTGAATTTTTAATTCACATTTATTTGCCCAAGGTTCCTCTCTTCCCCATGTGAATTTTGAATTCACTTTTATCTTTCCAAGGTCTTCCCCATCCCCATGCAAGATTCTAGAAGCCTTGACTTGTCACTTCACATGTGCCAAGGGCTTCTAGAACTTGGACTTGTCACATCACCCACATGTGACAAATCTCCAGCTTTTTGGAGACCCTCTCTTATCCACTAGATTCTTCCAATCATTGTGAATTTTTAATTCACTTTTATTCCTCCAAGGAATCTTCTCATCCCCCAAGATCCACCTCATGTACTCTTCCACCTCATTTCCACATCACTCCACCCTAAGACATCTCACCTTCCACATGTCAAGATGTGAGGGCTTGTGAATCCTCAACTCACCATAGCTCTTCATCTTGATCTTTGTTGGATCAATCCCAACTGTTGAATTCTCTAGAGAATTCAATTTAGCCTATAAATACCCCTTCAATTCCCTCATTTTAGGGAGGAAGTATTTTGCAACAAAACTCTTGTAAAATTGTCATTCAAGCTCTCATCTACCATAGCATTTAGCATCATCAATTCATCTTGCATCCATTCAATCCTATTGTCATCCAAGGAACACACAATTCTTAAAGCATCAAAGGGCCAACCAAGGAAGCAACAACATGAAGGTATAACAGCAATCAATTTGTATATCTTACTTCTATGTTGTCCACTTTCTTAGGCTAATGTTATTAAGGTGCCATTTTATTTTGTTATTTCTTCATATTGCATTATTAGTTTTTATCCAACATCTCACATTTAGGAGTAGCATTTTATTAGGATCACATTTCGGGCATGCTCGGTGGGACAATGGAAGCACAGTTATTCTAAATGTACTTCGAAGAGGGGAAAAATGTAGACATCCAAATTTGATCACTTCCATATGATCAAAATCGTCTATTCTATTCATCTATTTCATTAATAGTGATTAAATAATTTATTTAATCATTATTTCATTTTCTGCCTAAGGTTCCTAAAGTATGTAATTAAATAAATTAAATACTTTACCTTACCCATTTTCTTCTCTAAATTAAATAAATATGACAAATTATTTGATTTAGTTTTTTAACCCATTTGAATTAAAACCAATTTTTGATTCATCTTTTTCTCTCTCCTTGTCACATTCTCCATAACCCCCTTTTAATCCAGATTAAATTAATTATTCTGTGATTAGGATGTGCACCACTTAATCTTGATTAAGTGTCACATCCTCCATAATCTCCCACTTGTTCCTAATCTCTCATTAATTACCTTAACCCTGTGTTTGCACAACCTTAATCAGAATCATTAGCCACATTTGGCTTACCTTTTTTGGTCAACCTTCCCACTTACCATTTTTAGCCTGGACTCTCTTCCCCATGTGAATTTTTAATTCACATTTATTTTCCCAAGGTTCTTCTCTTCCCCATGTGAATTTTTAATTCATTTTTATCTTTCCAAGGTCTTCCCCATCCCCATGCAAGATTCTAGAAGCCTTGACTTGTCACTTCACATGTGCCAAGGGCTTCTAGAATCTTGGACTTGTCACATCACCCACATGTGACAAATCTCCAACTTTTTGGAGACCCTCTCTTATCCACTAAATTCTTCCAATCATTGTGAATTTTTAATTCACTTTTATTCCTCCAAGGAATCTTCTCATCCCCCAAGATTCACCTCATGTACTTCTCTTCCACCTCATTTCCACATCACTCCACCCTAAGACATCTCACCTTCCACATGTCAAGATGTGAGGGCTTGTGAGTCCTCAACTCACCATAGCCCTTCATCTTGATCTTTGTTGGATCAATCCCAACCGTTGAATTCTCTAGAGAATTCAATTTAGCCTATAAATACCCCTTCAATTCCCTCATTTTAGGGAGGAAGTATTTTGCAACAAAACTCTTGCAAAATTTCCATTCAATCTCTCATCTACCATAGCATTTAGCATCATCAATTCATCTTGCATCCATTCAATCCTATTGTCATCCAAGGAGCACACAATTCTTGAAGCATCAAAGGGCCAACCAAGGAAGCAACAACATGAAGGTATAACAGCAATCAATTTGTTTATCTTACTTCTATGTTGTCCACTTTCTTAGGCTAATCTTATTGAGGTGCCCTTTTATTTTGTTATTTCTTCATATTGCATTATTAGTTTTTATCCTATGCCTCACATTTAGGAGTAGCATTTTATTAGGATCACAGGTTCCATGCATAGAAATTAGTTTGTAAGCTAACTTAACAATAAGATTACCCTTGCTCTCATTGGTCTAGAAGAAATCATCATATTGGATGGAAATTGGAATTCTAGTTAGGAAAGAGAATCCTGAAGTAATATTGTATAGTGACTTAACTCCTAAGAGTGATGACAACATTTCTCTAAAACCTTCCACTTTTAAGTGCCTTGTTGACTAGTCATATAGTCCTCAACGTTTCTACAAAAATAACCAAAAATAGGGACCATCAAAACCTTGTATTAGATTGATTGAAGGGTATTTCAAGTAACCAATGATCATCCTAAAACTTTATTTTACAATCATTACCAAGTTTCCTTCTCAAACTAGTCTACAATAGTTGTTTAACTCTACTGATATTCTTCCAAATTAAGGATCCGCGGGGGTGGCCATCAAAAAGGATCCAGATTAGGAGAGTATTATTGATGCACTTTACATTTAGAATAGTGCACCATTCCTTTCTATTTATCAATAAATCCTAGTCAACCTTAGAAAGAAGAGATTTTTTAGTGGTTTGGATTTTCCTTATACTGAGCACACCACTAGATTTGGGAAGGAAAACATTATCCCAAATTAGCAAGGCTAACTTCTTCTTTTCCTCTATTCGAGAGCAAATAAAATTTATTTGGATTCTTTCGATTTTCTTAGAAATGTATCTAAGGATTTTAAAAATAGATAGGATATACATTGGGATCCCTTAAAGAGCAACAACCAATAGTTTCAACATACCAATATGACTTAAAATGGAGCTTTTCCACCCTGCCATTTTCCTTAGCATTTTTTCCAACCCTAAATTCCAAAATTTTGGGGTGACTTCCTTAACTATTAGAGGAATACCTAGATACATAGTAGGAAGAGGGGAACTCTGACAACCCAAGATAGTAGTCACTTTATCACAAAGGGTTTGAGAAGTGCTAAAGAAGTAAATCACACTTTTATTATAGTTTATGCATTGACTAGAGTTGAAAGCACATTTTTTGAGGTAGTACTTCCATTTCCTAGCTTCTACCATTGAGGTTTCCCAAAGAGGATGGTGTCATCCAAAAACTGTTGAATATCTTAGGGGTCCAAAGATGTAGCAAGTTTAAACCCCCTTGATAGTACCATCATTTAGCATTTTACAAATATTATGGCTTAATAAATCAGAAACCATAATAAAAAGATAAGGAGAAAGAGGGTTTCCATGTCTAATCCCTTTACCATCCTTGAAGAGGCCATAAGGTACCCCATTAACTAGAATATAATACTTGATAGTGGAAATGCATTCACCAATGAGGTATATTACCAATTGATTGAAACCAAACTTAGCAAGAACTTTAATGAGAAATTTCCAAATGACCTTATCATAAACTTTAGATATGTCAAATTTAAAGGCCATACCTGCATTTTTGCATCAATCCATAGAATGAAGAATTTCATGAGTGGAAATAATAGCATCCAATATTTGGTGGTCGGGGACAAAGCCTTTTTTACAATGGCCAATTATCTTTCCAAGGAGAGGTTTTACCGAGTTGATAAGTATGTTGGATGTCCAATATTTTATAAATGGTTTTCCACAAGTTGATACACCTGAAATCAGCCATAGTTTGAGGCTCAACAATTTTAGGAATGAGGGATAAAAAAGTAGGGTCCAACTGCTTCAAGAGTTTCCTAGATATGAAAATTTAGTAGGAAGGAAGACATCTCCCACAATCTGCTTGAATTCTTGGAAGAAGGACAAAGGGAATCCATGGGCCTAGGGGCTTTGAAATCCCCCATGCTAAAACTAACTACCTTGAATTCCTCAAGAGTCACAACATTGAGAATAGAAGCATTGAACAAGTTAGTTAAAATGGGGGGGGGTGTTTTTCAATAACTAATAATCCAAGGTAGTGTTGGTAATAATAGAAGGTTTTGGGAAGGAGTGTTGAAAGTGGATAGAGGAAAAAAGCCCAATTTTTTATGAAAATGGAAAAAGGAATGAAGGTGTTGTCATTGATTTCAACTAGTCAATTAGTTATCTACTAGTTATTGTTGGCTACATATGTTGAGGATATTGAGAAAATTGTAGTAAAGAAAGTATATAGGTATTCAATTGTTGCTCTGGTATTTTCCCCTATGTTCGTGTGGTTCAAATACATTGGTCATGGTTGTTGAAGGTTGCTATATCCATATTTTTGGTTGTTGGTTTGTTGAGAAGTTTGAGTTGTGTTCATCAGTTGTGAACTATGCTTTTTTGTGTTTTGGTTGAGGTTCGGGAGAAAAGTATATGGTTTGGATTTATCTTTGAAAAATTATTTTGACTTGCGGTTTTAGAGTTAAGATGCTTTGGTTGCATTGTGATGGAGCCCCAAAAAAAAAAAATTCTTGGTTCTATCATGAAAATTGTGAAAAATCCAGCTTGATCCCTTATTTTTTTGTTTTAGGTCATGTTCCTTGTCACTATGATAAGGAGATGGTTTAGGTGAGGAATAATCAGTGTCCAAAAATGAAATGTGGTGAGACGAAGTCAAATAGCCGACCATGGTTTCAAAATTATTGACATAAATGTTGTTTGGGATGAAAGACTCTTGCAGGACTTCATCCAAGATGGCCTTATGTGCGGGTGAGATGCAAAGCAATTCAAGAATGGATATTTGAGCAGGTGTTTTATTCAATTTCTCAATAAGGTTGAACTCTGATTTAGGGTTTGACAGCTTGGTAGATGGACTAGGTATTTTAATTTTAGGCTGATGAGCAGAGGGACCTGGGATAGTGACCTTGCCTTTACGCATGGTGACATTGCATTCTGGGGCCTTTTTAATGGTAATAGTATTGACACACTTATCTTCATCAGCAGCACAAAGATGGTTAATGATGGTGCCACCAAAATAATTGTAGGCGAGACAGACATTATTGTAGGCAGGACGGACATGATTGGCTTGGTTATTGTTATTCTTTGTGCTAGATGAGGAGGGATTACCAGAACCATGATCCTATAGTGGATTCTTGTGGATCGTATGATCCAAATTAGATGCAAACAGTTGACCTCCTATCTCAATGGTGTGATTTTCAATAAGGTCTTGCACAAGATTTCGTAACTGGCAGCAAGAAGGATTTTTGTGCCCTTTGACACGATGGTAATCACAAAATGCATTATCATCCCACCATGATGGCTTGAACTGAAAAGGGTCATATGGTTTAGGGTCTTCTAAATTTATGACACCGTTTTGGATAAGTTTCTTTAAGACAATTTCGATAGGCTCACCCAAGGGAGTGTATGTGCATTTTAAAAATTGTTGTGGTTGAAACGGATGCCTTTCATTAAATTGAGCAGGATTATTTTGAATAGCATTGGCAGTTGGTGTGGGTGTGGTCACAGGTGTATTGTGATTTTGAACTCCTTTGATGGTGAGTACGTGACCTGTTGCATTAACGATTTTGGCATCGACCACACCGTCATTGGTGATGTGTTTGTTCTTGACCCAGTACTTAGTTTTGTCAATGGGAGGATTTGCGTTTATGTTTTTAGGACCACATTTTAGCTCTCCCTTTGCAATAAGGGATTTCTCAATCTAGACACCTTTTTCAACTAGGTCAGTGAAATTTGTGCAACAATGCACCTGTACTACATATTTTAGTAGAACTAGAAGTTTTTGTATGAACATGTCAACCTTTTCCTTTTCTGGTATGTCTATGTGACAACGACTAGCTAGACTTCTTCATTTTTGGAAGAATGGGATGAGTGTTTCACCAACATCCTCTTGCGTGAGATTGCATAAGTTACTAATAGAGGTTTCCATGTCAATGTTGTATGCATAATTTTTTATGAATTTGCATTTATGTTCATCCCATGTTTGGATATCCTTTTGAGTGGAGAACCATTCAAGGGCAGGACCTGCAAAACTTATAGAAAAGATTCTCATCAAGTATGTTTGTTCATAGGTGACATCCATGCAGTTGGTCACAAATTCTAGGACATGTTCAATAGGGTTTGTCTTTCCTTTGTATTTGGTAAAATTAGGTGACACATATCTCGGAGGAAATGGTGGCATGTATAATTTCATGTCAAAGGGATATACAAATAAATCATATGACACTTTTGATTTCTTGCCAGATATTTGTATGTTTTCTGTGGTCTTCTCTAGACCCATTAGCCTAGCTTGCAAGGCATTGATTGTAGGGTCATTTGTGGCCCCAACATAGGATTGATTGGTACACCCTGGGTCCCCATTTGTTGTGAGTGGATGTTGGTGTGTTGCTGAGGGATATGTTGTTGTGACATGTATGGTGTGTTTTGGTTTGTGTGTTGGTACTGAAATTTTGGATTGGGGACGTGTTGATGGGTATGAATATTGGATGAATATGTCAGAATGTGTCCCCCAACCATTTGGGTTGATATTTGGGGAATATGGTGACTGGGAATATTTCGGTGTCTGATAGATGCCAAAGGTTGCGCGTTTTGATTGCCTTGTTGGGGTTGTTGGAACTATCCTAGAGGGATATTCATGTTTTTTCCTTGGGAGGGGTTGGTATTAAACTATGTTGACATGTTAACATTTGGTTGTGGTCCTTGAATAACGAGATGTCATTTACCTCCACCCAAAGGATATAGTGAGGTACCCATGAGAGGATATGATGAGGATGCACTCATGGTACTAGATGTAGTTGTCAAAGGAGGATTTGTATGGCTTGATGTTTCCCCCAAGGCATTTACCAAAGTGGTAAATAGAGGATTGGCATAACTTTCCCACATTACAGAGGACCCAAAGGTGGCTCCAGCCAATTGTGACGATGTTGTGGATAGTGTAGGAAATGTGATGGATTGTGTTCCTCTAATGGATGTAGCATTGATTGAATTGGAATTGTTTGGAATGTTGGAGGTAGCACTCATGTTCATTGTGACAATTTGTGAGGTAGCATCAAAAAAGGTATTGTTTGTGTTGTTTGGAGGTTGATCACTATTGGACATTTTATTCGTATTGGTGACATTAGGGTTAGGAGATGGTGGCCTCAAAGTATTAATGTTGAACCCATGAGGTAATTTAGCTCCTTGACTTAAAAGTATGGTTAAATATCTATCTCTGTCATATAAGACCATTTGTTCTATGAAGTAGGTCACCTCCGGATCTTGTGTTGCTTCCTCTAGGTTTTCCTCAAGTATTTTTCCATATTCATCTTTACGTAAGAATTATTCAAAAGCATTGTTTGATGAGGATGGTATGGTCATAAGCAATTGAGTAGTTGTGGTGCTAAATGGGTCGTCAAAAGTCCAATTTGGGTCGTAAGTATGATTGGTGACATTGGAATGAGAATCTTGTCCAAAGTTTTCCATTTGTCTTTTCTTTCTTTGGAGTCTAGTTTCCACCATAAAAGGTAATTGCTCAAATGAGAGTGATAAAAATTACAAATAAATGTAAGGATGACACTAGCCTATGTTTTTGTATTTTTGAATGAAGGATGACAATGCAAGACTATGTTTTTGGATTTTTGATAAAGGATGCTAATGCAAGACTTATGTTTTTGGATTTTTGATAAAGGATGCAAATGCAAGAATGTTTTCTAAGGAACTGATTGATGCAAGATGTCAAGGTTGTCAAAGCCAAAGTGTCAAATGAGGACTAAGATGATAATGTTGGTGAAGGAATAAGATGATTCATGCAAATTCTAGGTTTAAAATGAGGACTAGAGGTGGACAATGCAAAGTCTAAGTTTAAAATGATGACTAAGTTTGGACAATATTTGGATAAAGGTTTGCCTAACCACTCTAAGCTTAACTTATGTCTCAATTTTGGTTATCAAAAGGGGCTTGCTAAAGGGACTAAATGACAAGGTCGAAATGACGAGTGAGCCTGCCTAACTAGATTGTTGAGTTGGAGGTTCTCACAAAAAGGACAATGACCGAAAAGAGGAATAATGACCAAGTCCCAAGATAACCTAGTTTTGAAAACAATGGTTTTTGCAAAGTGTGCAGATTTGGCCTAATCCAAAGTTTTCCAGGATGAAACCTAAGGACAAATTTATGCTAAAATGATGATTATGAGGCCTAGGGAATGCAACTCAAATCTGGAAATTTTAAACCTATGGTTAAAATGCAAGCTAATGAATTTAAATGATGGATGTTTTGAGCAATTTCAATTCTGGTTTCAGATAGAGACTTTCTGAAAAAGATGTTTGATAGTATGCTAAGATGTCTGGACTTGAATTCTGGTCTAAGATAGTGTTTGGTTTTCTGTCATGCGATTGTGTCGCTATAGGCAACAAATGCGTTGCAACGCTGTAAATGTCAAATGCGGTGCAGTTTTGCAAATGTGGATTTTTAGATGTCAAATGCAGTTTAGTATTGCAGATGAGGCTTCATAGAAGTAAAATGCGTTTCAGTATTTCAGATGTGGCTTTATAGAAGGCACACACATTTCAATATTTCAGATGCGGCTTTACAGAAGGCACAAGCATTTCATTATTTATTGCAGACAGGTGAATGTAGTTTTCAGACAGATGTGGTTTAATTTATTGTAGATGCGACTCAAGTTGTCAATTGTGGTTCTCTGATGAAGATGTTACGATTGACTCAGTTTGATGATCAATTTTTTTGATGAATACAACAAAAAACAAGCGTATAATACAATATGTTTTCAATTTGTAGTGATGGATCTGTTAAAATCAGAGAATAATTACACCTTAGGCTATGTTGGACAATATTTACTGAGTTCTTGCTTGGATAAATCCAGCTACGCATATTCAAGGTGGATGACTAGTAGCTTGACCCCACTAGCTCCCCTCCACGACACTCACTTATATGGGGCAGATAAGCTATTGTACCCATGAAACTCCCATAGCATACATCTCATCTCCACACATGAACTGTAAATATGTAAGACGACTTCACAGATCCGAACCTGCTACACCAGCAAATAGAAAGGATTTTGGCAAAAATGCAACATGGATTTTAGTAAGGGCATTCCATTCATGGGGCACCATCTAGTATGGAAAGAGACCATTTATGCCCTTCTCGTCGGAACAATGAGCATGATTTCTGGGGTTTCCCCCAAAAATCCACTTTTATATACCAGTTGGAAGTCGCTTGGCTTTAGCGTGTTACCAGTCTAAGTCGTCTTGGGGTGAGTACTTTTTCCCACCAAGACAGGCTCAAGTTCTAGAGTCAGCAACTGTTTCTCTTACACCTAGGATCACACGAATGCGCAAGGGGAGAGGATACTTCGATATACCAAATCGTGGGGTTCTACACTAACATGAACATACATGAAAAACAATGGTTAATTTTAAACCCAAATGATAATTTTTTAACTACCAAACAGAAAGATTTTTAAAACAAATCAATGTCTTCATAAGGTCCTGCATGCAAATGATTAGTAGTTTCCTTTGTGTCTTCGGTTTTTGTCCTGCAGAAAAAAAAAAGTTTGTTTGGTTTTCTTTTTCTCTTTGGTCTTCTACGCTTCGTCCTGCAAAAACTAAGTTATCCCCCTAAACATAGCTGTAAACAACACATTAGCAAAAACAAAACAAGACAAAAATGACAAATCAAAACGTGAAAGTATAGAAGTTAATGCAAAAAAATGGAAAATCGTATTACAAGGCAGATGTGGCTTTTGAACCCACAGATGTGTTGCGATTTTGACAAGCGGATGCGGCTTTTGAACCCACAAATGTGTTGCGAGTTTGATAGGCAGATGCATTGCAGAATGTCACGGATGCAGTTCGTGTTTTCAGATGCAGCACAGGAAGTAGCAGATGTGGTTGGCTAGAATAGATGCGTTGTTTCTTCAAGCAATTACGGTTTTTCGTACCTATACCTACAAAAAAAAACATAAAAACATTAAAAAAAAAAACTGAAAACCGAAAGCTACAAAAAAAAAAAACATGTCGAGTTCACCAATGTATCAATGGGTTATTTTTCAAGTAAAGGTTTTAGTGGATTAGATTAAATAAAAACCCAAAGAAGCTATGGAATACAAAGAAATAAAATAATGAACAATTATACCATATATCTGTCAAAGCTTCCATGATTCACTTCCAAGCACCTCCTAGCTTGCAGCGTATGGTTGTTGCCCTCAGATTTGTGTGTGTGAGCAATTTGACTATGAAATTTTCCTATGCAAGTTTTGAAGGATTTGATGACAAAAGACTGAAAAAAATCAAATTAACTAAGCTAAATGCAAAATGATTTCTAAGGATAAAATGTCTATATTAATGAAGTGGTTTTTTAATAATGAAGTGGTTCCTAAATTGTGAGCAAAATTGACATTTTATAAAAAAATGCAATTTTGGATGAATGAACGAGATTAAAAGCTGACAAAGCCTAAAATCAGTGGATGAGATTTCATGTGACAATCCCTAATTAGGGTTAGGGAAATATTGTTAAATAAGTGGTCAAGATGTCATTTGATAACATCAAATCGACGGTCAAGAATAAATGTGATGATTAGTCAAAAAGATAAATATTTTCAAAAATCAAGAAGATAAAGACTGTTTGATTTGTAAGATTCGAAAAATCAAGAAGATAAGAGTTGAACTAAAAAGCAGTTTTTTGGAAAATCAAGAATTTGCTCAATTACTTGATTTTTGGAAGAAGATTACCATTTTGAATTAAATTAGTTCAAAATAATGATTTTATGTGACAATAAACAATCTTTTCCAGATTATTTACTAAAATAAAGAGATGGTTGATAAAACAAAATAAAACGAAATCATTTTAAATAATTTTATTTATTGAAAATGAGAGAAATGTTAAATTAGGTAATTAAATAATTAACATAATTATTTAATTTAGAGGATTATGACCGATAATTAAATAAATTAATAAATTCATTTAATTATGAGAATTAGTGACATATTAAATAAACAAATGAAATTCATTTATTTAATAATGAGGAAGAATAAATAAATAAAGGTAATTAAATAGATTTATAAATTTATTTAATTGTAAGAAGACAATAGACAATTAATAACGTATTAAATAAATAAATATAATTTATTTATTTAATAATCATGAAGAATACAATAGACATGAATTAATTAAATAATAATGAATTACTTAATTAATAGTCGAATGTGGACCAAAGACATAATTAAATTTCATAATTATAGAGCTTGCAGGCCTAGGTCATTTTTATGTGTCTACAGTATCCTTGGTAAGGATGACTGGCTCATTTCACAGATGATCAACGGTTGATTTATGGATGATGTGGTCAAATCTTCACCATTCCCTGCTAGCCTGTCTTGTTTTGTTAAATAGTATTTTAAATACATGGGATGGTAGGAGATGACCACGTGGTACTTCTTTATAATGGGGCATGAATCCTCATAGGGAAGTGGAAGTTGCTTGAGGCCTAATCAACACCAGATTTTATGGCATGTGTTCTCATCAGGACCGCTCCCCGCATGCCCATATATTTTCAGCATTAAGGAGTAATGCTCACACGGGTTGATGGGTGAAACAACATCTGTCATTTTGATTAGTCTTTTGGACCTTGGGAAACCGTGTTTTGGTTAGTATGGATTGAAATCAATGGTCTATGGTGTGTGATGTGGATTAATTCTAACCAATCCCCGCAATCCTATGTGGGTCTTGTCTATGTCCTACATTTTTTGACAAGTATAGGGGTAGGTGCCACACAGATTACTTCTACAGTTCAAATAAAGGTAGATGCAGCTGGAGATAGTAGTTTTTTTTTCTCCAAAGTAGAAACAATGCTAGAATTAGAGCTAATTCCTTAGCATGCTTGCGAGACTTGTAAATAACTTCAGGGGTGTCAAATTTGTCAGAGTATGGAACACATGGGAAGGTGAAATTGAAGTAAGGCATGGTACAGATAGATATGCTGAAGAAAAATCATGATCATTCCCTACTATCCTACTATGATGAATTACAAGTGAGTTATTTTCTATGGGAAAGAGGGTAAATGTGACACGACATGTATGGTTGGAAAATTAAGCGTGTCATTGAAATGCAAATTAAGCAAATACTTAAGTCTCTTGCTTTGAGACAAGTATCAAATGCATGCGCTTAATCTTGTCATCATTAATAAGTTGGAGTTTCTAATTGTTGATTTAGTTCAAAGTTTTGATCAACGATTGAGATTTGCAAACAAGGTTAGTTGATTGATAATGCTCTCACATAAGCTCTCTTGGAAATTTAATGCAGATGCACACCGGTTGCTCTATTTAATAAGGATCACTTACTTTATTTTCTCAGTATCTAATTGAGAAAGAATCTAAGGTCTATGTAAGAAAATATTTTGAGACAGTCATTTCAAAGTGAATTGGTAATTCTATTTGGAGAAATTTTGTAGCAGAGTAGAAAATGGTGAAGATAACTATAAATGTCATCATAGTTCACTATTCCAAGAGGCTCAATCCTTTGGAATTTTAGAACTCTCCTCAGGATGAGGAATGTGGACCAAAGATACCAACAACTCTGGTGAAGAAGACAAGAGCTACCAAAGGTTCAACACAAGGTGTTCTTAGGCGTGCCTACCACCTTAGGAGGTGAACTATCTTGGAGGAAATGATCAAAATAAAAGGTAAAAAGGTTGAAAGGCCAGAAAGAGAAGCTTCCAGAAGGAACCGGTATCATCACACCTATATGGGATGTCATCAGTTTCCCATTGAGGTCTCTAATGATCCTTCTGACGGTGGGGATGAAACTGATTCTGGCTATCACTAGTATCTTATTTCCATGAAGGATTGGATCGATTCTAAGGATGAGGTAATGATAGCTACTCCTTTGAAGATAAGGACACCGAGTGGGCACACCTATTCACCTGGTGACAAGGCGAAGTAATATCCTATTACTTTCCTTGTGTAGTACTCTGATTTTTGGTCACGTGTGATGTTTGCTCTCTTAGGTTGGTGTGACATGAAATGGGTTTCCTGCCTTTTTGGATTTTTGTGTTGATAAGGATGATTTACGGGGTCATATGGACCTACTTATTTTTTATGCTACTATGATGACACTTTTTTATGACAGGTGAGGTGGCTCTGATCAACGGTTCCTTGTCTCTATTTTGGTTTTTCATTTGAAGGTCGAATTCCCCAAAATCAGTTGGGAGATATTTTCTTGTTCTTTGTTGAAATTCACTTTGAAATGAAAATTAAATGTAATGTCATGTGTATTCCAGCCCAGTGCTTGTTGCTCCCTTTGCATATAAAAGGAATTCTAAGGCTAGATACAAGAAAAAACGTGAAGTAGGTCAAGAAGTCGATAGGGAAGTAGGTACTTATTTTCAAGGAAAATAAATACAAGGACATGGGTAGTAAGTTTTACAATAACATGTTTTAGAAGAAATTCATCCAATATATGTTTTGGATAAGCAGTACAAATGATAAAGTGTTATAAAATCTCTGTATATTTTCTCTCCTTCATGCAAGTTATACAAGCTATAACTGTGATGATCAATGATTATCTTGTTTATCTCTGTTGAGTCCCAATGGATGTACTATTTCATTCTTGTATATGTTTTGGATAAGCAGTACAAATGATCAAGTGTTATAAAACCTTTGTATATTTTCTCTCCTTCATGCAAGTTATACAAGCTATAAATATGATGATCAATGATTATCTTGTTTATCTCTTGTTCATTCAAGGAATGCATGTAATTGCTTGAATTTAGTAGTAGGCTTGCTATGATATTAGTATAAGAATGTTAGTAAGAAGTTAATATAAGATATAATTCATGGGAATATTGGTAACTGACTTGAATGAAGATCATACAACAATAATTAAATCATTTTCTGAATGTTTCACTAGGTGTGCATGAATGTTAATGGAACCATATATTCTCTTGTTTAAGTTAATCATTATTGTGAAAGTTTTCCAAACTTTCAAGGTATGATGCTTTTAAGAAAACAAGGAGAAATATATGTCTGTTCTATGTTTCGATACTAGACACACCAGTATCTAGGAACATATTTGTTTTATGGTTACCCTCCTTGGTATGACATATCCTAAAGAGAAGAAGTAGATATCTAAGGGTTTCTACTTATGTGTTGGCCAATCCTTACCCTTACTGATGATTGTTCCTCGCAAGTTCATAGGTTTGTGGTGAGATCAAGTTTGGTTCTAGAAAAATAACCAGAAACAATGGTGACTCTACTGGGGAATAATTTGGAAAGGTTATTTAATGTAGATCATCTTTCCTTCATAGAGTCTATGAAGTTCAGAATTACAAATTATTATTAAAAGTGGGTGGCGACTCTAAAGAACTCTGAACCAGTAAAAAATATTGTTGAAACTTGGTCCTTTACAAAAGAGGTGGTGACTCTATGAAATAACTTGATAAAGTATGATGCCTACTAATATATCCAGGTATTTTCCCTTGTTTTAAACCTACAAAAGAGAATAGATCTATACAGGTGCCATTTTAAGAAATATAGAAGTAATAATGTATTCCCAATTTAGTGAAATAAAGTACTAAGCAAGGGGGTAATGAAGATTGTCTGCACGCTTCATAAGTTGAAACTTGTAATATCTAGAATAGGAAGCATATTTGTATTGTAGTCTACCTATTTGAAATATCTTAGATGTGTTTATATTTAAAATCATGATAAACGCATGAAACAGGGTGGTAATCAACAATAGAGTTGATTTTTAAGTTGTAATAGAGTGTAAAAAATGTATAATTCAATTATACATCCTTGTGGGGTGAATGACGTAAACATGAAGAGTGTGCAACCCCTGTCATTTCATCAAAGAAGTTTCTCTGTGGAAAGATATACACCATTGAATTTTAATGGTATTCAAGGTTTCCCAAACCCTGTTCCCAATAAAGTTAGGGAATGTTTGCCAAAGTTCAAAGGGAAAAGATCATAATCATCATCTCAACATCTGCAAGAATTTTCTAATTTGATGGGAGATTATGAGATAAGTCATGAAGATGTTGTCATGAAGTTCATTGTTCAATATCTGAAGAAAGATGCCAGAGATTGGTTTTCATATTTTCCAGTTTGTTCTATCTCTTCATGGAATGAGTTCATGGTAGAATTCATAGAACAATTTGGAGAAAGAATCAATCCATATTTTGTAAGATAGATATTTAACACCATCTAGAGGGAAGAAGATGAATTGGTCCCAACCTTTAATCTTAGATTTTAGAAAACCTTAAAAGATATTCTTGAAAGATTGAGACCAAATGATGTAGTATGTTTGATTATATATTTTGATGCATTTGATGAGGAAATGAGTTATTTGTTAAGAGATAAGGAGCTTGCAACATTACATCAGGCGTATCAAATCGCCATGGATATTGAGAACAATCTGAAATATTTAATGATGAAAGGATACATGGTTGCAAGTGTAGGCTACCCTAGCACACCTCATGAAAATGAAACTCATGGGATAGAAAATGGAAATGATTGCCAAAGTGATAATGTTTTTGTTGATATGTTTTGTCCTTCACTCCAGCACACTGATCAAGGTGATTTCCATGTTTAACATCAACAAAATTTCAGTAATGTTGATCAAATGTCTTTTATCCAAGAGTTGTCTAATATGAAGAGGAAAAAGGATGAATCACTTTGTTATTTGTTCTCAATATTTTTGTATGCCTTGTTGGAGATCCCCAAAACTTTCAGGCCTCAAGATTAAACATGCATTGATTTATTTTTTGAAATCCTTGAGCTAGGGTTGAGTACCTTTCCAGATGAACTAAAACCTCATAGTTTTGATCAAGTACTTAAATGGATGAAGAGTGCTGAAGGAGTTCAGTATGATCACATACAAAGTATAATGCATCAAGATGTTAATATTAGTTGTCCTATTGAGAAGAATCAAAATATGATACACATAAGCGAAAATGGTGTATCTCAAGATGAATATTCCCCTTGTTGTATGGATGAAAATACAAATTGTAATCAGCCCATGAGCAACATATATGTAGATCTTGATGGTGTGGACAATGATGGATTTCATGTTAGTAAATGTGAAATTGATTTTTTTTCTGATGATCGTTATATCCATACAATGAATAGGGATTTTTTTCATCCCAAGAGGAAAGCATTTCTATGGAGGAAAACAAAGATGCTTGTTCAATTGTTAATGGACAACATTTAGCAATGAATGAATTTTTCACTTTGGGATCAGCATACATATCAACTGATATTGCACATAAAGTTACCAATGCACATGGGTGTCTTTATGCTACCCTTGTTGATTCTAAATTGCTTGAGCCTGTTCTTGAGGTATTTTGCATTGAGCTAGATGATGATGTGAAGAATGAATCAAAATATGTTATTGAACTTGAGATGAGTGTATTTACTCATTTCCTCAAGTTTAATAATGCATATGATCCCCATATCTATGATACCAAGGTGTGTTCTGGTATACTTGAACCGAGATGTCAAAAAATGTGCCCATGTTGTAGTGATAAATATAAGGATGCTCTAGAATATGCATCTTTTATTTTTGACATACTCGAAGATGATTTGCATGACACAAGAATTTATTTATGAAAGTTTTCAATTTGATGTGCAAAATGATTTTGATGTCAAAGATCAAGTATAATATGAATACTTATATTTCTTAGCTCAAGTGAGTAAGTATTTAGTGGAACATGAAAATGAGTTGGCCAAGGTAAAATGTCACAATGTTTATGGATTTCAATTAGTGTCTGATTGAAAATTGCAGATTGATAGAATTAGTGGTGACACTTGAAAGAACAGTGACATGGTAAGGCATGTCAATGACAGGGTCATTTTTTGGGCAGTTCATGGTAGGTTTTTTAGACTTGGCTTAATACAAAGAACATAAAACATTGTCTTTGATAGAGGAAAATATGAATTGTTCTTTTTCATTTGTGGCCTAGGGCCGAAAAATGTGTTTGAAATTTTGATAAGGAATTTTTCACCCAATGGATAGAGCAATATGGTCTACTTTCCCATAGATTATGGGATCTCACCATGCCTATGAAAGGCATGTGTGCCCAATAGGAGGCACTGATGGAGCCCCAGAAAAAATATTTTCTTGGTTCTATCATGAAAATTATGAAAATCTAGCTTGAACCCTTGTTTTCTGGTTTTAGGTCATGATCCTTTTCACTGTAATAGGGTTTTACTTTCACAAATTTCCAAAAATTGTGGCATAAACCCTTGGTCATTTTAATTTTACATTGACCTATATTTCCCATTCCAGATCACTTAAGTTGTCACTTGTGCCATTAGAATCGTTAATTTACCGACCCCTAGTCATAGGTTGACTGTTGCTTCATGTCTTTTCAGGTTTTAATATTCGAGGGCTTAATCTAAAGAAATTTTAAATCCTTGGCCTTCATTATGGGTCGACACCTCTTTCACCTAAGAATGCCCCTTTTTATAAATAAATTTTATGACATGTGCAGAATTATGCTTTGTATGAGTCATCTGATCAAAGGAATCAATCATGACCATCTCCTATAGGCTCATGATGTTTTATCATTTCTTATTTTATTCACACGGGCTGGTGAGCCTCAAACATGTGTCTGGTATGATGGTGGACCCAGTATCCTTGGTAAGGATGACTGGCTCATTTGAAAGATGATCGATGGTTGATTTATGAATGACATGGTCAAATCTTCACCATTCCCCACCAGCTCGTCTTGTTTTGTTAAATAGTATTTTAAATACATGGGTTGGTGGGCGATAGCCACATGGTACTTCTTTATGGTTGGGCATGAATCCTCACATGGAAGTGGAAGTTGTTCAAGGGCTAATCAATGACAAATTTTATAGCATGCATTCTTATCAGGACCACTCCCCGCTCATATATTTTCAGCATTAAGGAGTAATGGTCACACAGGCTGATAAGTGAAACAACATCTGTCATTTTGATTAGTCTGTTGGACCTTGGGAAATCATGTTTTTCTTAGTATGGATTGAAATCGATGGTCGATGGTGAGTGATGTGGATTAATTCTGACCACTCCCTACCATCTCACTTGGGTCCCACCTATGTCTTGCATTTTTTGATGGGTACATGGGTAGGTGCCACGCAAATTACTTTTACAGTTCTAATAAAGGTAGATGTGGTTGGAGATAGTATATGAGTTTGCTCCAAATAGCGCTAAAGTTAGAGCTAATTCTTTAGCACTCTTGTGAGACTGGTAAATAATTTTAGGGTCATCAAATCTGTTAGAGGATGGTACATGTGAGAAGGTGAAATTAAAGTAAGGCATGGTACGGGCATATATGTTGAAGAAAAATCATGATCATTCCCCGTTCTCCTGCTATGATGAATTACAAGTGAGTTATTTTCTACGAGAAAGCAGGTAAATGTGACATGACATGTATGGTTCGAAAATTAAGCATGTGATTGACATAATAGTTAAGGAAATACTTAAGTCTCTTGATTTGAGACTAGTATCAAATGCATGCACTTAATCTTCTCATCATTAATAAGATGGAGTTTCTGATTGTTGATTTATTTCAAAGTTTTGAACAATGGTTGAGATTTGAAAACAAGGTTAGTTGATAGATAATGCTCTCACATAAGCTCTCCTAGAAATTCAATGCAGATGCAAACCAGTTGCTTTATTTAATAAGGATCACTTACTTGATTTTATCACTATCTAATTGAGAAAGAATCTAAGGTCTATGTAAGCAAGTGATTTCGAGATAGTCATCTAAGAGTGAATTGGTAATTTTGTTTGGACAACGTTTGTAGCAGAGTAGAAAATGGGGAAGTGTAAATGTCAGCCCAGTTCACCATTCCAAGAGTCTCAATCCTCTCGAATTTCAGAACTCTCCTCAGGTGAGGAATGTGGACCAGAGATACCAACAACTCTGGTGAAGAAGACAAGAGGTACCATAGGTTCAACATGAGGTGTTTTTAGGCATTCCTACCACCTTAGGGGCCAAACCATCTTAGAGGAAATGATCAAAAGAAAAGGTAAAAAGGATGAAAGGCCAAAAAGAGGAGATGTCAGGAGGAATTGGTATCATCACACCTATATGGGGAGTCATCAATATCCCATTGAGGTCTCTGATGATCCTTTTGACAGTGGGGATGAAACTAATTTTGGCTGTCGCCAGTATCTTATGGCCATGAAGGATTGGGTCGATTTTGAGGATGAGGTAGTGATGGCTACTTCTTTGAAGATAAGGACACCAAGTGGGCACACCTATCCACCTAGTGACAAGGCAAAGTAAAATCCTATTACTTTCCTTGTTAAGTTCGATGGTTTTTGGTCCTATGTGATGTTTTCTCTCTTAGGGTAGTGTGACATGAAATGGGTTTCCTCCCTTTTTCAATTTTGTGTTCATAAGGATGCTTTTCGTTGTGATATGAACCTACTTATTTTTTATGCTGCCACGATGAAATTTTTTGATGACTAGCAGGGTGGCTCTGATCAATGGTTCCTTGGTCTCTTTTTTTGTTTTTCATTTGAAGGTTGAATTCTCCAAAATCATTTGGGAGATATTTTCTTGTTCTTTGCTGAAATTCACTTTGAAATGAAAATGAAATGTAATGTCATGTGTATTCTAGCCTAGTGCTTGTTGCTCCCTTGGCATATAAAAGGGATTCTAATGTTGGATACAATAAAAAAGGTTAAGTAGGTCAAGAAGTCGATAGGGAAGTAGGTACTTATTTTCAAGGAAAATAAATACAAGGACATGGGTAGTAAGTTTTAGAGTAACATGTTTTATAAGCAAGTTGACCAATAAATGTTTTGGATAAGTAGTATAGATGATAAAGTGATATAAAATCTCTGTATATTTTCTCTCCTTCATGCAAGTTATACAATCTATAAATATGATGATCAATAGTTATCTTGTTTAATCTTTGTTGTTCCATTCTCGCTTGTTCATTCAAGGCATGAACGTAATTTCTTAAAATTAGCAGTAGGCTTGCTATAATATTAGTATAAAGAAGTTAGTAGGAAGTTAATAGTAGATATAATTTGTGGGAATATTGTAAGATAGTATCTCTAAGGCCATAGGTATTTTCTCTAAACTACAAAAATGTTATCCAATCATATAGTTTTAAGGTTTGACTTCGCTCCCTAGAATATGGCACTGGCCTAGTTTAGTATTCATTCTCTCTTTTGGTAACTGACTTGACTGAAGATCATACAACAATAATTAAATCATTTTCTAAATGTTTCACTAGGTGTTAATGAATGTTAATGGAACCATATATTCTCTTGTTTAAGTTAATCATTATTGTGAAATTTTTCCAAACTTTTTGGGTATGATGTTTTTAATAAAATAAGGAGAACCATCTATGTATTCTATGTTTTGATACTAGACATACTGGTATCTAGGAACATAGTTGTTTCGGGATTACCCTCCCTGATCTGACAGAGCCTAAAGAGAAGAAGTATATATCGAAGGGTTTCTACTTATGTGTTGGCCAATCCTTACCCTTCCTGATGATTGTTCCTGGCAAGTTCATAGGTTTGTGGTGAGATCAAGTTTGGTTCTAGAAAAATAACCAACACATCGAAGATACTTTTGGATTCTAGAAGTTTCGAGCTTAATTTTTCTATGTGTTTTATAATGGTTGGGTTGACCTTGTGTTAAGCACTATCTTTGTAGTTAATGAAGAATGTTGGATCTATTTTGGGTCTTAGTGAAGAGTGTGTTTGGGTTGCCCTCATTCTATTTTGACCCTAGGATGTTTGGTGTTGACCTAATTTGAATTTGAAGTTGGATGGTTGACTTTGTGTCTTTTTCAAGGTTGGAGATAGTATAAATACAAGATGAGCTAGTAATGAAAAATATAAAAGAGAAAAGAAGGAAGATAAGTGAAAGAGTAGATGTGACATTGATACTATTCAGAAAGTGTGTGTGAGATATGTGTGGAAAATCAGTGTGACGCTTAATGCTAAGTTTCCAGATGTAGTCAGCAGAAGGTGAAATCTATCACTCATGCAAGGTGATCAAGTAACTATGGTGGAATCCTTTGTTGCTTTGGGATTGTATTCTCTCTATAAAAATTCTTCTTTGTATCTCTGTGGTAGTGAGCCCTCTGGGTTGTAGCCCTATTGGACAATGAGTCATCGTTTCAGGTAGTGAGCCTTATCTCAGGTAGTGAGCCCTGTTTTAGGAAATGAGTGTTTCTGTAATAGATTTTTATATTCTCTATAGTGTGAGTTAATCCTCACCATGATTTTTCCCTCATTGGTTTTTCCATGTAAATTTGGTGTTATTGTCTTGGATTTGACTTTTTGCATTGGCATTTGATGATTAATCATTTAAATAGTTTTGAGTATTAGTTTTGATGATTGAATTAAATGTTAAAATCTATGACAAATGATTTACCCCCCCTCTTAGTTGTCCTATTCAAAAATTGGTATTAGAGCTTGGTTCCTTGTTGAAGAGCTTAACCGCTTGAGGAAAGTCCGAGATGGCTAGAAAAATGGTCTTTCATTATTCAAGGTTTGATGGAACTAAATATGGTATCTAGAAAGTTTTGATGGAAGAATATCTAGATTATTATGGATATGATGTGGATAAATCTTAAAATAATCCTTACACTCCTCCTACTAATGGTCTGAGTACACTTGAAGAGATTAGATCACATGAAGCAAATAGTAAGGTGAAGTTCATCTTGAAGAATAGTCTGGTAAATTCCGAGTTGATTAAGGTTCAAAATTTGAAGACAACAAAGGAAGTTTGGGATACTTTAGAAAAAAAACATGATGGTGATGAAAGAGTTAAAGAGGAAAAATTGCAGAATTTGGAAACACAGTTTGATCTTATACATATGTTTGAATATGAAAATGTTAAAGCTTATGTGCAAAGATTGGATGATGCACTGGTTGGAATGCGATCACTTAGCACTACTATAGATGAAACAAGGATTATAAAGAAGATTCTCAAAATTCTTCATGATGCTTATAGTGAGAAGGTGAGTGTTATTGAGTAGACTATAGATTATAAGACTCATACAAAGGATCTATAGTTAGGATTTTTTACATCTTATGAAATGAGGAAGTTGAGTCTAAAAAGTGGAGGAAAATCATAAAATGCGTTTAAAGCTACAAAATACGAAGACCAGGATGAAGAAAACTTTGATGAAATAGAAGCTAACTTTGTGAGAAGAATGAGAAAAAGTTCTAGTAAGTATGAAGGTAATTTTCCCTTTAAATTATTTAGTTGTGGAGAAATAGGTCATTATGATGCAAAGTGTTCGGAAAGAGAAAAAGGAAAAAAAAAGATATGATAAAGAAAAGAAAGGAAATAAGATTAACAATTCTTACTATGTGAATGAGAATGCTAGTATTTCAAATGAAGATTCATAATATGAAGATACAGATGATAATGAATTCTTTTTCTTGGCGATTAAGGATGAAACTACTGTTAGAGTAAAGTAATTAATTAACTTTACACTCCTCTTAAGATTTCGCCTTGCACACATATTAGTCATTTAATAATTAATATTAATTATTAAATGCACTCACCTTTAGGATTAGGTTTTCCTTTTAGGTTTTCATCTCCTTTTATAAGGATTGATCTCTTGTATTTCTTTTATGCTCTATTTCATTTTTTTGGAATACATCTTGCACATTGTGAGAGCCAAACCCTTGTCTTGATCTCTCTCTTTCTCTGTGACAAGTCTTTTGCATGTAGGAATTGACTGGGTTATGTGGATTTGTATTTCTCAAATCCTACATGGTATTAGAGCCAGATCTGCTGTTGCTTGTTCAGTTTTTTGAAAGATTTAGAGATCTAGGTTTGGCTGCATCAAATTTGTTTTCTTTTTCTACTTTTTTATTTGGAATAGGGGGGGTTTAATTTTTTGGTGCATTTTGAGCTCAAACGGACCTCACCGTTGAGCTCGCAGCATCCAAAAACCCCTATTTTCATATAAAATTTGTTCGATTTGGCCACAGTCATTTTGGGAAGCAAAAAAACATTTACCCTACGGTCGTACGGCCCCAGGGCACGTCGTTCGAGAAGGAAAAAAATCAATTTTTTTTTAAAAATTGCATTTTTTATTAATTTTTGGGTTGGAAAACCCGCGGCCAGTATTAATCTGGGCTGCCGCCCATCGGCCACCAAGTGGCCACCAGGCGGCCGCTTGCCAGTCGCTCGGCCAGCGGCGCCTACCGACCACCCGCCCACTGCCAGTCCGCCACCCCGCGCGCCACCAACTGCCGGTCCGCCACCCCCGAGCTCCGCCTGGCCCCGCCTGAGCTCCATTGCCACACCACCAGCCACCTACGCACCACCACTTGCCCACCAGGACCCCTGGTCGGCCATGTGACCAAGGGCCGACAGTTTTAAGCCCCTAAGGGTTGTGATTTTTTTTAAAAAGACCCTTTGGAGCTACTTTCACGAAATCGGATGTATCTCGGGCGTCCTAGCTTAGTTTTTCGAACGAAAATAGGTTTCAGAAAGCTGGTTCTGGCATCGTTCTAATGGTGGAAGAAATTTTTCAGAAATTTGTAGTTTGTATGAATGTTTTCGTAGTCAACAACTGATGTTGCTTTCTACACTCCGGAGGGCATAACTTTGTCGATTTTGCTCCGTTTTTCGAAAGCGAATAGGTGTCAGAAAGGTGGTTCTGTGCTCTTTCTAGATCTATAGTTTATTATCATCAAAAACTTCTTTAGGTACACAAAGATTTGTCTCCATCATATACTACTTTCTATAGTTTTTTGGCTTTCAGTTTGTACTGGGGATTAGTTTTTTGCAGTGTGGGGGGGGGGGGTTTCCTATTTTCTATTATTTACATCAAAAAAATAGAATCCATAAACACCAAAAACAAAAAACCCCTTCTGCATCTTCTGTCTAGTTCTGAAAGACCACTTAATAATATTAAAAAAACACATTCAAAGCAGTTGAGGCACAGTTCACAGCATGGCCGATAGATCTATTGACCTTCTCACACCACATAATTATCACACTTGGAAGGGTCGCATGATGACACTTCTCCAGTATCAAGGGTTATGGTCCTATTTGGATGTGGTTAAGCCTCCATTGACTCATGCCTTTGAGGTTATGCAACACAGGAACAATATGGATCAGGCTATGGGATTGATGGCTTTGCACATTTTGGATAGTCTCCTATTTCATCTTGAAGGGTGTCTCACACCTAGGGCCTATTGGACCAAGTTTGAGGGACTTTTGGCACTATTAATGAGTTTAGAGCATTGCAGATTGAGGCAGAGTTGACTTCCCTTGTACCTGATTCTTTCCCCTCCATTGAGGACTTTCTAATGAAATTCAAACAATAGAGATCTCTTCTACAGGGTTGTGGTAAGGTTAAGACTGATACAGAGTGTATTTACCTGATTTTTTCAAAGCTTCGTGGGAACTTTCAGATATTCTCATCTACCTTCCCTTCCACTATGGATGCCTTGGGTGCACATTTTACCATGCCTTCTTTTGAGGTGTTTTGTGATTGTTTGACACGAGAGCAGGCTAAGATATCATAGTTGGATGTTCTCATAGGATCACTACACCAAGCGTTGGTAGCACAGTCATCTCAGGGGAAGCAGAAGCAAAAACAAAAACAAAAACCACAAACCACAGAGCATTGGAAGGATTCTAGTTCACAAAAGACTTCTGATTCACCTTATTCTAAGGGGGAATCATCGAAGAAAGATATACCTAAGTGTGCTTATTGCACTAAGCTAGGACATGATGAGTCCAAGTGTTATGAGAAAAAGATAGATGGATATGCAAAACAAGTTTCAGATTTGACAGCTCTTCTTGAGAAGAACCATATTCATCACTCGTCTTCATCTACTTCAGGCGGGTCTTCTTCTTCACCATCATTCCAGATAGATGGAAAGGCCCCACATAAGGGTCATGCATTATGTGCAACCACTAGTTCACATTCATCTAGATGGCTACTGGATTCAGGTGCTTCACACCATATGGCATCTTCTCAGGACATGTTCTCATCTTTTGAGGCTGCATCCTCACCACACATATTGATGGGTAATAACACTTATATGAGTGTATGTGGGAAAGGTTCTATCGATATTGATGATGGTACATTCAATGATGTACTATGTGTTCCATATTTGTCCACTAACCTTCTCTCCATCTATTAGATTGTTCATAGTGGGATAGGGAAGACAGTTGAGTTCACACCTAATTCAGTGCACATCAGAGACATTCAGACTGGCAACATTGTTGCAACAGGGACAGTTGATCATTCTTCCCGATTGTATGTATTTACACAATTTGGTCCACCATCTCCCTCTCTTTCTAAAAGAGAGCATGCAGTATCTGAGGAGAAGTTCGGTCACTTGAACTTATGTGTTCTTCCATCTGTTCATGAGACTAGTGTTGAGACTTCTACACCTCTTCCTCCTATTGAGATCACATTTGTTCAGCAGGATACCTCTTCAGTTATGACTGACATTGTTGCTCCACTCATTGAGCCATCAAGTGCAGTTGTTGAGGCCATATCTGAGGATATTCCTTTCCTCATAGATGACAGATTCAGCACACCTGTTATCCCTTCTTCATTGGAGATTCCATTTCAGGATCATCTTGAGTTGTTTGATTCACCATTTTGTTATCCATACACTGATGTTACTGTTTCGTTCTTTAGTGCGCATCATCCAAGACTTCCATTTTCACCTCACATCCAGGGATTTCCTCTTCTTCGACCGTTGGATTTGTTTCTTCCTCTGAGGCAACACATCGGTTTGATCATTGGCACAGGGGTTCTCTCATTCTGGGGGGGCTTTGGAGTCTCCACTCTCTCTCATGGGGGGGTATCTGATTGTATATCTATATATGTTCTTGAGAGAGTCTCTTGAGACATTCCATTTGTACTTTCTTTTTGCATCTCTTTTTGGAGAGGATTTTTTTCCCACTGGGTTTTCTCCTTTTCTCCGTTTCATAGGGATTTCCTTGTACTTGGGTACCTGATCAGGCCTAGTTGTCGGGACCCATTTTTACTTTCATGCATTATAGTTACTTTTGATTTCTTGCACTAATTTGTAGCTGCACTCTTGCTCATCTTAAGGTGGGGTGTTAGAGTAAAGTAATTAATTAACTTTACTCTTCTCTTAAGATTTCGCCTTGCACACATATTATTCATTTAATAATTAATATTAATTATTAAATGCACTCACCTTTAGGATTAGGTTTTCCTTTTAGGTTTTGATCTCCTTTTATAAGGATTGATCTCTTGTATTTCTTTTATGCTCTATTTCATTTTTTTGGAATACATCTTGCACATTGTGAGAGCCAAACCCTTGTCTTGATCTCTCTCTTTCTCTGTGACAAGTCTTTTGCATGCAGGTATTGATCGGGTTCTGTGGATTTGTATTTCTCAAATCCTACAACTACTTCTACTAATTCAGAAAAAATAGGTAAAGGAAAGCCCTTTGGAGAAGGAGAAGGAGAAAAATGAAGGTACGGTTATCTCTGCCCTACGTGCTAAACAAGAAAATAATTTTTCGGTAGTTGATAGTGGTTGCTCATATCACATGACTGGTAATAAGAGTAAGTTTTTTAAGCTTGAGAAATATGATGGAGGCTTGGTCATGTTTGGAGATGATACTAGTGCTAAAATCTATGGGATAGGTTTAGTACGTTTTGATGGCAAGCATCATATTAATGATGTTTGCTATGTTAAGGGATTAAGGCATAATTTATTGAGTATTGGTTAGATGTGCAAAAAATGATATGATCTCATGTTTAAGGATGAGAAATGTGAGATCTGAAAAGGATCTGAAACATTCATTTCTATAGGAAAGAAATTTGAAGGGAATATTTATCAACTTAAGGGTGTTGATGGACAATGCTTTATGACTTAGATAAATGATAGTTGGTTATGGAATATGAGAATGTGTCACATGAATTTTGATAACTTGGAAAGGATTAGTGTTATTCAAATCGTGAGAGATTTACCAATAATTACAAAGCATGTTATGCTATTTGTAGGAATTGTCAATTTGGGAAGCAAGCAAGAAATCATTACAGATCAAAGGAACAATCTACTACCGAACTACTGGGTTTAGTTCATATAGATCTTTGTGGTCCTATGACAGTGTGAAATCTACTTGGTGAAAGGCACTTTATTCTTTTAATTGATGATTATTCTAGATATAAATGGGTTACATTTCTTAGAGATAAATCAAATGCATTAGATAGATTCAAGGGAATCAAGGCTATGGTTGAGAATGAAGTGAATTTGAGGATTAAATGCTTAAGATTTGACAGAGATGGAGAATTCACCTCCCATGAGTTCAATATGTTTTGTGAAGTGCATGGAATAAAGAGACAGTTATTTGCTCCAAGAACTCCTTAGAAGAATGGAGTTATTAAAAGGAAAAATAGAACAGTTCAAGAGGCTACTAGGTCAATGATTAATGAAGCTGAATTATCAAAAGTTTACTGGAAATAAGCTATTCATACTATTGTTTATGTATTAAATCGAGTCCAAGAAAGAGAAATGGTACAAAGATTCCCTATGAGCTATGGCACAGAAGAATTCCTAAAGATAAATATTTCAAGGTATTCATAAGGAAATGCTATATCAGAAGAGATGATGAAACTTTGGGTAAGTTTGATGAAAGAAGTAATG
Organism: Sequoiadendron giganteum; assembly: GCA_007115665.2. Taxonomy (NCBI): domain Eukaryota; kingdom Viridiplantae; phylum Streptophyta; class Pinopsida; order Cupressales; family Cupressaceae; genus Sequoiadendron; species Sequoiadendron giganteum. The sequence continues at coordinate 87,199,020 of CM021105.1, forward strand.
AAGGAATATTTCTTGGATACTCTACTAAAATCAAGGCATACAATTTTTTTAACAAAAGACTGAGAAATATTGTAGAGAGCTCAAATGTGAAGGTTGATGAGACAATGGATAATTCTATTGATATGGATGGATATGTGTCTGATGAACATGATTGTGCAAGAATAAAAGAAATTGTGGAAGAATACGATAAAGATGAGCAAGAGAAGTAGGAAAAATAGGATGGAAGAGAATAAGATGCTTTGGTGATGTCCCCTAGGACACCAAAATATTGATCGAGGAATAATTCAAAAAGTCAAATTATTGGAGACAAGACAAAAGGCATGTTAATGAGAAGCAAAGCTACTACTGAAGTAAATTTGTGTTTATTCTCTAAGATTGAGCCAAAGACAATAAGTGAAGCCTATAAAGATGACCTTTGAAGGAAGCAATGAAAGAAGAAATTTTGCAGATTGAGAAGAATCAGACTTGGGAATTGGTCCCAATATCGATAGATAAAAATATCATTGGATCAAAATGGGTATTAAGAAATAGGTTGAATGAGAATGGAAAAGTTGTCAGAAACAAAGCAAGGATTGTGTGTAAATTCTACTCAGAAGTAGAAGGCATAGATTTTCAAGATAATTTTTCTATAGTAGCAAGAATGGAAGCTATAAGGATGTTCTTAGAATTAGCTACTTATAAAGATTTCAAAGTCTATCAAATGGATGTCAAGTCAAAACTTCTAAATGGTGAGTTGGAAGAAGAAGCTTACATGGAACAACTAGAAGGATTTCAGTTAACATATCAATCGGATATGGTGTGCGGATTGAAGAAATATTTATTTGGATTGAAACAAGCTCCTAGAGCTTGGTATGCAAGGTTAGATAGGTATTTCAAGGGTACGACAGACAATAATTTGTACTTTAAGATTAAGAATGATAAAAAAATAATTTTAGTTGTATATGTTGATGACATTATCTTTCGAGGAAATGAAAATATGTGAAAGATGTTTTCCGAAGAGATGCAGAATTAATTTGAAATGTCTATGTTTGGTATGGATGGTTTCAAACCAGTATGTATTCCTATGGTGATTTTTTGTAAATTGGGTATAGATGCTAGCTCACCTAAAGTTGATTAGAGCAAGTATAGATCTATGATTGGTGGATTATAGTATTTAACTGCTACTAGACCAAATATTATGCATGTGGTTTGTCTTGTGGCTAGATTTCAAGAAGATCCAAAGGAAACACATGTTGTTGTTAAAATAATATTCAAATATTTAAATGGTACTCCAAATTATGGATTGTGGTATCCTAAATATATTAAATTTACACTTAGTGCTGATACAGATGTAGATTGGGTTGGATGTATAGATGACATAAAGAGTACAAGTGGTGGTGCATTCTTTCTTGGATGCAGATTGGTATCATGGTTGAGTAAGAAGTAAGATTCAGTCTATTTTTCTACTGCTAAAGCTGAGTATATTGTTGTTGCATCTTGTTGTACACAAGTTCTATGTATGAAACAAACATCGAAAGATATCATAATGCTATATGATGATCCCATTTCTATCTTCTGTGATAATACAAGTGCAATTAACATTTTGAAGAATCCTATGATGCACTTGAGGATAAAACATATATCTATTAGATATCATTTCTTGAGAGAAAAGGTCATAGAGAATGAATTAAAACTTAAGTATGTTTTGACAAAGGATTAGATTTCTAATATTTTCACGAAAGCTCTTCCTAAAGATACTTTTGAGTATCTTCAAGAAAAGTTAGGGGTTATTTCCCCTCCTTTTGTCAACTAAGATGAAAATGGAGATGCATCAGTCTAGTGGATTGATGGTTCTATCTTTTTGGACTAATGTTTTGGTGGCTACCTCTCAAGGGGAGTAGGTAGTTTTAGGTGTTTTCATTGTGATTATTATATTTTCATGTCAAAGGAAGATTCAATGAACATATGTTTTTCCTTTTCCATTGATGTCAAAGGAGGAGTGAAAGTAGGTGAAAATGAGAGAAAGATAATGAGAGAAAGTAGGTAATGAGAAAGATCATCTTTTGAGGGGGAGAAGAAAAAGAAAATCTTGAGAAGTATATTTAGAACTGGTATGGTGTCTTTGATGATTTTTCACATCATGTGTTGCCATCGATGACAAAGGGGGAAATTGTTACAAGAATGGAAAAAATAATGAAGGTGTTGTCATTGATGTTAACTAGTCAATTAGTTATCTACTAGTTACTGATGGTTGCATATGTTGAGGGTATTGAGAAAATTGTATTAAAGAAAGTTTACAGGTATACAATTATGTCAAAAGTGGTATTCATAGGCCTATACCAATTTTATTGTCTACATTTTTCCCCTCTTTGATACAATGTTGTTTATCGCAGAAATTGAAAAAAAAGATATGCCCCAGTGAAAGTAGGGTGAGGAAGGATGACAAGGAGGTATTGGTATGCCTCCTTAAGAGGATAGGCAGGTGCAAAGAACATGAGTGTGCTCTCAAAATCAATGAGAGGATGGGAATATGAAGGACAAGAGACTAGGGGAAAATAGATAAGGATGATGAAGATACAGACTAGAATAAATGTTAGCATGGATAATTCAAAATGTTAGTATTGAAAAAGAATGGTTATTTGAAAGACATGTGATCTTTGATATTTTTTCCATATATATACTAAGCTTTGCATTTTATCATCATTGGGTGAGACATGACACAAATGGATAGTACACACCATGATATGAGATAGACCATAGTGTACAAAGTCATCCATCTGTGAAAAATAGACAATCGTAGACAAGGAGTGTCTTAACTCAAACTAAGGACAAGATTGCCCCAGTCATTTTTGTCCAGACAAACCACAGACAAAAAACAAATAAAATACGGGTCATGAGACATCATTGCTCCTTTAAGTCCTTAATGGGACATCCTTGAGGAAACTAGTAACATGACTCAAAATAAAAAGTTAAAAAGATAGTTGACAGACAATAGTCAAAGAAAAAGAGTCCCGAGACATCCTTGAGAAAGCTAGTAACCAGACTTATTCACAAATTGATAGAAATATAAGACAAAATAAGATATAAAGTCATAAAGCCAAATAAAATTATTCACCAAAACTTGATCTTGTGGGATTGTTTGATGTTTGACATAGAAGGATGTGAGGGATGACACATACCACATAAGATGTTGAGTCTGATTTCAACTTGGTGAACATCTGTATAAGGCATGAAAAAGCCTGGTTTCAGAAAGACACGTGTCGTATAAGACATTGGATCCTAATGACGTTGATGTGAAAAGCTACATGAGGCTATGACAATTTGAAAATGTATGTTGACAAGAAAGACATATCTTGCTTAATACATAAGTTGATCACTCTGACAATGTGATTGATTTTGACTTGATGACAGTTTTGAGATGTTTGCCTTGTTAATGCGTGACTTGTTTTGATTCCTTGACTATTATGAGTGTGTGTGTGTTGACAATGTATGACATGAGATGATATACCCTAAAGGATGTGATAAACCCTATTGAACTGACCTAGTGTGGTCTCGGGGGCTCCTCGATCGATTAGCCTTGCCTACGTTGTACATGCAGAGACCTCATAGTTCGACCAAACTTTAACTGACATAACTGACTGAAGATATGTACCTAATTTGATGATATGCAACATATGTGATAGTGAATGTGATAAACCCTATTGGAGTGACCTAGTGTGGTCTCAGGGGCTCATCGATTGATTAGCCTTGCCTACGTTGTACACACAGACACCTCGTAGTTCAACACGACCAATGACTTTGAATGTAAAAAGAGTCATGATTTTAATGTGTGTGAGACGTGAGAAACCTAGACAGACAGACCTAATGCATCAGGGGCACACTGACTGATGGCCTTGCTTACGTCCAGTCACAGAGGCAACGTAGTTCGACTATGTCTACGACTGACTTTAACATGACTGAATCGACTCTGTTTTTGGGATTTTCTGACATGTTTTGATTTTTTTGTCTTTTTGAGGTTTTCTAATGTTTTTGAATTTTTTCAAGACATTTTTCGATGGTGTAAATGCTATGTACAAGGTCCACATGACACAAAATAAGGATTTTCCCCCAGTCGAGAATAAGACATGTGAGATGGAGTGGGGAATGTGACGGAATGGAATTGATGTCAATCATTACAAGCAATGGATAGGACAACCATTTATTATGAGGGATGGTGAAAATTCTGATTGGAATGGTGGTAGTTGAAAGAGCGTGTTTGCCATGTTTTCACCATGGTACTTATCCATAGTGCCACTGAAGTGGTTTTCACTGTTGGATGAATTATTTCTCTTTATCATTTTATTGATTTTCCAAATTTTTTTGGTGTTACAAATGCCTATTTGCCGGGTTTCCATCAAGGTAACCATTTTTTTTTTTTTTTGTTTTTTTGTATTTTTTTTTATTAAGACAGACTCTCAGAAGCTACGCATAGAACCTCTTCAGATGAAAGCTATTGATTGGTGACAAAAGTGGTTCTCCTTTAGGGGTAGAGAGTTGGTACGCTTTTGATCCAAAATCTTTTGTGACTATATAGGGCCCTCACCAGTTAGGTTCAAACTTACCTAGCTTTTCTCATTCAGCTTGATTCTTGGGGTTCTCCATTAAAACCAAGTCACCAATGTCAAAGTGCCTATTTAGAAATTTCCTATTATAGCTATGACGAAGACAATTCTGATATTCATGCAAATGATCTAGTGCTTTCTATCTTTGTTCATCGAGCAATTCTAACTCTTGTAATATGGATAAACGGTATTCTTCATCGTCAATATGACCTTTCAAGGATACCCTCAAGGAAGGAACTTCAACCTCAATAGGTAAGAGGGCTTCAGAGCCGAATACTAGGGAGTATGGAGTGGCACCAGTGGGAGTACAGATACTTGTGTGGTAAGCCCATAAGGAAGGATTAAGTTGTAGGTGTCAGTCATGACCAACATCATTTACAGTCTTTTTTAGGATTTTGATAATGGTTTTATTAGATGTCTCAGCTTGGCCATTACCTTATGGGTAATACGGGGTGGAAAAATGATGTTTGATATGGAACTCTTCACATAAATGTCATACTTCTTGGTTTTTTAATGGACGGCCATTGTCTATGATAATGGATTGGGGTACACCATACTGAAAAATGATATAGTTTAGGATAAACTTGGATATTTGTGTGTCGGTGATGTAGGTCATGGGAATAGCTTCAATCCATTTGGTGAAGTATTTGGTGGTGGTTATGATGAATTTATGGCCATTGGATTATGGAGGGTGTAAATTACCTATGAGGTCAAGTCCCCATTGGGAAAAGGGCCATGGTGAAGTAATTGAACAAAGCTCCTGTGCTAGTGCTCTTATCAAATCTCTGTGTATCTGACACTATCTACATTTATTTACAAAGATATATGATTCCTTTTCCATTGTAGGCCAATAATAACCTAATCTCATAATCTTATGGGCTAAACTAGGTCCACTTGAATGTGATCCGCATATACCCTTGTGCACCGCTCGCAAGGTTGCTTGAGCTTCTTTAGCATCGATACATCTCATTAGGGTGTTATCTAAGGTACATCTATATAGGGTATCTCCGATGATGGTGTATTTAGCTAACTTACACATAAAGGTTTTGTGTTGGTTGTTTGATAGGTCTAATAGTAAGGTTTGGTTATTTATATAGTCGAATACGTCTTTGTACCAAGGGGAAGCAGGACCAACAATCATACACAACATCATAGAATTGGGGACATCATAGGCAGGGACCAATAGTTGTTAAACCAAAAACTCAAACTTAGGCACGTTGATCAAAATATCCAATAAGGAACCCATCGTTGCCATAGTATTTGCTGCCCTATTCTGAATATGTGGTATTTTTTGAAAAGTGATTTCATCAAATTATTGCTTGAAACTATCGGCCATGCACTTATAGGGGGCAAGTTTCTCATCCTTAGTCTCATAATCATCATTTACTTGTCGAATTACTAGCTGAGAATCGCCAAAAACATGTACTCTTAATCTTCCACTAGGCTGCCATTCTTAGTCCTGTCACTAAGGCTTCATACTCTATTATGTTGTTGGTGCAAGGGAAAGCAATCCTGAATGATTTAGGAATAGTATCACCTTGAGGTGTAACAAATAGGATACCTACTCCTGAACCATGATTTCTATGTGACCTGTCAAAGAATAATTTCCATTCAGTTCTAGTGTCAAATTTGAAGATAAATCCATCCCGAAAATACGCCACTAAAGGATGGTCTGCCTTCATGGGTGCATTTTCTAACTGATCACTTGTCCTTTTATAGCCTTCCTCTCCACATGTTGGATGTCATATTCACTAAGTATGATAACCAATTTAGCCAATTGGCAAGTTAATGTTTCTTTACTTAGGAGATATTTGACGGGATCAATCTTTGCGACCAACATGGTTTGGCAGTTTAGCATATAGTGTCAAATTTTTTGAGTGGAAAAGACTACCACAAGACAGGCATGTTCTATGTTACTATAATTTAATTCATATCCCACCAAGGTACGACTGATCTAGTACACTGCTCTTTCACGACCTTGATCATCGTTTTGTGTGAGAAGAGCTCCTAATGTTGACTGAGTTATTGAAATGTATAGTATCAATGGTTTTCCATCTGTAGGTGGCATCAAGACAGGTGGAGTGAGTAGATAATCCTTGATTTGTTGGAAACCTTCCTGACATTTAGGTGTCCACATAAATGTTACTCCTTTCTTGAGTAAATGTTGAAATGGGTGTATTTTGTCTACCAGTTATACAATGAAACGTCTGATTGACTGTAATCTTCCCTGTAGTGTTCTTAGTTGGCCAATGTTGACTAGAGGTAGCATTTCTATGATAGATTTTACCTTCTCTGGATCTACTTCAATTCCTCTCCTAGAAATGATATATCCTAGAAGTTTCCCTGATTTCACTCCATAGACACATTTCTTTGGATTTAGTCTAATGTTGTAATTCTCTATGCTCTCGAATATCTTGTCTAGAACTTTCAAATGATCTACCCTTGTTTTTGATTTATCTAAAATTTCATTGACATAATCTTCCATGAGAGTATGTATAAAGTCATGAAAAATAGTAGTCGTTGTCTATTGATAGGTAGCTCCTACATTCTTAAGCCCAAAAGGCATAACATTCCAACTGTATGTTCCCCATGGACACGTGAAAGATGTCTTGTGTTGGTATTCAACTGCAATTTTCATTTGGTTATATCCAGAGAAACCATCCATGAGGGATTGCATCTCGTATCCTGCTGTAAGATCTACTATCATGTCTATGTTAGGAAAAGGGGAGTCATCCTTAAGACATGCCTTGTTGATGTCTCTAAATTTTGTGCAAATGCAGATGCCCCCATTTGGTTTAGTCACTGGCACAAGATTTGAAATCTAGTCTGCATAGTCTATGGTTCTTATGAATCTGACATCCAAGAGTTTCTTAAGTTCTACTCTGACTAGTAGAGCAATCTGTGGGTGCATATTCCTTAACTTCTATTTGATGGGCTTAATGCTTGGTTGTAATGGTAGATGGTGTAATATTAGGTCTGGATCTAGCCCAGGCATGTCTACATATGACCATGCAAATTTTATCTATCTCTTTGTGAAGAAGTCTCAAAACTCAGGTTGTTCTATTTCTGTCAAAGATGCCACAAAATATATTACCTGAGGGTTTTCTTCTGTATTTATGTTGACTTCAATAGACTCTTCCACTAACATCGGTAACTTTTCCTATACCACTGGGAGAATGTTTAAACCTCCATCCTTGGGTACCTTAGAGAGGTTTTCGCCCTCGGATATGTCCTTTATTTTTACTGTTTCTTCCTCCAAAGGCGCCTTTCGGTTTTCACCTAGGGACTTGTCATTTTTCTCATTTTTATCATTTTTCTTTGTATTCTCACTTTTATGACTAGAGGCATAAATAGACTCCCTAAAATATTCTTTTTCATCCAAGTCTATGGTAAAACCAACCTTATGATCCCCTCTAGGTATGCCTTCTCGAAATCCCATGAACTCAGCTAGTGCTTCGTCGTTCTTGAATACATCTAAGATGGGTGTACCTTGTTGATCCCAGTCAATAAGTTGGGGATAAATGAGAGGCATGTCATCATCGGAGCTATCAAATGTGGAAGCTGAAAAAGTGAATATAGAGTGGTTGACATGGTCACATAATTTTTTGACTAACTCCTTCTTGTTCTTTTTCCTATGGGTAGGTAAACTCCAATGTGAGACTATTGTAATAGGTAGGTCATTAGAAGATGGTTCATCAAGTGCCCAAGATGCATGATCAAGGGTTTCCCAATAATAGTTCTTAATCCATTCTTCTTTGGTCAAGGACTTCTTATTAGGGGACTAGATGGCTTTAGTACGGGTTTTATCATTTGGTCCAATTCTCCAAATAGATTATCTAGGTTCATGGTATTGGTAGAGGAAAGGGAATCCCATTCATAATCACTTGAGTCAGGGGATTCATCATAAACTAGGGCAAGTGGTTCATGAGATATCTCGATGTCTTCATAAGCACTTTCTTCCTCTTGAAATGGTGATGAAGTACTAGGAAAACCAATTCTAAGTGGTTGAAACCCTAGCCCTAGGCCTTTCGGTCGTGGTGAGACAATGATTGGTTTCATCCTTCCATTTTGATGTAGTTCTAACCCACTATGTTCATCATAGCCTTTGCTTTGAATTATCTTAAAGCCTTTTCCATATTGATCCTTAGCTATCTGACTAGACGGTGAGGGGTATTCATTGTCTTCCTGGTATAACCAGGAGCTAATATCACCTTGGTCCACACTTTCTTCACTTAACTCTCCTCATTTGGTTAATTTCATTGTAGGGGGAACATGAAATGTGATTACAGATTGTCTTCTATCTGGAATGGGTAGACCATATGCCTTATGTTGAACCAATTGACTGACATAGTAGAATACGTTCATGTAATATTCTTCACAACCCTTGTCTTGGATCTCGACCTTAGGAGTGGATGATGGTGGTTTTAACGAAATGGACTTGATGAGATGTGATGGGTCAACATATAGGGATAAAGTGGATGATGAAGCTTCTTGATTAAGGGGAACCTGTGATTGTGGAATTTCCCTTAGGCTTGTACAATATTGAAAAGGATCTGGATCACCATCAATCGTGATCTTGGTGCCATTATATGAGAATTTAAGACATTGGTGATATGTGGAAGGTACAGATTTCAATGCATGCATCCAAGGTCTAACTAACAATAGGTTATACGAAAGGGTGAGATCCAAGACTTGGAAGCTGGTGTTCATAATTGTTGGGCTAATTCTGATAGGGATTGTTACAACTCCTTTGGATGATCTTTCCTCATCATCATAAGCCTTGATGACTATACTCTTAGAGGTGTCTATGCATGCTTCCGATAATCCTAATGCCTTAACCAATTTTAGGGTACATAGGTTCAAACCTACTCCTCCGTCTACCAAGACTCATCTGACTTTGGTTTGATGGACTAGGACTTCAAGATGTAATGGGTCATTATGATCGGTATTTTCTGTTGAGTAATCCTGTTGAGAAATTGTGGCATGATGGGAGTTGGTTATGTATCCTACCATTTCTTTGAAACAATTGACATCTAAGTTAGTAGGAACAGTCATGCTCTATAAGGATTTATCAAGAATAACTTGATGCTCAGGTGATAAAGTCAACAATTCCAAAATGGATATCTATGCTGAGGTTTTGTTTAGTTGATCAAGCAGATTGTACTTAGACTTTGAAGACTATGTAGGTGGCTCAAAAAAAGGACTTGGAAGAGTTATCTTAGTTTTGCATGTGTTTACTACACATTCAGGATGCTTCTTAATGGTGATGGTATGGATATTTTCATTTGTAGCTCAGAGGTGGTTTATGATCGTACCTTTACCATAGTCATACTTGGTATTCGCATAATTGGATGATGGAGTATTCTTGGTTCCTGAACTGGAGGCCTTTCCTTTTGTGTGGTCATGTAATGGGCCTATGAAGAACTTATGCTCACTGTTCTTGGTATTTTTCGGCCCATTGACCTCTATGGTCCCATCTTCAACAAAGTCTTGTATGATATTCTTCAATTGTCGACATTGTTGTAGGTTGTGTCCTTTTGTTCGATGATATTCACAATAGGAATTATCATCCCACCATGAAGGTTTAAACTGTACAGTATCATACTCTCTTGGTTCCAATGGTTTTATGAGATCATGTTTAATCAACTCTTTGAAAATTGTCGCGATTGGTTGCCCCAAAGGGGTAAATTCACGTTTAGGAAATCTCCTTTGTGGTCGTTGTTGTTGTGAATTTTGGACAAAATTTGTTGTTTGATCTGGATTACTTGTCACATCATGATTGGGGTTGTAACCTCTAAGTGTGATGATCGGTCGTGTATGTATGGTCTTAGCATCGACAATACCGTCATTGGTAACATTTTTGTTTCTAGACTAGAACTTTTTTCTATCATTGGGAACATTTTGATGTTGAACAACTAGGTTCCTACCTAGTACTTTAATTTCTCCTTTGTCAATAAGTCCCTTTTCAAGGATGATTCCCTTTTGTACCAAGTCAAAGAATGAAGTACAACAATGTACCCTTAATTCACCTCTTAGTTTTGGATTGATGTTTTCAAGGAATATAGTGACCTTTTGTTTTTCTGGTATTTCAACTGGACATCTGTGAGCTAAACTTGTCCATCTCTGGAAGAAAGTGGTGAAAGTTTCACCTTCTTCTTGTGTTGTGTGACACAAGGTAGCTATGGTTATTTCATTGTCTATGTTAAAGGAAAAGTTTTTGAAAAACTTCTCAGCTAATTCACCCCACGATCGTATGCCATATGGTAATTTAGAGAACCATTCCAATGCTATCCCGACAAGGGTTCGCAGAAATAGTCTCATCAAGTATGTGGGATCATATGATATGTCCATGCATGTTGTAGATAATTCTCTAATGTGTTCTAAAGGAGTCCTCCTCCTATTATACTTAGGAAAATTTAGTATAATTTATCCATGAGGGAAGGTTGACATGTATAGCACTTTGTCAAAAGGACATGGACATAGATCTTGTGCTGAGATAGTTCGTTCACCTGACATAGACATGTAGTCCATTTGTTGTTGAAGAATTTGCATTTGGTTTTGGAGAACATCTACTTGTGTCAAGGACATGTTGTTTTCATTGTTTGGATCAATGTAGGTGTTCTGAAATATTGTGTTCTATGATGGATTGTGATTTGGCGAGGGTATATACCTTGTTTGAATGTTCTGATTCTATATAGGAATATTTCCTGTCTGAATGTTCTAATTTGGTATAGGAATTTTTCCTGTCTGAATGTTCTGATTTGGTATAGGAATATTTCATGTCTGAATGTTCTGATTTGGTATAGGAATATTCATGCCTACTTTGGATCTCTTACTAGTAGTGTTTGTGCCAAAGGGGTTTGATGAAGTTGCTCCCACAGTAAATTGTAAACCTTGTGTTATGTTGAAATGGATTGTGCTTACAATTGACGATGTTTGAGTAGGTATACCAGTTGGTATCACTGTGGTAATTTGAGGAATAGAAACACTTGATGTTATGGTTTGTGCTGGTTGAGTAGACGATTTTTTCAAAGTATGAATATCAAATCTTGGTGGTAGTGTGGCACCTTCTACTAGCAAATTTTCTAGATATCGTTGGGGATCATTTTCCAAACACTCAACCATAAAGGATGCAAACTCGGGATCTTGTACGGTGGCGTCTATGTCTTCAACATAAATGTGTCCATGTGCATCTATTTTTCAAGCAAAGGTTTGTGTGGTCTTTCTTTACCCGATGGTTGATTTCTGAAAGGATTGACAAATTCGTTAGGGTCCGACATTGCTTTCTATTTCTTTTTAGACCTTGTTTCAACCATTTAAATTTTCTCAAAATGGGGTAATGCAAACTATGTCTAAAAATCGGTTGTCCTATTTCTATGTTTTTTGGATTTTTTGAATATAAAGGATATTGCTAAAGATTTCTAAAATGACATATACTGAGATGACGTATGCTAGGATGATCAATATGCAAAATCTCAAGTATACTATGACGGTAAATGATTCTAAAATGGGTATAACCTACCACCTATGGAATAAATCCAAGCAATGATTTGAGTTGACCAAGGAACCTGATTCGAGGACAAAGATAGTTGACAAGGAGAATTTCCTAAATTAGACTATTGAGCTAGAAAGATTCACTTATAGGACCAAAGTGACTAGGTTCAATTATAGTGACAAATCGGAGCATGAACGTATCCAATGACAAGGAAAGTTATTCTATTCTACGATATGCAATTTCCTAAGAAGTGTCTAAATGTAAGAAATGGGAGAGAAACTGACAATTATGCTTTCAGACTCAGTTTGCAGTTTTCAAAGTTTTATGTTGACAGTCAATTGCGGTTCACCTATCAGATGGATTGATATTTTTGACAGATGCGGTTTAAGTTGCAGATGCGATGATTTGACTAAAACATGTTTCAAATATTGACAGGAAATTATGGCTTTCAGATAGATGCAGTTTACTGTATGACAAATGCGACTCAATTGATCATATGCGACTTAGAATATAGACTTTGTGAAACTAAAACTATTGATAGACACTTGCAGCTTTTTGGTTTAACAATTGCGGCTCGCAGATACACATGCAACTTAAAAATAACAGTTGTGGCTCAGAAACTATACTGTGAAAACTAAAAACTATTGACAGACATATGCGGCAGTTTACTTAACAATTGTGACTCTCTAAGATAGATGTGACTCTAAAAATGGCAGTTGTGACTCTATTTGACAGTTGCAGTTTTTTGAAGATGATGTTTCGATTGAATTCATTTGATGATCAAGTTTTTTTGTTGAATACAACAAAAACAAGCACAAAATACAATTTGTTTCTAGTTTGTAGTGATGGATCTATTAAAATCAGAGAACAATTCCACCCTAGGCTGTGTTGGACAATATTTACTGAATTCTTACTTGGATAAATCCAACTATGCATATTCAAGGCAGATGACTAGTAGCTTAACCCCACTAGCTCCCCTCCACGACACTCACTTATATAGGGCAGCTGAGCTATTTTACCCATGAAACTCCCATGGCATACATCTCATCTTGACACATGAACCGTAAATATGTAAGATGACTTCACAGGTCCAAACTTGTTGCACCAACAAATAGAAAGGATTTTGGCAACACTACATGTCTTTTAGTAAGGGAATTCCACTCGTGGGGCACCATCCAGTATGGCGAGAGACCATTTCTTCCGTTCTTGTCTGAACAGTGAGCATGATTTTTGGGGTTTCCCCCAAAAATCCACTTTTATATATCGGGTGGAAGTCACTGGCTAAAGCGTGTTACCGGTCTGAGTCGTCTTGGGGTGAGTAATTTTCCCACCAAGATAGGCCCAAGTTCTAAAGTTAGTAACCATTTCTCTTACACCCAGGATCACACGAATGCACAAGGGGAGAGGATACTTCGATATACCAAATCGTGGGGTTCTAAACTAACATGAACAAACATGGAAAACATTGGTTAATTGGTAAACCCAAATGACAATTATCTATCTACCAAACAAAAAGATTTTAAAATAAAATAAACAAATCAATGTCTTCAAAAGGTCCTGCATGCAAATGATTAGTAGTTTCCTTTGTGTCTTTGACTTTCGTCCTGCAGAAAAAAGATGTTTTTGGTTTTTATTTTGGTCTTCTATGCTTTGTCCCGCAAAAACTAAGTTATCCCCCTAAACATAGCTGCAAAAAAAACATTAGCGAAAACAAAACAAGACAAAAACTAAAAATCAAATTGTGAAAATATGAAAGTTAATAAAAAATGACAATAAATTTTACCAAGCAGATGCGGCTTTTAAACTTACAGATGCGGTGCGATGTTGACAGTCGGATGTAGTGCGGAGTTGACAATCGGATGCGGTGCAGAATGTTGACAGTTGGATGCGGTGTAGAATGTTGCGGATGCAGTTGGTGTTGTTAGATGCGTCACGGGATGTATCAAATGCGATTCGCTAGAATAGCTACAACGTTTCTTTAATCAATTATGGTTTGTCGTACGATTCCTGCAAAACAAAATAAACAAAAAGACGAAAAGATGTCACAAAATTTGAAGCGTGATTCACGTCGGGTTCACCAAATGTAACGTAGAATAAATGGGAATCTGCACAGAAAGATGGCTAAAATCTAATCTAACAAATATTAATCTAAATCAAACAACAAAGAATAATAAAAATGAACAAAACAATTAAAACTATAACTAGAATAGCCTCACTGAATATGTGTCCACTTCTTCGAATTATATTGATTGTCCTTCTCCATTTTGCTGTCTTAGTGTTCTTGCACTCAGATTTTTAGTATTGATGCAAGCATAACCTGGATGTATTGTCTCAACAAAATATCGAAGATAATAGGTTCTTCTCAAAAGTATTGATTTCGGGAGGAGGAATAATGACAATGACAGGTCAATTTATAGAAATTGGGTTTTCGAATGATTGGCTCAAATTCAAAAGAGAGATCGACGGACGAGATTGATGAATGCCATGTGATGTGAGTTTTGTGTCAGTTAGAACGTGAGTTAGGAAACTCTGCAAAATAAAGATTAAATTAGAACAATAACTTAATCTTGTGTCAGGACTGTTCGAAAATAAGAAGAATAGACTTCGAATGTCAAAGATAAAGACTGAAATAGAATTGAAGTTTGTGTTTGAATGCACACATGAATTAATTAATTAAATAAATATATTTAATTAATAAATATGATCATGCATATGAGTTAGAACTAGTTAACTAACTGGTTGTGACAGAGAGTCCTTTCGCAGAGACGATCAGATATCGAATCCGGAGATAACTGACGGATTTAAATAGATCTCGAGTCAGAAGGTGAGTGAATAATTAGATAACTGGATGATAGAAGAATGTGACAGAAACAATTAATTATGAATTAAATGTTAATTTAATTCAACATTTGAAATTGAAAGATTTAATTAAATAAATAATAATAAATTGTTTAATTGATTGTTGAAAAGGATTAATTGAATAATTAAATAATAAATATTTAATTATAGTTGAATATGACAAAGGGGTTAATTAAATAATAAATTATTTAATTAAGAAAGAGAATTAATTAGTTAGCGACATAATTAAATAAATATGATTTATTTAATTAATCAAAGTTGAATAAGGGTCGTAATGAATTAATTAAATAATTAAAAGGTTATTTAATTAATAGAGGAAATATGTCATTATTTAATCATGACCATGGACATTAGAAAATTATGTTGAAAGTGGTATTCATAGGCCTATACCAATTTTTAGTGTTTATAATGGGCATTAGGCCGAAAGTTCTTAGCAATCAACTCAAAATTTGTTTTTTTCATTTTAACTTCTTGTAATAAAAGAATTTCAATCTTGTGCTCACTAATGGAACCCTTGAATTTTGGTTCCATTTTTTATAACTCTGCAAAATTTGGCCATAAATTATATGCCTGGACTTAGGGTTTTTCTCATGGCCCACTAAAGGATTTTGAATCAATTTCCGACAAAAGGTCATCGGAATTTCGACGAACTTTCCTCGAAAATATTTCGTCGAAAAATCGACAAAATTTGAAACGTTGATTTTCTGACCTAGTCGACGATGCTGGGTCAGAATTTAGACATTTCAAATTTTGTCAATTTTTCGACGAACAGTCGTCGAAATTCTTACGAACTTTCATCAGAAATTGAGTCAAAATGTATCAGTGGCCCTTTCTTTTAGAATTTTCTTGCTATATTTTTAAAACCCTATCTTTGGACTGATCAAATTTTCACCATTGACCTTCTATTTCCCATTTCCAGTCATCTTAAAACGTCTTGAGTCATTAACTCTCATGGGGAGACCAACCCCTCATACCTAGGTCCGACACTCTTATATTTTGTAAGGTTGATCAAATAACCTTATTTGGCCCTTACATCCTTTGAAAATATTATGTCCTAAGTCCTTGAGTCCCTTTATACATCATCCTAGGATGGTCCCCATCTTAAAAAAACTTATGGGAACATGCTAAATTGTCTTTACTTAGGTCCCATATTGCTCATTGCTGATGAATTTTAAGTTTGTGAACTCAAATGAGCGATGAGTGATTAGCGATGTGTCTTTGATTTCACACATCGCAACTTTGTTTTAAATGTCCAAAGTTATATTAGTGATGCATGATGGACTATGTTATCGTTGGTTCCTATGGTATCACTAATTTCTCATGTATTTGGCATTTTGTATTAGCAGTACATGATGGCCTTTGATGCCCTTTGTATTTTATCATCTCTCATTGCAGATCCATTTTAAGATTGATGTTTCAAATTGGCGATGAGTGATGAGGTTAGTTCTTCAAACTTTCTTTCATTCATCTGAAGTGCTCTTAGAAGTGATGTATCTTGTGCCATTTATTTTTCATGCAAGTGCATGTGTCTTGATCCTTTTTTCTCATTGCTGATGTGATCTGGAGAATGAAGCATGAATCTGTGACACACGATGGAAAGGGATTATGATCAAGGACGGGTGTTAGATACGATGACTAAGATCTCATCGTGCAAGTTCTCACATCACTATGAGAACTTGTAAAAGTTACAGTGAATTAGAGATGCACGATGTGAGATGAAGATCTTCAAAATGGGCAATGATCCAATGGTTTGTTTTGCATCGCGCTAATGCTCTCGTCACTAATTGAGCCTTGAAGGAGTGGGGAAAATCAGCGATGCACGACGTGATGTTCTAGTGAATATTCTTTTCAAGTGCCAACTATTTAATTCATTGTTCTAAATGAATGGCATGGATTAGGGTTGGAAATGCATGTTAATTTCCAGTTTGTGGGTGACCAATGAAGATTAAGGGAGGGTGTGACAACTTTTTGGCCCGTTTCACTATTTTTTAGAAACAAGTTGTAAAAGGCCAGAAATAGTGTTCAAGGTTTCCATTGATGAAATTTTTAAATCCTCAAAGATCGATGGTCCAAATTCAAATATGAGCTTCTCAATTATCAACTTGCTCGCATGATGATCTCTTCAATCATTAATTGTTACACGCTCCAAATCATCTATCTAATGTCGAGTGCCTGTCGTTTGATCTCACCAGATCTAGTTTGTAGAGAGTGTGAAGTGTGGGTTATTGAGGGAGTGTGCGGGTGATGAGTTTTAAATTAAAGAGTATATTGAGGTTTCATATTAGGTGAGTTGGTATTTTGTGTGGTCTTTATTTTGTTTCATGCTTGAGCTCATTTTGGAGTGTTATATTTTTGGGGCTTGTTAAAATTGTCTACGTTTGTGGGTGTGATTTCCTACAATTTTAATATAGGACTTAAGGTTAATTGTCTTCTCTCAATTTAGATTTGGTATACCTTCTACCCTATTTTTTGTAAAATGTATAAGTCAGGTGAGTCAATTCAGCCAACAAGGAGATCTAGATGACTTAGTGTGTTTGAATGTCATGAGGATATGTCTATGGATGAGCAAGAGGTCCCTGTGACTTCTATGGATCTGAAGGGTAAACATAAGGCCTATTATCAAAGAAAGAAAACAACTGTCCAAAGTACCTACAATTTGAGAAACAAGACCATTTCAGAAGAAATGGTCAAGTTTAAAGGCAAGGATTCGGCTGAGTCAATGAACAAGGCCAACAAAAGAAACAAGATTCACAAGACTCGCCTGGGTGAATATAATTCTCCTATTTTTCTCTCTAATAGCCCTTTGGATGTTGGAGGTGACACTAAATCTAGGTATAGCCATTATCTTCTCTCTCTGGTACCATATGATGACTCTGACGAGGATGTGGTGATGGTTCCTCTGGTTGCATCATGAACAAGGGGAGGTCAAGCTTGCTCCGATGCTAATGACTCAGAGTAGCACATCCTCCTTATTTTCATTTTCTATGACACCATTGCCACTGCTTCAGGATTTCTTCCTTCAATGTGTCCATGATTTTGGTCTTTTACTCTCCCATGCTATTGTGGATATTTTTTGACAGATATGATTTTTCTAAGAAGTGTGTAGGTTTTTTCCTCTATTGTTGGTGAAGATTATTAAGCTCAACGTGGATGTTGCAACAACAACTAAATGATGCCCTATGGATGATGTGGCTACTTCCCTTTAACAAATTTTGTATAATCTTTTCTTTTACCTCCCCTTGTACGAATGATTACATATAACTATTTGGGGGAATATCTCAAATACGGTTGAAATTTTTTTTTGAAATGAAATGGAAATGTAGTCATAATTCAGCCGGATGCTTGTTGCTCCCTTGTTTTATAAAAGGGATTTCAGGGTAGGTTAAGCAATTTTTTTTGGTCTCAGAATGGTCTAGGTGAGCATGTTAAGCTTAGAAGAAAATATAAATGTAAATATATAGACTGATGAATATACCAAGAATAATTTTAGGGCATGAGTTATGATATAATGGTTTTAAATGGTTTTACAACAACACCAACAATATAAGTATTAGTTATAAGATATATGGTCTCCTGTGTATTTCCCTTGCAAATTATGAATTAAATTGTTAATGATACTTTCATTTGTCTTTCGTTGTTTAAAATGAATGAATGATTTTATCTTTTTGCCTCAATTCAAAGGATTGATTTAATGTTGAAGTAAGGCCATGCGTTTGTGAGGAAAGTGTGTAGGGTTTGGTAAGAAGCTATATTTTAGACATATTGAGTTGAATGCTATAAGGTAGTATGTCAATAATCCAAAATTTACTAATTTGAGTTGTGTTATTACTAATCAATTATAGAGGTGACTCCATCATCCCATGGATGAGGCACTGGTCCATTTTCACTAGTTTATCTTAGAGTGGATTGAGCTAGTGACGCACCTAACCAGAAACTCAAAATGAGAATAAAATTATAAATGATTTCAATTATAATATCCCAACCTACAATATTGCAGTATTCCTTATAATTGATGACAGTTTGTTGAGAGGTTGGCCAAACCTTCACTGAATGTTTCCCATTTTCACTTTTAAGGAATTCATCTATGTGTTGGAATGCTCTTGTTTAAGGAATATCATATGAGCATATTTAGGATTACCCTCCTGGGTCTCATAGTGCCTGAAGTGAAGAAGTAGGGGCCTTAGAACCCTTACTTAGGTGTTGTACAATACTTACCCTTACTGATAATTGAATTTTGGTAGATTAATAGGTAGGGGGTGAGATCAAGTTTTGTTCATAAAAAATAACCAACACTCCCAAATATAGTTTTTTATAGCTAGCTGCTTATGGTGACTATTCATCCCTCTAATATTCTAGGAGAGAAACTTCATTTAGAATTATTTTTTGAGGATGCTTCCAATATCCTCTATTTTACAATAGCAATCTCCTTTTCCATTTCCCTATTCCTAGCTTGTCTCTAGGAAGGTCTACCTACTTTGGTCTCAACCCCCACATTTTCCTTCTTATTTTTTTCCTTTTTTATTGGGAGTTAACCAGTCTTGTACATCATTGAGTTGGCTATTAGACTAAGATTTTATTTATGTTTCTATCAACATGGTCCTAGTAGGAGATAATAGAGAACTCAACACCTAAATTTAGATTAGATATCTCTCCCTCTTCCAGTTCCTTTATCAAACCTTGGAGAATAGGGAAGCTGATAAATCCAAAGTGGGTAGTTGAGCATCCTTGCTAACCAAAGAAATAGGGGAACTATGGGAGATTTTCAAGAGACTTATTTAGAGATGGTTCATTAGAAGGTTTGGTAGGAGTATCCAGGTGGTATACTAATCAAGACCATCAACAAGCCCAACTTTGGAAGGGGATTTAAGGATATTTAAGATATCCGTTTTGAAGGGGTAGTTGGTAGTGACATCTTTGTATGAAACATAGTTTACATTGGGTTTTTGTTGACTCTTCATAGAGGACTTGTAGTTAGTAATGAGATGACCTAGTTTAGAACATTTCTGACAATAAACAATAACATTTTCATAGAAAACTTGTTGGGACCATGTTTAAGCTTAGATATCAGAGTCACAGAGTTGGGAAAACTTTTATTAATGTCAATATCGACACATAAATAAATAAATACTAACTTGGAACTCATTCTGGTGATGATGTTGGTAGTTATGAAATGGCCGATTGAGTCTCCAATACATTGAAATACTGAATCATCTCAATATGATAGAAAAAAGACTAAAAAATTAATCTAAATAGAGGCATATTGGTTGAGATAAATGGAAGGGTCAAAGCCAAGTTTGCAATGGCAAAGAGATAAGCTATGCTTGCCATAAACCCATAGACAAAAGAAAAGAATAAACAAAAAATCCTCATGTGAAGTAAAATTAGAGAGAATCAACCCTCCATCCTTGTCACAAACTTCCACTACCTTTCAAATTCCATTTAACATTTTTCCAATGGTGCACCATATCAATCGTTGGTCAGAATAATAAAATTTTCCCACCACAATGTTCTCCATTGTTTAAACTATTCTATCAAATGTTGAGTCTGGGAGAGTGATTTTGGTATTGAAGACATAATCCAAACTTTTGTTCGACAGTGAGTACTTTCAGTTGTAGGACTTTGGGGAGTATTGAGGAGCACACTCTTCCAACCCTTGGGCCCCAAACTGGAAAAAATCATGGGCACTACAACATTTTCCTCAAAATGAGGGAACCTCAAGGAAGGTGGAGAGACATATGTGAGATGCAAAGAAGAGTCAGGAAGGGATAGGGGAGGGGGACCATGGGATACCCCCAAGGGAACATCCACCATTCATGCAAATAGTTCAAAATTTTAGAGTGGGAAGGTAGAGCAAGAATCAATAGTATTTTATTGTTGGCATTAATATGTTTGAGAATTTAAATTTATTTTTTTGGCTTGTCAAAATAAATATTGTGGGAAATAAATAAATGCATATAGATACAAGTCTTTTTCACCTTTTGAACATCTAAGAAATCTAGAATGCAATTCGAGTTCCAATTGAGCATCCTAGAAAGTAGTCAAGAGTAGAATAAGAATTATTTTATCATTTTCATCAATCAAGATTCATGTTAGCAAAGTATCATGTAATATTTTTTCATGTTTTATGTTCATTATCTTGTAAGTACTAACACTTGTAGGATATTCTATCAAGTATAAATTTCTCCCTGGATTGGATGTGTGACATGACTTCAATCCATCAAGGAAATAATAGTTGAGTGGTAAGTTACAACACTTATGATTTACCATTTGTTTTATTGATTTTCTTCTACTTGCCTTAGGCTAAGAACTCTTTATCCAAAATTATCATAGACGTCATGGATGTGGAAAATCCAAAATTTGGTTTGACTGAGGTAAGAACCTATACGGAACAACCCTTTCCCTCATGTTTTTATTTTAAGTGGCGTTTCTAAAGTGAATTTGGATAATATTGAAGACCTACTATAAAGATCAAGCATTCAAGCACATTCATTCACCAAATTGGGGCAAGATCAATTATTCATCAACAAATGACATTTCAAACTTGATTTTGATAGGGAAGCACCTACAAGTTGTAACTCATTGATACCTATTCAAAGATTCCAAAAACCCTAATTCTCAAAATAGGGCACCCATGCCCTTGACCAATAAGTTTTTGCTTGGATTTGAATGTCAAGTTCCTCTATTTCTACCCTCTACTTTCTTATTCTTAATTTATTTCAATAATTTTGAGTTACTATAAACTTATATCACTTTATTGTAGTTGCATAGTTTACCTAGTTTACATTTACAAAATCACATCCATTCAAATCAATTAAATTTATAATCGAACACTATCAACTACACTGAAGGGGACCCTAACCCTGATCAACCATTCTAGCTCTTCCTTGAGGATAGTAGCTAAGTGGTTTTTGATGATAATTTTTATGTCCACCCAATGATGTAGGTTAAAGGTATGATTTAGAACCTAGATCCTCTTTTCTCACATCACATGTTGGTGAACCTAATTTATTTTACATTTATAAGATTTTGGTTTACATACCTATTTTTCTAAAATTTGAGTGAAGTTTAGGTTGTTTGAATGTGTCATAATTCAAGGTTTATTTCATGTAATAACAATAAAAAAGTAAGTATTTTTATCTCATAATCTTAAAAAGTTTTATATTTTTTGTATTTTGGAGATAAATTCAATTAGTTATAGAATATCACATTTTAGAAATTACCATTTATCAAGAAATTGGAACTTATTGTATTCATTTTATTGATTTGAAACATAAAAAAATCATGCATGGATTGCTTTATATAAAAAATAGGGTTTCTTTCTTTTCCATGTTAGGTTTCATACCTAAACCTATATAAAATCAAGCCTTTAAACACTATACTACAATTTTGTAGCTTTAAACTTTAAAAACTTTGCATCCCTAGTGTAGGGAACACTCACCCTTTTCTAGCTAATTTCACTCCAAATTTCAATCACAGTTATGTCTATATAACCCTTGTGCATACTTGTTTCATGTTTCTAAGAATTATTTATGTTTTTTCATCATCATCTATTTTACTCATCATTATATGACCACTCAAGTGTCTTGAATATTGTAATTAATTTATGAGCTTCACAACCTAGTGTCTCATAGAAAATACTCTTATGAGACATATTTATAGACTCATGGATCTAATTACATCTAGTGTTGAGCCCGAGTTCCATAATTATTTCACTCAAGCAATCACAACTATACAATCTATCTTTGATTCTCTCCCTACTCATATTTTGCATGTCGTCTTCATCAACAACCATTCATGTGGACTTGGAAGTTGTTATTACACATGTCCCTAAGGATAAGCTTAAACAATTAGATAAAGAATTAGAAATCTTTCAACTATTTTTAAGCACCAAATCCCTAGCTAGAGAAAATTTTCCCCTTTTGGATAACCATAGAAAGCTAATCAATAATTCACAAGGGATAGAAGTGTTGTGTACCTTGATAGAACTTTTAAATTTGTCACAATTTTTTCCTGGTTCTACGACCTTTCTATCTTTCTCACATTGGGGGGTCTAATGTTAGGGTTTAGGGTTTTACTAACCTTGTTTAAAATGCTCTCACCAAACAAACCCTTTGCGTTATTTTTCCATGTTGACCTATCACTTTGGGTTGCCAATAGCTTAAGTCATTAACAAAGCCTTTTATGTCATAATTTTATTGGCCCCTTTTACCTAACCCGTTGGTTTCTCCATGTTTGGGATTAATATAAATTTTCCTTGATGTTGGGTTGGGATATTTCTAATGTTTATAAATGAGTCTAAACAAAAATTCATGCCTTAAGGGTTGGCCCCCCATTTTCCTAGTCGATCCCTTTGTTATGAATAACTTTGTTTCATGTGCAAATTTGTGGACCGTCGAATCGATGATTTCAAATTTTGACCGTTCCTCACTAACCACGCAGGGTTTCTGGACGACATCACCAAAGTTGTATGAGGTGTGCAAAATATTACCACCTGTCATGTACATTGATGTGGGGCCAGTCCAAACATGCCAGGACTGCTAATATAGTCTATCAAATTGATGACTGTCATATGATAATGAGGATTGATGGGGATTAATTATGGTCATCCCTTGCCAACCTCACATGATTGAAAAAATGTATTAAAAATTTGAGGTGTGTGAACTAGTGACGTGTGGCCTTGCTCGACGGTACAAGGTGGCTAGTCGGGGCTTGCTAGTGTCGTGCATGTTTTTGGATAGGAAGTGTGTGATAGGCCAATGGGCTTTCCATATGGTGACATGGAATTTTCAAAGATGTTTGACTCAATTTGATTCATTCGACACACCAACTCCTTTACACATCAACGGTCTAAATTCATAGCTTTGAACTAGCCATGTGATGGTCATTTGATCTCTACAAATTACACACATTAATGGCATAAGTTTTTTGATGGATTTCATCTTGATTTCCATGCGTGCGAGCAGTTTTCTCCTAGAAATCATGATGGATTGTACGTACTTTTCCATAAACTTGAAGATTTGCAGTGGTGAAATTGACGTCAGCCACTAATCACTCACTTTCTCATACTACAATTGGTGCATTAATGGTTTCTGCACCAGCTTGCTTGATAAATGCTTGCTAATTTTTCATTGGGATCATTACGAATTCGAGTCTAAGTTCATCTATTGAGTGGTTGGTGATCTTACAGAGATTTGAATCCATGAGTAAGATGAATAAGTCAGTTGATTTTGGTTCACCATTGTGCAGGAGTGCGAGGATGAGTGAAAAAAATTCTCAGCAAGAGGCGAGGCCAAATGAACAAAGTGCTCTCCCTGGTGCTCTTGGGGTCATTGATAAAGTTACTCGGTCCTTCCCAACTCTTGTCAGTAGTAGTCCTCGGCTCAAGGGAAAAGTTACACGGGTATAGGTAATGGGCTATGCAAGAGTGAGGGTTTCTGATGAGTGTGGTGAGGAATCAATGGTCGAGCTGAAATCTAGGCAATATGAGTCACCCGTTGAGCTCTCTGGTGGCTCTCGTAGCGAAAGTTCTAAAACTAACACAGATTATTGTAGGTACCTCAAAGCTTTGACTGAGTTGGTCAGTTTGGATGAAGAGGTCCTCACGAAATCTCCTATTGTCATGGTGGCACCGTGTGTTTCTTTTGGTTTTGGTGTTGATGCTTATGAAGATAAGGTGGTGTTCCTGCTTCTCACTGAAGTGAGGACACAAAGCAGTCGCTTGTATTGGGGCTATGTGATTATTCTTGGTGCTTGCTAGTTGTGCGGTCATCTGGGTCCTCCAATTTTGTTCTAATATTGTTGTTGTATTTTTGGGTCTGACGTGGACGGGTGCGATTAGGCCATGGTGGTGTTTTGCTTTGGTCAACTGGTTACAAGGGTAGTAACTATTTTGATTCCCCTATTTGATGAATGATTGCATCTAATGGTGGGGAATTGCAAAATGTTGTTGAAATTCATTTGGTTGAAATGAAATTTTGTTAAAATGTGGTGGCGAAGAGCCCGATGCTTGTTTCTCTCCTATTCTATAAAGGAGATTTCAAGGCTCTTTCATCAGGTCAATTTTTTGAGTTCTGAGGTCTGGGTGGTGCACAATGAATGTGTGTAATGCATAACTTAGGATGATTTAGCTAGTAAATCATTTTTGGGTAAGACATGTACATGGAATAATCATAATATATTTTGTGTAATTATTGATATCGAAAGAAGTCTAAAAAATTGAAGACAATTTCTCTCATGTGTGTGTTATGACAAATCATGAATGAAATCATCAAGGGTTCTTTCATTATTCTTCAATGGTGTATTTTAACGTATGGTTCACTTTCTTGCTTTAACTTAATGAGTTAATCAAATGTTTGAAATGGTATTATAGGTTTGAGGTAATATGTTAAGGATTTGATAAGGAGTGTTGTTTTGAATATTGAGAGTTCTTCTAGTGCAAAGCATTGTGAGAATAGTTCAGTGGTATCAGGGTTAAATCTTATATGACTCCCACCCAATTTAATGAGGCATTGGTTAATTCATTCAGGGTTCTTTTAAATAACTCAAGTCAGTCACCCTAGCATGTGGATTCAAGGTCAGAACACTTTAAAATCAAAATTCACTCTATCCTCAGATGAAATTCTCACCCAATGCCTATATTCCTAGCATTAGATGATTATGTGCTTGAAGCTCTTCCAAGCCTTTGGTGCATTATATCTTTTGCATCTGGTAGGAACTTGTTTGTGTATGAAGGGTTCTTGAGGCAGGAATTATCATATGAACACAAATAGGAATACCCTCCTTGGTCTCACGGAGCCTAAAGAGTAGGGGTAAGGATCTAAAAAACTTTACCTATCAGTTGGCCACTAAATTTTGACTATTCTTGAATATAGGGACTGGCTATCTCATAGAGAATTTGTGAAGTCTAGCTGAGAGTAAAAAAAAAAAACTAACAAAATGGTGACTCTACTGGGGAGAATTTCTGAGAAATTTAAATAAAAATAAATCCCAAGCACGGATGGTAGTATCATAGAGTGAAGTACTTGGTGAATCTAAAAGTTTAGATGTTGGATGGTTTCAGACCTGGAAAGGGTTGGTATAAGCACAATCTCAAAGAATTTGAGTGTGAATCTATTGTGGTATAAGTCCCAGAACATGATCTACTCTTGAAAGAATTTCATCTTCATTTGAAATTCGGTCCTCTATTAAAGAGGTGGCGACTCTGTCTAAAGAACCAGCTGACTTGCAAGGAAGATTTCTAGATCTACAAGATTTGTAGTCAGGGAGAAAAGGTTAACAATTGCTGCTTAATTTCTAGGTATTCTCATAAATCTAAAGAGAGAATTATTTTGTTTATGAGAAATATTCACAACTTGAGATGATGAATGGTTCCCTATTAGATGAATTTGGATTAAGAAAGGGAACAGTAGTGGTTCTTGTCGTAATTCTAATGTGTAACATGGAATATGTAATATCTATAATTATTTGAGATGTATGTTCATTTTGACTTATGCCTCTAATAATTTTTTGAGGCATACATATTCAATTTATGTTGAATTGGTGAGTGCAATTGACAGCCATATTTGAAGTATGCAGGGCAAACAATTTTTTCCTAGCCCTAAAATGGATTTTGTGATTGAAAGGTACATGCCTTTGGTTTTTAGTGGTATTAAGGGTTTCCTTAACTTGATCCTTAAGAATGTTAGGAAGTATTTTCCCAAATTCATAGGGAAAAATTTAGAATCAACCTCTAAACATCTACAAACCTTCATAGATGTGATGGGGGATTATGAAGTGAATCATGAGGATGTTGTCATCAAGATTTTTTTTCAATCTTTGAAGGATGATGCCAGGGACTGGTTCTCATATTTACCTGCATGTTCTATTGCTTCATGGAATTAGTTTGTGATAGCCTTTATCGAGCAATTTAGTGAAAGGGTAAACCCAAGTATGGTAAGGAAAAGTTTTATGCAAATCCACATACGAAAAGATGAGTTAGTCCCATCTTTTAACCTCAGGTTTTCAAAGATCATAAGGGAAATTCCTGAAGATATAAGACCGAATGAGGCTAAATTTTTGGTTGTGTATCTTGGTGCATTTGACAAGAAGCTGAGTTTCTTGTTAAGAGACAAAGAGACCACAACCCCACATCAGGCGTCTCAAATTGATATGTACATTGAGAACAACTTGAGGTATTCGATGATGAAAGGACATAGGGTCATGGATGCTAGTCATTCTATAGTATCTCAAGAAGATATAAATCAAGAGTCAACTAGAGGAGATAATTTTCAGGATAGCAATGCTTTGGCAATTATGATATCTCCATTATCACAATGTGAGGATCATAGTGAATTCCAAGTTGAACACTAGCAAGATTTGAGTAATGGTGATCAAAACATTTTAATGAAAAATTTGTATGAAATGAAAAGAGAGGAAGAGGAATCACCATTTAAATTATTTTCAAGGTTTTTGAATGCCTTGATAGAAATCCCCAATTTCAGACCTCAGGACTCTTTGTGCATTGATTTATTTTGTGAGATCTATGAGTTGGGGTTGAGTGCTTTGCCAAAAGAATTGAAGCCTTGTAGCCTTGACCAAGTTCTTGAATGGGTAAAGATTGTAGAATCAACCAATTGTGGGTGCGCACAAAATTTGGATTCTCACAATGGGGACAACATTTGTCATTTTGAGGAAAATTAGACAACAATGCAAACAATTAAGGGGCAGGATGATGGAGAAGTTAATGAGACACAAAGTGCTATTCCATGTCATGATGTGATCAGTGATTACAATGTATATGTTGTTGATATTTTATTACAAACTAGTGATCATGGTCTTAGAAATGTTGATTGCTTCTCTAAGGATGATATGGAAACATATTCCTTACTTGAGCAATGCAACGATATAGATTCTCATGATGTCACTTGTCCACAAGTGAAGGAACAAATTACATGTGGTGAATACATGGAGTGTACTCCAAGTTTTCTATCAATGGAGCATGTTCATTGTGTGAGTGTTGAGGAATTTGAAGAAAAGGAGATGTGTGTTCAATATGTTGATCTTGAACACAATGCTAAATATGATAAACATATTGATGAATGTGTTGATGCCCTTGCTACTCCTGATTGTCTGTGTGAAGCAGAGGTGGAAATGTTTGTGATGCATCAATAGGACGATGTTGTGTATGATGATGAAGTGGGGAGTTCATTTTGGAATGATCAGGTAGGGCATTGTGGAAAATATATGGATCTAGGGTCAACATCATCATCCATGGCTAGTGTGAAACATTTTGATGAGTTCTCAGTTTATGTTGATACTGCAGAGAATCTTGATCCATGTATAGAGCAACAAAGAAATGAGAATAATAGTGAATCTCATGTTGGTGAGTATGCATCAAAGCCCAATTGCTTCATGTTTGATGTCCCACATTGAAACATGGACTTTTTTTCACACCTTGAGTTGAACCTTTATGTGACAAAGAGGGAAAGTGTCAGTTTTATTACTGGTGAAAAGTTTTCAGCTTGTGCTGAAATTTTCACTTTTAAATTAACACATACAATAGCTAATGTTGTACATGAGGTGGCCAGTGCACATGGTTGTCTTTCAACTGACTTTGTTGATGTTGAGTTTCTTGAGCCTATTCTTGAGGTATTTTACATGGAGTTGAATGATGATATGAGACAGTAGGTAGAGTGTTGTGAGGAGCCTGAGATGAGTACATTTACTAATTTCTTGGATGAAGATGTGGCCTATGATTCCCATTTCTATGAAATCAAGAAGTGTTCTAATATAATTGAACACATATGTCAGTAGTTAGGATTATGTTGTAACTATCAATATGAAGATGTTCTAGAGCACACCCTTTTTTGTTTTTGACATTTTTGAGTTTGAACTACATGACACAAAACAAGTTGTTTATGAGAGTTTTCAATTTAAAGTGAAAACTGATTTAAATGTCAAAGAGAAAATGGACTATGAATGTTTCTATTTCTCCATTCAAGGGAATGCGCATTTAGTGGAACATGATGACAAACTGGACAAGGTAAAAGGTCACAATGATTATGAATTTCAATCAGTGTTTGATTGCATGCTACAATTTGACAAAGTGGATGATGACATTGGAAAGCATAGTGATATTGTGAAGCGTAGTGGTGAATTGAGTGGTATGTGGAAACTTAAGGGTAGTATTTATAGACTTGGTTTACTTCAAACAACAAAGAACTTTTTTTTTGATAGAGATAAATTCTTGTTTTCTTTGTTTGGGGGCTTGGGGCCGGCAAATGGGGTTTGAAGTAAGTTCTACTGTAGCACAATGGAGCAATGTTTTGGGTGCCCATCTGATTCAGTGTTTGGTCTACTCCCCAAAGATCTAAGTTCTTTCTATGCCCATCGGGGGCATACATTCCCAGTTAGAGCCACTAATAGAACTTTTAAATTTGTCACAAATTTTACTTGGTTCTACGACCTGTCTATTTTTCTCTCATGTTGGGGGGTAGGGTTTAGGGTTTTACTGCCCTTGTTTAAAATGGTCTCACAAAAAAAACCATTGCATTATATTTCCATGCTGACCCTTCACTTTGGGTTGTCATTTGCTTAAGTCATTAACGAAGCCTTTTATGTCATGATTTTACCAGACCCTTTTACCTAACCTGTCGGTTTCTCCATGTTCGGGATTAATATAAATTATGAATGATGTTGGGTTGGGATATTTCTATTCTTTATACTTTAGTCTAAACAAAAATTCATGCCTTAAGGGTCACCCCCCCATTTTCCTAGTTGGTCCCTTTGTTACGAATAACTTTGTTTCATGTGCAGATTTGCAGGACTGTCAGATCAATGGTTTCAAATCTTGACCACTCCTCGCTGACCTCGCAGGGTTTTTGGAATACATCACAAAATTTGTGGGAGGTGTGCAAAATATTGCCACATGTCATGTACGGTGATGTGGGGCCAATCCAAATCCATCAGTGCTACTAATACAGGCTATCAAATCAACGAATGCCATATGATAACGAGGATTGATGGGGATTAATTATGGTTGTCCCTCGCCAACCTCACATGATTGAAATAATGTTTTCAAAATTGTTGCAAGGTGTTCAAACTGGTGGCGTGTGGCCTCGCTCAATAATACAAGGTAGTTGTTTGGGGCCCGCTAGTGGCCTGCATGTTTTTGGCCAAGAAGTGTGTGATAGGCCGCTGGGCTTTCCATATGGTGAGGTGGAATTTTCAAAGATGTTTGACTCAATCTGATTCATTCAACATGCCATATCCTTTTCACATCAACGGTCTAAATTCAAAGCTTTGAAATAGCCATGTGATGGTCATTTGAGCTTTGCAAATTACACAGATGAATGGCGCAAGTTTTTTGATGGATTTCATCCTAATTTCCATCCATGCGAGCAGTTTTCTCCTAGAAATCATGATGGATTATACACAATTTTCTATAAAATTCGAGATTTTTAGTGGTGAAATTGACATCAACCACTAATCGTTCACTTTCTTGTACTGCAATTGGTGCATTAATGGTTTTTGTACCAGCTTGCTCGATAAATGCTTGCTAATTGTTCAATGGCATCATTGTGAATTTGAGTCTATGTTCATCTATTGAGTGGTTTTTGATCTTACAGAGCTTTGAATCCATGAGTAAGATGAATAAGTCAGTTGCTTCTCGTTCACCATTGTGCAGGAGTGCAAGGATGAGTGCAAAAAAATCTTAGTGGGAGGCGAGGCCAAATGAACAGAGTGCTCTCCCTGGTCCTCTTGGGGCCGTTGATAAAGGTATTGGGTCCCTCCTGACTCTTGTCAGGAGTAGTCCTCAGCTCAAAGGACTAGTTACACGGGCAAAGGTAATGGGCTATGCAAGAGCGAGGGGGTCCGATGAGTGTGGTGAGGATTCAGTGGTCAAGCAAAAATCTGGGCGATATGAGTCACCCATTAAGCTCTTTGGTGGCTCTCATAGTGAAAGTTCTGACACTAACTCAAATTATCGTAGCTACCTCATGCCCTTGACTGAGTTGGTGGATGTAGATGAAGAGGTCCTTGTGGTGTCTTCTATTGCCACAGTGGCACTGTGTGTTGCTTCTGGTTCTGGTGTTAATGCTGATGAAGATAAGGTGGTGTTCCCGCTTAACACTGAAGTGAGGACACAAAACGGTCACTTGTATCAGGGTCGTGTGATTGTTCCTAGTGTTTGCTAGTGGTGCAGTCATCTGGGTCCTGCAATTTTGTTCTGATTTTGTTGTTGTCTTTTTGGGTCTGACGTGGACGGGTACGACTAGGTCATGGTGGCATTTTTCTTTGGTCGACTGGTTACAAGGGTTGTAACCATTTTGATTTCCCTGTTTGTTGAATGATTGCATCTGATGGTGGGGAAATTGTGAAATTTTTTTGAAATTTCATTTGGTTGAAATGAAATTTTGTTAAAATATGGTGGTGAATAGCCCAATGCTTGTTGCTCTCCTATTCTATAAAGGATATTTCAAGGATCTTTCGTCAGGTCAAAGTTTTGAGTTTTGAGGTTTGGGTGGTCCACAATGAATGCATGTAATGCAGAACTTAGGACAATTTAGCTAGTAAATCATTTTTCGGGTAGGGCATGTACATGTGATAATCATAATATATTTTGTGTAATTACTGATATTGAAAGAAATCTAAGAAATTCAAGATAATTTCTCTCATGTGTGTGTTACGACAAATCATGAATGAAATTATCAAGGGTTCTTTCATTTATCTTCAATGGTGTATTTGAATGTATGGTTCATTTTCTTTCTTTAGCTTAATGAGTTAATCAAATGCTTGAAATGGGATTATAGGTTTGAGGTAATATGCTAAGGATTCGATAAGGAGTTTTGTTTTGAATATTGAGATTTCTTGTAGTACAAAGCATTGTGAGAATAGTTCAGTGGTATTAGGGTTAAATATTATGTGACTCCTACCCAATTTAATGAGGCACTAGTTAATTCATTCAGGGTTCTTTTAAATAACTCATGTCAATCACCCTAGCATGTGGATTCAAGGTCAAAACACTTTAAAATAAAAATTCACTCTATCCTTAGATGAAATTCTCACCCAATGCTTTTATTCCTAGCATTAGATGATTATGTGCTTGAAGGTCTACCAATCCTTTGGTGCATTATATCTTTTGAATCTGGTAGGAACTTGTCTATGTACGAAGTGTTCTTGAGGCAGGAATTATCATATGAACACAAATAGGAATACCCTCCTTGGTCTCATAGAGCCTAAAGAGTAGGGGTAAGGACCTAAACAACTTTACCTATCAATTGGCCACTAAATTTTGACTATTCTTGAATATAGGGACTAGCTATCCCTTAGAGAATTTTTGAAGTCTAGCTGGGAGTAAAAAAAAAACACTAGCATACCCTAGGTTAGATAGTGGGCTCAAACATTCCTACAATAGCTATTTGTAATCAAACCCTTACCAATTCTCAAAATAAAATGGGTAAACAAGTTTCTCCTCCTACAACCATACCTTCTATTCTTACTTTCACCCCTCTAATTGTAACATCGATCACATAATATAATAATGGTATTAAATCTAATTTAGGTATTTACTATGGGAATCCTTATATTCTTGTTCATTCCTCTACCACACCTCCATTTACTTCACTTCTCATCAAATTTTAAAATAATAATCCTCCAATTATGAACAATAGCCCTACACACTTCACAAATTCTCAAAACATGCCAACAAACGATCCTATAATAAATAAACTCTTACAAAACCTATCATATTTACAAAAAGAAATATCAAAAATGAACCAAACTCAATCCAATATTAATCCTCCAACATATCTTACATATATTCTATTGTCATTCACTATCTTAAAGATACCTATTTCACAAAACATTGAGATTCCTCACTTTGAGAAGTATGATGGAAAAGGAGATCCCAATAATCATGTATCAACTTTTACCACTCTATGTAGTGATTTCAATTTAAAATATGCTCTCCTAGATGTCGATGTACAAAGAGTCTTCATTGAAAACTTGGAACCTAATGTCCGAGATAAGATCTTATTGATGAAATATCCATTTTTCACATATTTATGCATTGATCTTCATGATTACCAAATTTTAGTTAGCCAATAGTAACACCTTCATTGGCTCCTAATAGTCAATATGTAGCCAATTCTTAGTATAACTATCAATCATTTAAAAATAAAAAGAAAATCTTCATTAAAATAAACAACCCTCAATCTTTCAATAGAATTCAAATGAAATTATTGCTACATTTGCAACACCATATCAATTTAGGCCAAGAGATAGACAATTTTCCCAATTACCCAATTCTTCCAACACTATTATGTTACAATTGATAAACAATAACATAATCAAACTACCTCCCCTTCGACCTATTGATACCACCAAACTATTACCTCCTAACTTTAATGAAAAGGATGTTTGTTA
This sequence comes from Sequoiadendron giganteum, assembly GCA_007115665.2. NCBI lineage: Eukaryota > Viridiplantae > Streptophyta > Pinopsida > Cupressales > Cupressaceae > Sequoiadendron > Sequoiadendron giganteum. The sequence continues at coordinate 87,232,359 of CM021105.1, forward strand.
ATGTCACCATACACTTGGACATGATAAGGAAATATGTATGTGGCTTAAAAACAAGGTTCAAGACCTCATCAATTCTAATATCATCTAGTTGGATAGTGTAAATTATAAAGGAAACAAATAAGTAGTACTACCTAATCAAAATTTAAAAATATATACCAGTTCATTACCAAGTCATTCAACCAATCTAGTTGAAGAAAATAATAATGAAGAGGATGTTGATTACATATCTGATATGATCAATATGATTGATTCTCATCCTCACAAAAATAAACCCAATGTATTACTTGATATCACTTTTATACATATTGATGGTTCTAAGCATGAACCCAATGGCCCTCTTTACATTACCATTAGAACTAATGATAAAACCACAAGGGGAATTTATTTATTGATCTAGTATGTTTCATAAATGTGATCACCAAAAAAAATTGGTATGTGTATAATTTATATAACGATAATTATGAACAATCAAAAGTATCACTAAAAACTCTTGTTGGTTCTATTGAACCTATAGTTGGATCTTTAACTCTCTCAATTCAAGTAGACCTAAGAAGTTGGATGTTTTATTTACCATAATCTCAACATTAGATTAATTTCATGTGAAGTTAGGTCACCCATGGCTTACCTCCATGAATGCAATCCCATCTATTAATCATAAATATCTTAAATTCCTATTTGAAGGACAAATAAATACTCTTTATCATAGTGGATTTAAACCTTTGGCCCTTCGTGTAAATTTATCACTTGATTAATTTTGACCTCAACCAACCCAACCCACTCAACCTCATTAATATTATCTTTGATTTTATCATGCTATAATTTCAAAGCTATGTGTATAGACCAATTATCCCTTACCAATGTTTTGTTTGAGGCTCCTTAGTCTCTAGTAGATTCGATGGTTGTTCATTCTACTCCATGGGTGGTGAATGAGCCTTGAAATGAACTAAGTATTCTTCCTTGGATTAAACCTTCTAGCATATATGCCATAGTTCCCTCTCTTCCATACTATCAAGGACCGTGATATAACCAGTTGGTGAGGCCTTCAAGGATTACTTTCTTGCCTCCTTAATAAAATTAATCCTTTGTGAAAAAACATAAAAACCTTATGGTTTTCTAGTCATTAATAGTTACTTTAGCTCCTCCTACAAGGGAATAAAATCAACCAATGTTGGAAAAAACCACAATTCCTCATTCACAATTTGAATCTCACACAAGACAAAATTGAAGTGCAAAGGAATGCAAACGAAGAAATCACACTATGTCTCGTCAACTTGATGAAGACAACAAAACTATACCTAATGATCCTCCATCCAGACAACCAAATTCCAATGACATACCTTCAACCCATCCATCTTTGCCATCACCTAACTCCACCCCACCTCCCTCACCAAATCATGAAGCCAAACCTTTTATCTCTCAACCAAAAAAAAAGAATAAAAAGTTCACTTCCCTCCCCATCACCTACTGCAAAATATAGTTGCATATATATGATAGTTCTCACAATAATACTAATAGACAAAATATGTAAGACATTCTAATATACTGTAATACAAATTTAGGAGATAAAATGAAAGAAAAAAAGATAATAATGAATTATCTCTTATGTTTGAAAAATCAATGAATCTAGATAGTGGCATTCATGATGATCCTCCTAATATGAGTGACCCATCATGTATTGAACCTGATACCTCTTCTTATACAACTTTTTTTTTTTTTACTTTTGCTTATGGTCCATCTTTTATTTATGTCGAGAAAGATTAGGATGCATACTATTTTCTATAGATAGTCTTGCATGTGTAGTATACTAAATGTGTCTTTGTGTTTTTTCTTGTATCTAATGTGATTTCCCCATAATGTAATTATTTTTATGTATTCATGTTTGTTGGTTCTCTTTGGATGGCTCTTGATGTTCTCATTGACACAAGGATACAAAGAGGATGAATTTTCCATGATATTTCACTATTTGTATCTCCATTCTTCTTTATTTTATAAATGTCTTTCTTTTGTTACTTTTGAGAACAATGAAAAGCATTAACAACTTAAATATCTTCCATATTCACCCAAAAACTTGTGTTGTCTTGATGTGTCATTCCTCCCTTGTGATTGTATTTCCATAAGTATTTGTGAAGTGATGTCAATTCAAGGAATGATCATACTGTACATTTTCTTTAATCTATACTGACCATAGATCTTTAGATCCATCATGTGCTATTTGTCTTATCAATTATATATGAATTTTATTTTGCAGAAACCCATTGCCATGAATTTGGTTTTTGGGAACATATCAATTAGCATAGGGTTTCCTAACAAGATCTCACAGCCTATAATTTAAAAACATCATGTTATTCTACATTAAAGGTAATTTCTCTCAATTGGAATTAGCATTTAATTTCAGGTGGGGACATACATTCCATTATGTGCATCACTTTTCATACAATTGGAACTTTATGATGCTTCTATGTCATATTAATCATATTTTGTAGCATCTTATCAAAATTATTCAAATTATAATTCTTGGTATAGTTGACATGAGAACTCACATAGTGAATATCAAACTTCAATAGCCCTTGTTTATTTTTATTTACTACCATTTTTGAAACTCTTCTAGTAAATATTGATCTTCAATAGCCTATCCTGTTTCTTATCAAGATCACCTAGTCAATATCAAACTTCACTAGCCTATGTTGTTTCTTATCAAGATCACCTAGTGAATATCAAAATCCACTAGCCTATGATTTATTTATCTGTTAATGAGTCACCTAGAAAATATCATACTTCTCTATCCTATGATTTATGGATTCCTTGGGTATGGAACCTAGAAGGAATTTGTAGATCTTGATAGTTTGTGATGTCATAACCCCTTTTGTTTATTTGTGTTTGCATTGTGTTTGCATGTATTTTTGTATTATGTTTGATTTGTGTCTTCATTGTGTGTATTTGTTTCTAAATCTCATGTCTCTCTTGCTATATTGCATCCCATGAATGCGTGTTCCTCTATCTTTGTATTGTTGTGTAGTAGGATCTTGAGTTTCAAGGCTAGCACATCCCCTAGATTTGGTGTCATCTTACTTTCCAATCTCTTGATGAAAGAACCCTTATTGGATTTTTCTTACTTTAGTGTGAGCATGAGTGTATTTTTATACTATCACTAAAATAGGGATAAATGTAGTGTCATTAATTATTGACCCTAACAATTTCACACTATTTTTGCTCCTCCTTGAAGGATTAGACCTAATTGTTCTTATTATTTCCCTATTTCATTATATTTTTTGTAAAATCAAGATAAATTTGGGAACTAAATTAACTATTTATTTATTGACAACTTAAAATACAAAATAGGTCTAGTCTAGGGTGCCTTCGCCCTTGACCACCCTATTTTGGCCTATTTTTTTAATACTTTATTATCAATATTAATATGTTTACAAATTTAAATTCTTTTTTCAAAATTTTGAAATAATTATTGCAAGAAATAAATAAATGTATACAAATACAAGTCTTTTTAAGCATTTGAATATCTAGGCAATCTAGAAGGAAATTTGAATACCAATTGAGCATCCTTAAAATTAGTCAAGTGTAGAATAAGAATTATTTTATAATATTTTAATCATTCATGATTCATGTTAGCAATGCATCATGTAACATTGTTTCATGTTTTATGTACATTATCATTTTAAGTGCTAACACTTGTTGGATATTCTATCAAGTATCAGTTTCTCCTTACATGAGATGTATGACATGACTTCAGTCCATCAAAGAAAGAAAATTTGAGTGGTAAGTTGCAACATTTATGATTTATCATTTTTTTTTATCTTTTTTCATTTTCCCAACCTAGGGCAACTACTCTTATCCAATATCATCATAGCCATTATGGAGTTGGAAACACCAAAATGGGGTTTAACTTTGGAAAGCCCTTATATAACACAACCCTTTCCCTCATATTTTTATTGCAAGTGGTATATCTAAAGTTGATTTGGATAATATTGAATACCTAATATCAAGATCAAGAATTCAAGCACATTCATTCATCAAAATAGGGCAAGATCAATTATTCACCAACAAATACAATTTCAAAACTAAGTTCGATAGGGAATCACCTATAGATTGTAACTCACTGATACCTATTCAGAGATTCTAGAAACCCTAATTCTATGTCTAGGACACCCACACTTTTGACCAAGAAGTTTGTGCTTAGATTTGAATGTCATGTTCCTATATATCTACCCTTTTCTTTTATGTTCAACAATTTTGTGTTAGTCTAAATTTACATAATTTTTTCATAGTTGCATAGTTAACCTAGTTTACATTTACAAAATCATATTCATTCAAATTAATTTAATTTCTAATCAACCACTATCAACTAATCCAAAGGGGTCCAAAACCCTTATTAACCATTCTAGTTCTTCCATGCGGATAGTAGCCAAATGATCTTTAATGATCATTTTTGTGTCCCCCCAATGATGTGGGTTGAAGGTGTGATTTAGACCTTACATAATCTTTTCCCACATCATAAGTATTCCCCAAGGACTACATCTATCATGAATATACAATAAATAGACAAGATATCCACCCCACAATGTGTAATCTCTTATAAAAATGGTGCATGATTGAAGACAAAAGCTGATCAAATACCTAAAAATAATATTTCTCCCCTTGGGAAGAAGATAGATCAAGTAAATGTAGGAATACTTCTCAATTCATATAAGAATTGGTAGGAAGAAGAATCCATGTGTATGAATATTGTATCTTTGAAATTTGCTCATGGGTTGCCAAGTTCTTGGTAGATGATGTTGATGTCACAATCTAATTAGGTACATACCTAATCACAACACAAGGTGATAAACCAAGAATAAATAGAAATTGATATTGAACTAACTTTATAGAAAAATATCAAGTGACAACAATTGTACTATGATTGTCATCAAATAGAAGAGATAAACCCTAAAATTGGTCCTCTAAATATAGAATGTCAGACTCCATAAACAAAGATACAATATTTGATAAATATGAATCCCAATTAGGGGGAGAAGTAGATACCTATTACAATGAATTTCTAGAACATCTCAATGATTCACCAATAAAAGATGCATGTGTGATCTCAATTGGAGAATAGGAGTTATAGGAGAAGTCTCTAGATCATCAAGACACTCAAGTTTTACATCATATTCAAGCTCCTCTAAGGTAACATCATCAAAAGGTAAATTTTGAACATCATCAAGTGGAATGAGACAATCTAATGTGGGATCATATAAGAATGGAGGATTTTGTGAAAATCGAAAAATATCCCAAATTTTGGTCCAAACTATGCATTGGTATTTGATTCCTAAAATTTGATTGTCGATCTCTATAAAGATGCTTGCACTAAAACTAGAGTCGATCAATCTTATGATATAATCATTCTTAATACCCCGAACTAATTTCGTCCATATTAGCTCTACCCCAAGTATGAATCCATAAAGAGGAGGCAAAATATTGATCCACCTGCAATGTGTTAGGATGTATTTTTGCCAAGACTCATAATTGTATTTAGTGAGAATTATTATAAAAGGAGGAGTTGAATAACCCTTGATTACATTAATACACTTCAGAAATGATAAAATCATAGATCAATACATGAAATGTGGCTGAAATGAATTATAATGATAAAATCAACACCCTCCCAATTGCCAAAATATCCTAGATACCTATCGAGAAAAAACTTAAACAAAAATATACTTGGGTTAGAAACAAGAAAAATTGCATAGGTGGCTAGATAAAGATCCTTAATACATTTCTAACATCGCAAGAATAAAAAAATTAGAGATCATGAAAAAAATTTATTAGCTCAAGAGCCAAAAAATAAGATCTGACTTTAATCAACAATTGCTATCACCAGACATAAATTTTTTAAAGGTAACCTACACCATCGTTAAATTTGTAGAACCAACTTTCCAATAACATCTCTTTTCAAAAAAATGATACCCTGACAAAAGGTTATGCATGCTTGGAAAAAATGCCATATTAAAGTTATAAGGGGCAAAATTCAAGCACCTAGGCACTTGGCCATTGGTCAGCCATATGACCACTTGTTGTAGTAATTCAAAATTAAAATGTCTCTCAAGAACAAACATAATTTTTTTTATTAGAGGACCATGTAAGTTGACAACTCTCTAATATGTATATCTCTCATTAACTGTGTTAAGTGAGGTTCAAATATGATTTCACATGAGTAATTAAGCTAAACTATGTTCGAAGAGGTTAAACTAACACTAAATGAAAATGAAAGATGTATTATAAATATTTAGATTATGGAGTGAGAAGTTATATTAAATTGTTGCCTTGACCATATAGACTAATGAATCAAACATCAATCCTTAAATACATACATACATATATCAAACATGAGAACTAAGCATACAAATTGAAAACCACATCATGAGATACATTCCAAATGCACACTTACATGTACTACAAATATTCATGAATAAGCATACTTTAAAGATTCATAAATGAACGAGGAAAGTACATCTGGTTTATTAAAATGATTCGTTTAATTACACTGTTTATTAATTTCACAAATACCTATAAAAAATTTAATTGATTAATACAAAATCAAACCAATAAATAGATCATTAACAATCTATATGACATATTTATCCCTCGAAATCATCTAAAGAGGCATCTATACCTAACACCTCTAGAATTGTAGCAAACGAAAGCAAGAGAAAACATAGTTTGAAATACAAATATCGATACCCTAAAGTAAGATTGACCAACTTACACAAAAATATTTATAACAAGTAAGATTGATTAGCTTATTATTAAGAATAAGCCATTGAAAAAACAAACTACCTACTCCTCGAAAAGAGGAATAAAAACATGAAATGTAAAATCCTTTATCAGGCATTCCTCTGCAACTACAGTTGCAATTGTTTGTACAAACTCATTGAGCCATTGTCTTCAAAATTTACGACCAGTAATGATTTCCCAATAAAGGGAAAAGCCGAATATGGACACAATTTACAATGAACTGTTATACAGACATTTACAGCAGAGAATTGACTTTAATGACATCTTTGCCTGGCACAAGGAAAAGACAAACTGACAGATAGGTCTTCTGTCCCTGTAAAAACATTTAAGAAGAAAACTATTCCTTTTGTACTGATGACCATTCACCACCAAACGATTCTTGTATTCTGCACAGCCAAGGGAAGTTCCTGCACTGAATTCATCATTGGTATCTTCGTACTATCGGCTCATAACAGTTCCTATTTTTGCGCATAACCATTCCTTTTTTCTCTCATAATCGTGTCTATTTCAGGTTTCCTTCATCAGATGTTGTTGAACAGTTATTTGAGAAGCTTTAGTGATCATAATTCATTGAAGGTAGAGTACGGTATGGTAGTAAGATGACATGTTTTATACTTCGAGTATGGGCAGCCCCATGCTGTTTAAGGCAGTATAGTATGGGTTCTTTGAATGCTCTTCTAATTGCTATTGTTGTCTGAAACGGTACATTTGAACAAAACAAATAAATTGCCTACATATCGAAAGAAAATGCCAACATTAAGCTAATTTTTAAGAAAATAAAGTTTGAAAAGAAACATAATTTACCTCGCTAAGATTCATGAATAAGGCCTAATGTATGAGAGGGAACTTTCTTACAAGACCTTGATTTTTATTAGATACAAAAGTCCATTCCACGCCTTCCCTAATCTCCATAGCTGGTAGTCTAGGTGATAATAGTGATTATCATGGTACCACATCCAACATAGTAGGACTCTTAAGAATTGAAACCTTAGGACATGGAATATTATCCCACTGAGAGGGGAAAGTAGATACTAATACTAGCAAAGCATCTACAAGAGGTAAAGTAATCGGGCACCAAGGGTCTTATTAAGAGAATATTTGCAGCCCTTGAAATCATCTATAAACTTGCTTCTCATGAATCATTATAGAGCACTTATCTATAATGTTTTGGTACGGTTCAAATAAACAAAGTACGCACAAAGGATAATTGACATGACTCGCCCAAATAATCTAGTATAATTAAAAGAAAGCTGTAATAGCTAGTAACATGGATCACATTAGAGGTGACTATTTTTTGAACGATGGTTACCTCTTTAAACCAAAACAGTTATGTATTTCAATTGGTTTTATGAGTGAAAATATTAATAGAGAACTCCAGAGTAGTGGATTGGTTGGACACTTTGGAAAGGATATGACAATATCCTTGATAGAAGACAAATACTACTATCTAAAGATGAAAATGGACATAAATAAGTATGTGACAAGGTGTAGAATCTATCAAGTGGCTAAAGGACATTCACAAAATACAAGGTCATTACCAATACCCACGAAACCATGGATATATTTGAGCATGGAATTTGTGTTGGGGCTACCAGACACACAGTGAGAAATGATTCCATTTTTGTGGTTGTTGATAGGTTCTCTAAGATGGTTCATTTCATTGCTTGCAAGAAAACTAGTGATGCAATGAGGAAAACATAACTATTTTTTTAAAAAGTTGTTAGATGGGACGGTGTTCCAGAGACTATTACATTTGATAGGGATACCAAGTTTTTGAGTCAATTTTGGAGGACATTATGGAAGAAGCTAGGGACCAAGTTACAGTTTAGTAGTGTCTATCACCCTCAAATAGATGGTCAAATAAATGTAGTCAATTCAAGTTTGGGAAACTTGTTAAGGTGCATTGTTTGAGAGAAACCTAAACAATGGGACTTAGGATTGCCCTGGGCCAAATTTTCTTACAATAGTTTAGTGAATAGATCAATAGGTAAATCACCATTCCAAATTGTTTACACTAGGAATTCTAAGGGTGTTTAGATTGGGTGCAACTACCAATGAGGGATAAAATTAGTGATGGTGGGGAAACATTTGTAGAACAACTTCAACAGTTGTAGAAAGATGTGAGGCGTAAGTTGCAAGAAAGTAGTGAGAGGTAAACAATTGAAGTATATAATAGTAGGCGATATCAGTTATTAAATGAAGGTGATTTAGTGATGGTATATTTTAGAAGAGAGAACCTAGGAATAGTACGGCTGCATGCCAGAGATCAACAAGAAAAAACAATAGCCACCAAGAAAAACCAAGCAAAAGGATAGCAAAAAATCGACAATAGCAGAAAACATAGCCAAACCTAGCCTAGAGACTTTAAAGTCTCAGCCAGTTTCACTTCCAGGTTGTCAAAATCCTGAGCCACCATCTTTAGGTCCTGGGTCTCCAAAGGCATCACATCCAGTATTTTCTTCATGTTGGCTCTGGTTCTCTTTGAAGGGCCCGAGTCCTCCACCTTTTTTTTGTTCTTCTCAGCATCCAGATCCACAATCAGAAGACCCTGCTGACTGTTATCCATTTTTTCAACCAAAGCTCTTAAGATAGTGGAGTTGTTTTTAATGATTTTGTGGTTATGTTCAATAGTTGCTTTCAAGGTTTCCCTAATATTTTCATACTCTTTTTCTAGGTTCTCGCCATCCTTCTTTAGATTTTTACTGAAGTCAACCTCTTTCTAGAGGTAATCAGCCATAACCATCTTCTCATCCACAGTCCATAAGGCCCCAGCCGAATTCTGTTAAGCCAATTTAGCTTCCAGGCTTTCCATTTTGCTGGTGATAGCCCTATTTTTAAGATTGAGATCCTTAATCTCATGAAAATCCCATTTCATAATTTTAAAATTGTCATTTGCTCCCTTTTTGGCTAGAGTAAGGATATCACCATAAAAATCCCTTTCCGGTTTAAAAACTGGGTCATTAGGATTCAGGTCCATGGGAGAACTAGGTCTTTTTTCTCTGTCAATGGAGTGGAAAGAGGTAGATGAAAACTCCTTTCCAGAAGGTTCAACATTGTCTTCATCCGGAGAGTCCTTCGAATACGACACCAATTTTTCCACAGGGGGCTCATCACTCATCTTGTCCTTCGCCAAAGATGCTTTGAGAGGATTTATTCGAGCACCAACATTTTTATTTGAGGGCTTAGCAGAAGGAGCATTCTTCCTTTTTTTTTCTAGGAGGGGGAGTAACCTCATCAACCCAATTCGGGTCCGAACCCTTAATATCCTCAGGCGAGCTAGACTCAGTGTCGTAACCCTCTGAGGTTGTGATAAGATTAGAAACAATCGACATATTTTTGAAGTGCTCATTAATGAGCCGAATAAGGCCAACATGTAGGACCAGATTCTTATCATGATTTTTTCTAAAATCCTCAATACTATTGTTCAAAGAACACAACAAGTAGTAGGGGAAAGAAACCCTAACCTTATATCTAAAGTGGTTGAGTTAAAAAAGGTGGTACCCATAGACTCTGGTGAATCTCCCATCCAACATTATATATTCTATTAGAACATTGAGCACCTCCCTCCAAAATTTCTTGATCCTCCTAGATTCGAAGTAGCTATTGGAGACTTTAACCAATCTCTTTTTCTCCTCCTTTGACTTCGGAAAGCTGATAACAACTTCATACGAGTAATTCCTGTCATGATAAAATTTCACACCATCAGTTGAGAAACCAGTGAATTCTCCAATGAGTGCCTCATCCACCAACACCTTCCTCCCAAAGACAATTATCTCCCCTTTATTCCAATGTTTAGCGAAATAATCAGTAGCCCTGGGGTTTGGAACATGAAGTCTTTCAATGAAAGTTTGAAGCCATCCCTTCTCTATTTTCTTCTAGATCTTGGAATTATTTTTATTCTTTATACACACAGTCGGCTCAACTCTTTTCTTGCTTACTCCCATTGTCGTAAAACTCTTGTTCTGATAGCCCGCACCTTGAAAATACAAACTTATGAGTTCGCAACAAAACCAAAGCACCCACAAAATGTGCAAGCTCTTCCCATATGTCATATTAATTACGATTCTGCCATCAAATCTTATGATATCTTGGTACTTGGCACCTTTCTCTTTAATCATCTTTAAATGCGACTTCTCTTTAATAATCTTTCCCTTGTGTTAATGTTTCTAATCTATATTATTTCCATTGAGAGTAACATGACAATAATAGTGAGGAGGGAGTGGATAGACAAAAAAAAATATAGGAAAAGGGAAAAAATTGCACAAGTTCTAGATAATAAGACCATTCAAAGTATAAGAATGATCAATAAAATAAATATCTAGTCCAACGGGAAGGCTTAGAACCATTGGGTAACACATGGGTTATAGAGTGGGAGTTGAAGAAGTTAGATCAAGGAAAGTGGTAGAAGTTTGAGGACAACAACTTGCAGGAGTTGGTTCTTTTCAACTAGAGGAGAATGATGCAGGGACTTTTGATGGTCATAAATTTTGACTCAAGAGTATTTTGGGTAGAAATATTATTTGGAGAAGTGTCTTAGAGAGTAGAATCCAATTCCTATAGAATTTATTTGATTCGACTTTGTCTCAACACTTTTTTGGAGCCAAATTGCTTCATATGAGGCCTCAAATTAGATTTTTAGTATTTTTGGGGGATTTTTACAATTTGTAACTTTTAGTCAATTTTTAATACCTATTTTTATTTAGATTTTTAAGTTTAAAATAGTTTCACTCTTATTAGATTTAAATAATTAGTAATTTTTGTAGCCATGCAGATAAGCATGCAAAATTACAAAAAATGGAAAATTCATGTTTTTTGTAAAAATCTTCCATAAAAGGTAATTTTCATATTATTGTTATAATGGATTTTATTTTCAATTGTAGAGTAGAATAAAAGAAGGACAATGAAGAAAAATTAATTCAATTCTTTGTTATTTTGTCTTCCTTTTTTCCAACATTAGTGTTAAATAATTTGTTATGATTTGGCTACATCAATTGGCAAAGATATTTGCATTTTAGACTTCTACAATTTCATGTGAAGTGTAGCATTTTATATTATCTACAACATTAAAAGGTAACTTTGTCATAACCCAGTTTTCATTACCATATTTGTACATATACTTTAGGCTTTATATCAGCTTAGAGATGTTCCAATGTATCTATCTTAACATAAATATGAGCAAAAGTAGTATGGGTGAGTGCAATACATATTGTATAGAAATTGACACAAATCTCCCAAGTAAGTTCCTAATGTTCTCCAAAAATGTTCTAATCCAAAATTGAGGATGGGAAAGGTTAAGAATCCTAGCCTATACTAACACCATTTTAAATGATTTTTGCATTCAAAGACTATTATTGCACCAATTTTATTTTATTTTATTATTTAAGTATTTTAAAAATATCATATAGTAGTTTTACTTATTTTTGTATTACAATAATTTACTTGAGATTGCCAATATTTTTATTGAGAATATATTTAATTTAATTTTATAATATTGATAAATAGTAATTACCACCTATCGTTAAACTATAAACTTTAAGGATATTGATTTTTACACTTAAAATTTATCATGTTGAAATACTTATATCATTTCAATAATTATTTTTATACTTAAATTTTATATATCAATTGTTCCTATAACCTTTATTTCCTTATTTTCTAAGAAAAATATTATACAATAGTAAATATAATGCCTTAAAAGGCTAGTGTCTTTCCAACATAATAATAAACACTTTTAAGGGAAAATAACTTTTCCCTAAGTGTATTCTAGGCTAATTTAGTAACATAGATACAAATTAACAAATTAACCTAGACTAAGTTAAAGGTAATATGTATGGGTGTGTATCTTCTATAACTAAATGCTAAATTAGTGCAATAATGTGAATAATAAATTCTTAGAATTATGATCAAAGAAACTATTATTTATAAGAGAATATTAGAATCTATGATGTGTTAAGATTAAGAATGAATGAAGATAGCTTTTAACTCAAGTTAGGACTATAAAATCATGCATCTACGATGATCTTCATGCTATCATAAAATTACGCCTGTTTCTAGACATCAACACCATAGTGTGTAGTTGTAAACCCAAATTCATGTACCATGAGACACCTATAGAATTCTTGGAAGATCTTGTGAAAATCCTAAATAAGCTACGTCATGTGCAAGCCTTAGTATCATGTCATAAATGCAACTTACCAAATAGCACACTACTTACCATAATCAATAACATTTTTTTCTATGCAATAAATTTATTACACATTAGCACCTGTGTACACATAAAAATGGTCTGGAGCACAATTAATTAAATACTTGATATTTAGTTAATCCTAAGTCTTCTAATTATATAAATAAATTGATAAATTTATTTTTATGGTTCATCCCTTAATTCTTCTATTAAAAAATCATTTCTCTTTTGAATTAATTAAATACACAAATTAAATAATTTTTCATTTAGTTAATTTCCCTCCCTCATTTAAATTTGAATTTTTCATTCAAATTTGGCATATGTCTCCATATTTCTTTAACTTCCTCCAACTCATCTTCCACCTCATCACATGTCACACAATTTCATTTATTCCTAATTTTTAAATTTGGAATATCCACTCCAACCTCCTAACCTCTCTCGAGACACATGGCTCCTTCTTTCAATTGATGCTCTTTGAAACTTAATGGATTTGTTCTTCCAAGTGGAGAAACCTCCATGAATTCCTCCAACCTCTTTGTGCTCCACCGTTGATGTCCCAGGATCACGACCTGAACCATTCATCTTTGCCACTTCATTTCAAGCCTAGAAAAATCTATAAATAGAAGGCAATTCTATAGCTTTTCATAGAAGAGTCTAATCATAGAATTATGCTACATAAATCATCTTAGTAATTGAGAGAATTTGGAGAGCATTTTAGTTTAGCATTTAACATTTAGTTCATATTAGTATTATCATGGCAATTTTAGTCTTAGCATCTTAGTTGTTGCATCTTGCAGACATCATTTCACTTAAATTTACATATTCATCGCAGTGATCATCTTAGCATCATTGTGAATATAGCAGCATCACTTCATATCATTTATCCTTGCAATTAAAAATACCAAAAACATGTAGATATAGACATTTAGCTTTGCATTTCATACAACATCTCATTTCTTAGGTTGCCATCTTGTAGATTCATGTGCACCAAATAAATCCAAGAGCATGAATTGAGAGATCACTGAGAATAGAGGACAATGAGAGGATTTGAGAGGATAGTGATAGCATTTTAGTTTAGCTATTTCAATTCCTTTTATGTAATACATTTCATTGATGTGTGTTTAGTTTTATATTATTGATACACATATTTACACCACACATAAATTGGTGCCCACCATGGGGCCTAGCCCCATTTTTAATATTTTTCTATTGAGTTTTTCTCCACAGGTTCCATCGAAAGTCTTGAAATAGTGCATTCAAATTTTTCTCTAGCGCATCTCGTAGATTTTTCGGTGCATCGAGTCACTATTCTAGTGCATCTGGTTTTTCTTCTAGCGCATATGGTCACTATTCTAGAGCATCTGTGAGATCATTTGGCACATCCATTTGTTCTTTCAGCGCACCAGGGAGTTTATTTTTATATTCTATATCATTCTGGTTTAGCGCTTTCACTTTGTCTTTTAGCACATTCGGTCTTTTAGCGCATTGGTTATGAGTTTTAGTGCATTTGGTCACTGTAATAGCACATCTGGTTTTCGCTATAAATTTTCCAAATTCCAAAAATTGATCTATGTTTTTCTGTTTTGCAGGAACCTTACACATAGTCAGAGACTCTACCAAAACCCCAGACACATTGTCAAAGACTTTGAAAATTTAAAACTACTAGCAATTGATTGTAGGGTGGAGTTTATTGTCACTTTCTTTTGATTAAGTTAGAAACATAGCTTAATTAGAAGGATAATTGAACACCATGCTTGTTGTGTTTGGAGTGGTAGGTGTGTATGCTCTCCCCTTTACTAGGTGATCTAAAAGCCAAACCCATTCAATTTATTGCATTTTAATCCTTAGAGGGCCTGCCTGGTGGGAAAAAGTAATCACCCCAGGGAATGACCCAACTGGTAACACACTAAAGCCAAGCAACTTCCAATCGGTATATAAGTGTGGGTACTAGAGGAAAGTTCAAGTATCATGAGGAGTGTTCTAGCAAGAAGGGCAAAAATGGTCTCTTGCCACATGGATGATCCCCCATGAATGGAATGCCCCTACTAAAACCCTTTGTTGTAGTAAGCCAAAATTTCATTTACTATTTACCGGTGCAAGAACAATCGTTCTGAAGCCATCCCATATTCTTGTGGCTTTTGGTAGAAATGAGAAGGCTATCATGGGAGATTCATGAGGATTGAGGCTTGGTTGAACCGAGAAGTGAGTGTTGTGGAGGGGAGCCAGTGTGGTCAAGACTCTAATCATTCACCAAAAGTAAGCATAGCTGGAGCAATCCAAATGGGAATTAGGTAGATATTGTCTTACATAGCTTAGGATTGTGCTTGTTTGATGTGTTTTACCTATGTGTTTTAAACCAATATCCAAACAAACATCACACAAAAATGTTCAACTATTTATTTAGAAGAAAATCCAAATCAAACAATTAGATTTCCCTCCCAGAAAACCATAAATTCAATCAAAACTATCGAAAACCATAAAGCATTTTCCATATCAGTGCATCCATTGACTACCCTAGAGCATACCTTGCATATTTTGGTGCATCAATTTGCGATTTTGGTGCATCCTTGTTATAATATAGCACATACATTCATTGTTATGGCACATTCATTGCTTGTTTTATCACATTTGTGTAAACCTACAACACATCCTTTCACTATCTTGGTGCATACATAGCCCGTTCTGGTGCATACCTGCAATATTTTAGCGCATCCAATTTTTAGCACATCGGGGCACTGTTTTAGTGCATCCAATAAATTTGAAAACAAAAAGCTAAATTTGACCTTCCATCTGCCAATTGACACCCAATTTGGAGATTCCCTCTCAAACAACATTCATTCCTTGTCCCAAAATTTCTTTTGACTTGTTGAAATCAACATTCCCAAGTGAAAATACCTCATCTAAACTTTGATCAAACATTCAAAAGTGCATCATCATCACTCCTATCTCCGATTTAGCAGTTGTGTTTCACCATCAGGATTCTTCATCCTTTATCAGGATAAATCATCCTTCATCCCGAAACAAACTTAATCAAATTTAGCTTAGTCCTTTTGGCACTCTCAAACTTTGATAAAAAACTTAGAACATTTTCATCACTTGCATGCCTATTTTAACAAGGTTGCAAGAGTCAAAACTTGAACAAAAATAAATCAAAGAAAAAAACACCATGGTTGAAAGAGAAGAAAATCCTTTTTTTTGGAATTCGTCAAGATGAGGTAGAGGAAATAACAGATGAAACCATTGAACAAGCATAACAAGATCCCAATTTTCATAAATTCATGGAGAGGATCTTTGAAAAGGAGGGTGAGAAATACCTTTTGATGTTAGCAAAGGGTGATCCCACAATAATGTGTTACACTTTTTGGCCAAAATTGACATTGAAATCAACATTTTTCACCAAATCTTAACTTTCTTACACCTATAGCAGCTAAACCATTAAGAATTTGAAGATGAATCAAACTAGTGATTTGTGAGATTTTGTGTGTAGATTCTAAGTATATTTTTTAAAATAATTAAAAAATAAATTGTGAATCCTTTTATGTAATATTTAATAACTTTTTTTTTCTACTAAACAACATTTTTAAAGGGTCTCTGCAAGATCATTATGGAAAAAGTAGGCCCTTAAGTGGTAATGAAAATTCAAAAAATCAGAGTTAGGAAACTTGACATAAAAAAATGAATAAGTTATCTATATTATTTAAAAAATATGTAAGAATAGAATCTGTAGAAAAGTGAATGTAGTTTCTAAACTACTAGGTTTTTTTGTAAAAAAAAAAAGCTATTTGGTGAAAATTTGAAATTTCAACGCAGTAGTACTTAAATTTCAAGGAAAAAATAAGAAGTAGGTGTTTTTTTTACCACCCTAACCATGATAAAATGATACTATTTTTTTATAATATATTATATATAAGTAGAGGACTGATGTCCCAATGTGATGCATATTTTTTTGTAATTTTTTCCAAGTAAATAATTAATTATGACTTTTTTATTATAGATTTTAAAAAATATAAAAACTTGTATGTCTGACCACCTTAACTTGGTAAAAAATTCATGAAATTCAATTTTTCTTTTTTTAATCCTATAGTGTGTGAAGCATAGAATGTGACGCATGTTTCAGATTCAAAAAATGTGATATCGTTTGAAATCTATAGATGTTTTCCAATCAGCTTATCAATCAGGACTTTAGTCATAATTCAAATAGAAAATGAATAGTAACTATGTATTAAATTCAAAGTAAAGTATAATTTATATTGGCGGAAAGTTGAGAATCTCCTTTAAAAACCTTTTTCGTTTCATCAATTTTGGGTAAAAAAAAATTCATCAGCCACATGGGCCATCATATCACTTACATATCGCCACTTTTTGGTCCATCGTGATCCTGCACATGCCCTAAAAAGTGATGTTTACTTCGGACTGCATAACGTTTTTTATAGGAAGGATACAATTCCTTTTTTTAAAATATAGATTTGTCACACCAATATCTAGTGAATGGATATTTTTTCAGAGATTTTTGTTACATTTTTTTTTTAATTAATTTTCCAAGTCGAAGTAATTATAATTTGGATAGCGGTGTACTTCGTATGCATAAATTTTTTTGTATGAATTTTAATTAACAAGTATTATTTTTTCATTGGAATAAGGACATCAATACCTAGTGCACATGTATTTTTTAGATTTTTTTTCTCTATTTTCCTATTTTTTTGTTTGTGTGAAACAAAGAAGTTGATGTTCATTGAAAAAACTACATTAACAAGAAATAAACAATAAATTTAATAATAAAATTATATTTATTTAAAATTATATTTTTTGGGAAGCTTATAATAAGGGCTACATACTTACAAAACATAAATTTTAAATAAATTCATTTGATCACCCAAAAGGTAAATCAAAAGTGGTTTTCTATGAACATTTTGATAGGTGTAGAGGAGACTCCATTATAGGTATAGTTAAAAACTAATAGGGTTCTATCCAAGGGGGTTTGATCAAACCCTCTTTAATTAAAATCATTTAAATGGAACTTTTAATGTCTTAAATCATTATATTTTCCAAAAATATGTGATTTCAGGTAAAAATCAGGATGTCCTAGAAAGTGTAACCCATTATTGTGGTAGCACCCCAAACAAAGGAGTCAAACTACCTGAGGGTTTTGATATCACAAAATTAAAAAAACTCCTAAGAAAATAGAGATCGAAACAAAAAATGAAATAAGAAATAAATCAAGAACCAACGATCCCATGGCTACCTTGACACAACAAATGCAAACCCTCCAACAACAAATGTAAAACATGTGAATCAGAGTCACAAAGAGATACTATATACAAGATATATGCCCCTACCCTTTTAATCCATCAGTCAACATGATACCATTCCCCAAACATTTTGAATTCCCCAAATTTGATAAATACAATGGAAAAACAGATCACATTGATCACATAAGGGAATTTAGAACTATGAGCCTTGAATTTTCCCATGAAGAAACATACTTGATGAGATTATTCCCACATAGTTTGGAAGGGAAATGCATGCAATGGTTCTCGCAATTACCTCTTGGGATCAAATATTTTGAGGAGTTAGTCAACAAATTTATCACCCAATACTCCTATAACATTCAACATGAGAACACAATGAATGATCTTTGCAATGTTAAAAAAAAGAAAGGGGAATCATTCCTAGTATTTTTGTAAAGGTGGAGAAGACTATTTGCAAGGTACCCCCATCCCATACCCGAAAAAGAGAAGATGGAGGTATTCATTGACAACTTAAATGATGACATGAGTTATAGGCTCAAATTACAATATCCTCCAACTTTTGAAAAATTAAATGAGAATAAATTGAGGATGCTTTGGTCAAGTGAGGAATATTGAAAATTTACAACGAAAATAATTCATCCAATTCCTCCAACAATGACAAACCAAATTTTTGGAAAAAGTACAAGAATAATGGTAATGATACCTCAACTGAAGCACATAATGCCAAACCAATCTTCAATCTATCAAGAATCACATCCAAGACTAACCAAACCCAAAATCAAAACAACACCAACTAGAACGTGAATCAAAACAATAATAAGAATAATAACTAAAATAATCCTCCACCTAGACTACCATACCAAACATCGAACAACTGCACAAAACGTTTACACCTTTGTGTCAATCATATGAATCCACATTAAAATAACTTCTAGCGGAAAATATCATCACTCTACTTGATACTCGAGGGTTTGAACCCAAAGTAAAATCCTCATGGTGGAACGAGGCCCACTTTTGTGAATTTCATCGATGCAAAGGTCACCTAACCAATAGTTGCATGCAATTAAAACACAAGATACAAGACTTGATTGAAAATAGAAATTGAAGAACCCCCAAAAATCATTGATCATGGGGTATTCAAAAACCCCTTGCCAAATTATGATAAAGGGGAATCTTCTACCGCGAACGAAAAAAGGAAAAAGTGTGAACTATGTTCATGACACTACCATCTATCATATTTCAGTTGTTGAAGATCATACAAATGACATTGAGATCAATAACACACCAGACCTTGTTGTGACCAACCATCCAACCAATGATGCCAAAAGTCCCTCCAATCGAGTCCATAATATCCAACAAGTTATGTTTGTGCACAACAGATAATCAAATTAATGTCATCAAGATCAAGGGAAAACAATAAAGTGTGCTTGTAAATGTGACCACAAAGGCACAAACCAAATATGTGTTAAAAGGAAGCAGTTCCAAAACACCCGCTGCCCCATCTCATAAATATAATATTGTTGATCAGCTCCAAAATATTCCTACACAAATATCAATATTGGAGCTCCTTAAAATCTCACCCACCCACAAGGAGATCTTGGAAAAAGCCCTAGTTGATACAATAGTACCAAATAATTTGGAAGTCTGCACTTTCCAAGCCATGGTGGTACAGTTGGTTGCACCTCATTGCTTATCCTTTTTGGAAAATGATGATGTATCTCTCATCCATCCTCATAACACAACCCTTCATATTGAGGTTCTAATACATAAAAACCATGTCAAACACATCCTAATAGACAAAGGAGACGATCTTAATATATGTACTTTAAAGCTTGTTCGTGCACTAGGGTTCTCTGAAAATGCAATAGATGCGAGGAAAAAGATCACCATCAAAGCATATGATGATGAGGAAAGAGCCTCGAAGGGTTAATTTCACTGCCAATTCAAGTAGGGCCAATTCAAAAAGATGTGGTTTGCTAAGTCCTAGACAAAGATTTGACATATAATATACTCTTGGGTCATCCTTGGGTCCATGAAATGTAGATAGTCCCATCAACTTACCACCAATGCTTGAAATTCCCTTGCAATTGGCAAGAGATTACCATTCCTGTTGATTCTAATAGTCCTCAACATTGCAATACTCTTAAGGTTGTCTAGGATGTATTTGTGCCTCACAACTGAGAAGCCTTGATTCCACCTCTGATATCTCCAATAACTCAAGTCAATCCAATCCATTATCAAAGCTACTAGCCACATCCTCCAATGAAGGAATCCAACCAAGTTCCTCATCCAAACAACAAGAAAAAAAGGAATAAACCACTCATTCTACCTTCGTCAACCCTGAAGTCTAGCTTAACACCTTGGCCAAACAATTTGAGAAGAAAGTCCAAGTTAAAGACAAAGGTGTGGGTGAATATTCCATTGAGCAATCCCTCTACCTCTCATAGTTAACTTCACCAAAATCCTATGGTCAACCATCAACCTCATCACATCAATCCTCACAACCGGTCACACTTTTTGATGGTCGATTCATAAAAGAAAGCACTCAAGTAGATGAATCTGATGACAAGGATATTCTAAACTGGCTCTACAAGGATGAAATTGATTCCCAAGAAGCAATGGATAATGTCCAAACCACATAGTGTAGACATGAAAAATGTACAATTCAATCCAACACATTTGATCCTGATTAACTAACAACATTTCTTCCTGAATCACACTCTCAGCTCATCATCACTTTTCATCTCTTAATTAGATAAATCATTATTTATTTAAGTCTTTCTCCTTTGTTGATGAAATTAATCAATTTAATTTAATTAACCCTCAAATCCCCTTTTAAATAAATAATTCATTTTATTTAAATCCCTAAAGTCATCTCATTTAAATTAAATAAATCTTTATTTGGTTTAAATCCAACATCATCCATCTTTAATTAAATAAATCAAAAAAATTATTTAATTAATCCTTTCTTCTCAATTCTGATTTAAATCAACTCATAAATTTGAGTCAAAATTGTCAAATCACCTAATTTCTAATTAAATTGATCAAATCTTGATTAATTTAATCTCAATCACTAAAATCCTCTAGAGAATGCAACTTGCACAATAAATCAATTGCTTTGATTTATTTAATTACCTATTTTCCCTCACATGGCATAAAAGGAGGAATATTCCTTCAAATTTGAATTCAAAATCCAAGTGGATGGGTACTTCCAACAAGGCATTCACTCCTCTTACATGTCCTTGTGCATTGAGCCAAGTGACATTAACTCCATTTCTTTCTCCCTCCAACATGTCACATTCAAATTTCAAATTTGAATCTCATGGCATTTATCATGCACATTAACCAAAATGTGCTCATTCCTCCTCCAATCACATGTGGACAAGTGGCCTTCTCTCATTGGTTGGTCTTTTGTCCCACATTGCTCAAATATTGCTCATTCTTCCAATTTGA
This sequence comes from Sequoiadendron giganteum, assembly GCA_007115665.2. Taxonomy (NCBI): domain Eukaryota; kingdom Viridiplantae; phylum Streptophyta; class Pinopsida; order Cupressales; family Cupressaceae; genus Sequoiadendron; species Sequoiadendron giganteum. Next base: position 87,254,031 of record CM021105.1, read on the forward strand.
AATCTATAAATGCGAGACTCTTCCTCTCATTCTATCATCCACAACTTGAGTAAACTTACTATACTCAACTTCATCCTCAAGCAACATCTAGTTTCATCCATTTCATCAAGATCTTAGCTAGGTTATTACAGGTTTTCTCAAGAACTCATCTTGTTCTTCATCAACAAAGTGGATCAATCTCCATCAAATCATCAAGCTTACAAAGGAGTTGGGAAAGGGCAAATTTTGACACATCAATTGGCACCACCTCCCCCATGGGATCAAGAGTTTTCTTGGTTAATTAGGATTTACTTGCATTTTCATATCTTGTTCTTCATTTTCCTAGTTTTAAGCATTTTAAATGGATTTCATGGGGAATCTCTATTTTATCTTGCATATCAACTAACTAATGTGTTTGTTTCTCATTTCCATGCAAGAATAGGATTAGGGTTCACACATAGTATGGTAAAGGATTCTCAATCTTGGAAAAGATTGGGTACGAAGGACAAGGACCTATTGGAAAAAGGAAAGAAGGCATCGTGGAACCCATCCAACCCATCATAACCAATCCAAAGGACAAGACCGCATTTGGATACAAAGAGCATCAAAAGGATGAAGAAACAAAGGAGGACCTAAGACAAAAGTTTTTTGAATGGATCCTACAACTACAAGCAAGCAATCACTATGAAACAGATTCCAATGGATATGAGTGAGATTCTCTATCAGAAGAATATTTTCATGATAAGGACATTGATTTAGTACACAAGTATACACCCACACTTGAGGAGGGACAAAGCTTTGGGTTAAGGCAATTTGAATTTGGATCACATCCTATCGATGGCTCAAGAGAAGATGATCAAACTCCTAGTGAGATAGATCATTCAGAGGAGAGTGACATCATAGACCTCAAACTTTCCATAGTATTGTTTGAAGATGATGTAACCATTAGGACCCTCACCACTTTTGATCTTAACCCATCTAACAATTCCCTACCATTGGCACATCCTGAACTCATAGATTGGGACCAAAATTAGCCTATCAATATCCCCGCCTTTTCAAATGATGATGCTATTGTGAACTTACTTTGTGCCAACAATGAAACAAACTCCAACATTGAATTTCATAACGAAGATCCCAAATAGGGGAGTGCCAAATTTCCTAGCTACAAAATGCGTAAAACAAAAGAAACATCTGATGGTGAAAACCATTTTATTACAGTATCAGATCAAGAAAGAATAAAAATAAAGAGCACATCTGATGGTGAAAACCTCTCTAAGGTACCTAAGGATGGGAAATTTGACACTCTCCTAGAGCACTTCCAAGAGAGATCCAAAGTTTTGATCGATCCAACACAATCTATCAATATCGACAATGTGGAAAAAGTGAAAACTCTCCATTTAGCATAATCTTTAACAAAACCAAAGAAGCCTAACTTTATCAAATTCTTTGAAGAACGAAAAATCATTTTTTCTTGGTCATATGTAGAAATGTCAAGGATAGACACATATCTCATCATGCATCACTTATCCCTCCCTCTAGGAGTCAAACCAGTCAAGAAAACATTGAGAAAAATGCATCCCCACATTGCCTTATTGGTGAAGGAGGAACTAAAGAAATTGTTGGATGTAGGATTCATTAGACCTATTGATTATGCTGAATGGATATCCAACATTGTACCTATTTCAAAGCCTGATGGTAGCATACAAATTTGTGCAGACTTCAGAGACCTCAAGAAAGCTTGTCTGAAAGATGATTTCCCCTTGCCAAACATTGATATCATTGTAGATTTAACAACAGGTCATGGCATGTTATCACTTGTGGATGGCTTTTCTGGCTACAACCAAATCAAGATAGCACTTGAAGACCAGGATAAAACAACTTTCACTTGCCCATGGTGTACCTTCTGTTGGAATGTTATGCCCTTCAAATTGAAGAATGCAAGAGCCACATATCAGAGAGCCATGACAACCATCTTTCATGACATGATTCATACCTTTATGGAAGACTATGTGGAAAACTTGTTGGCCAAATCTTACACTAGAGATGGACACTTGGAAATAATAGACAAAATCTTCACCCAACTAGAGAAGTTCAACGTCCGCCTGAATCTAAAGAAATGTGTGTTTAGGGTAACATCACCAAAGCTATTGGGATACATAGTGTCAGAAAAAGGTATTGAGGTGGATCCTGCAAAAGTAAAATCTATCATGGAAATGCCACCTCCAAAGAAAATCAGCCAGTTGAGGTCACTTCAAGGTAGATTTTAGTCAATCAGAAGATTCATATCACAACTGGCTAGTAAGACCCATCGTTTTACCCACTTTCTACATAAGAATGTTTCCTTTCGATGGGATGAGAAAAGTGAGGTAGCTTTCAATCAATTGAAACAATATATAATGAGTCCACCTATCCTAGCACAAAAGATAGAAGGAAAGCCTCTCTTATTGTACATAGCCACCACTGATCGATCATTGGGAGCTTTGTTGGCACAAGAAGATTCAACATGAAAAGAGAGAGCAATCTATTATATCAGTAGAACCTTAAATGGCCATGAAATCAACTATACATCCATTGAGAAAGCTTGTTTAGGAGTAGTGTTCACCACACAAAATTATGACACTATATGTTGATTCACACCATCAAAATCATAGCCAAGATAGATCCACTAAAATATCTCTTTATTAAATAAAATCTGACAAGAAGATTTGCCAAGTGGGTGATGATACTCAGTGAATTTGACATCCAATATGTCGAAAAAAAATCAATCAAAGGCCAAGTCATCGCTAACCAAATCGTTGAGGCACCGATTCATGATGATCATCCTCTACATGTTGAATTTATAGATGCGGATGTCTTAATTGTAACAACAAAGCAGTGGGTGTTGTATTTTGATGGCTCTTATGCTCAAGATGGATCAAGAGCAAGAATACTATTTCAAAATCATACTGATTGATGTTCCCTTGCACCAACAACATGGCAGAATATGAGGCCCTCATCATTGACATCAAGATAATAGTAGAATGGAAAATAATAGAGTTGCAAGTCTATGGGGATTCACAACTAGTCATTAACTAGGTCAACAATGATTATCAAACAAAGGATGATAAAATGATGCCTTATAAAATAATGATTGATGACTTCAAGAAATATTTTGTTGATATTAAATTTAGTCAAATCCCTCATATTGAAAACAAAGTTGTTAATGCTATGGCTACCATTGCCTCTTTGCTACAAATTCCAAAAAAATACAACCATTATGAGTTCATGGTGGAGAAATTGTTTACCCCCACTTATAATGAACTTGAGTATTAGGTTATATGCCACCTAATTGATGTCAATACCTCAATCTACGAGAAGATATGCACTTACCTAAAAGATAATACCCTTCCTCTCGATCTCTCTCGAAATCAAAAACAAAAATTCATCCGCCAGGCCACCTGACATACCTTTCTAGTGGATATACTTTACCTACGAGGTCTTGATGGAACTATCCTTCGGTGTCTCGAATGTGACGAGTCTGAAACAAACTTACAAGAATTCCACGAAGGTATTTGTGGATCACATTCAAGTGGTCTTACCCTACCGAAGAAACTCCTCCGTTTGGGGTATTACTGGCCGACTATGGAGAAGGAGTCCTTTTGGTTTGTTAATAAATGTTAGAAATGTCAAATCCATGGTAATCTTATCCATGCACCAACAAAAGAGTTGCAACCCTTTGCATCAACACGGCCATTTTGTCAGTGGGGATTAGATCTTGTAGGTAAAATTCACCCACCGTCATCCAGTAAACACAAGTTCATCATTACAACCATAAAGTACATTACAAAGCGGGTCAAAGCCATACCTTTAACTACCATCACAGGAAAGAAGATTTCATCATTCATCCTAAACTACATCATCTATATCTATGGTATCTCTCAGTCCATTGTCACTAATAATGACAGACCTTTCAAGAATAAGGACATATAAGAACTTTGTGAAAGGTTCCATATCCAACACTGGTTTTCTATGCCATATTACCCTCAAGGAAACGACCAAGAAGAGGCCTCAAACAAAATTATCTTGAAGATACTAAAGAAAATTGTCAATGATGTTGGATGTGATTGGCACATTCAACTCAACCCTACTTTGTGGGCATACCGTACCAATGTCCACACCCCCACAAGAGCCACACCCTATGCTTTGGTATATGGATCCGAGGTTGTTTTACCCATTAAGGTTGAGATACCATCACTTCATGTGTCATTGAAAGGAATCATTTTTGAGGAAGATTATCAAGTGTCTAAACTACAAGAGCTAGAATTACTAGATGAACATTGTCAGCTTGCAATAGATCACCTGAAGGTCTATCAACAGAGAATGTCTAGGAAATACAATCACAAAGTCAAACCAAGGAAATTTTAGGTGGGTGATGTAGTACTGAAGGAAAATCCCCATAATCAAAAGGATTGAGAGAAGAAAGGAAAATTTGAGCCAAATTGGTTAGGCCCTTTTGTTATTGTATCAGTCTTTAGATCGGGAGCATATCAGTTATCTACACCAGAAAGAGATCTATTTGAAGAACCGATGAACAACCTTCCCCTGAAGAATTTCTACACATAATGTAGCCAGTACTTGCCTAAAACGTCTTGAAAAAAATCATAAAAATAAAAAAAATTCTTGAAAAAATCATAAAAATTAGAATAGTCCTGAAAAAATCATAAAAATCAGAAAATCTCTTGAAAAAATCATAAAAATTCCTAAAGAAATCATAAAAAATTTAGAAAATGTCCTAAAGAAAAAAGGTCACCTTGATGAAAACCTAGCAAACAGGCGTTTGGTGACAAAAAAAAAAATACAAAAAAAAGTGGAAAATCACAAAAAATCGTTACCTTGGTGAAAACCTAGAAAACAAGTGTCTTGGTAACAGCAAAAAAATCTGAAAAACTGAAAAACTACAATAAAAATAAATGGTGGAAACTTGACAAACAGGTGCTATTTGTGATAAGTTGGCTTCTCCCTCTATTTGAGTGTGTGTTGACCATCTTCTTTTGCCATCATTATGCCTACATACCTATCATAAAATGAGATTCATCCCCATATCCTAGCATCACAGTCGTGCCCACCTTGGCTTGGTTATCATTGTACATATCCATAATAAATTTTGGTTCGTTCCTCATTGGGGAAAAAACCTGATTTTCCTTGGGGGCAAATAACCATTGATCTTAAAGTAATAGGTAGGCAAAAAACAAGGCAACCTCGGTGAAAGAATCAATCACTCTAATCATCAAATTTGACATCAAACATCAATCAATCAAACCAATCAACCATCCCATTCAAACATCAAAGCAAAAAAAATCAAATCTCATTGGATGATGATCTTCTGAATCATGGTTGGATCATTTTAGCACAAATATTCGATTGTTGGGTCTTGATGGTTGTTATCATTTCTTAGGAGTACCTGGATGGTGTCGTGAACTAGAGGCGCTATGATCCAGAATGATATTTTTCTGTGTCTGTTGTCTGTGAGTTAGTCATTACTATTGTGAAAATTGTTGCAGGACATGCTCTACAAAGTATCATTGATGACATTCCAAATTCGCATGGGAACATGATTAACTCTTGTCTGTTTACACAAGTGATGCTCAGGTCATCTCGGTCCCATTGTACCTAGATGCTTGTGCTATGTTGTACTATCAAATCTCAACAAAAGTTGTATGGAAGTTGTAGTCAAGTTATCATGGTCTAATTATACCATCGATGTTGTACTAACTTTCAACATAATAAAACACTCAATGATGATACCTAGCATAGTAAAATCAGATGGCAACATTGCATAATTAGGTTTGCATGGCTAATATAGGATTGCATTCATATTAGTATTGCATTTGCATTATAAATTTTTCCAAGCTTGGCAACTCTCAACATGATGTTATCCTTCACTAAAAGATTGAGTACACTTGACATAACAAAAAAATCATTCAGTTGGATTATCATTTCCATATCATATCATTGGGAAGGATCTTGCATTATTGTTTCCATATCATATGATTAGAAATCATTATCATGAATCCATCCGTACATTCATCATTATCATCCACACATTTAGGTTATATATTTGCATCACAAAAAATTCATAACCATAAACCATTTATGCATTCATTTATCATAATATTTGTATCATGAAAAATTCAAATATAAAGCATCATCCATAATAATATCATCATTCATTAATTCATTATCATACATCAAAGTCATAATAAATTCATTCTCTTTTTTATACAAAATACCATTCATATATGCATCCTAACAAGCACCATAATAACATCAAAATCCATACATTCTCATAATTCATTCACATTCATACATCTAGGTCATATATGTGCATTGGAAATATACCAAAAATATAGAAAAGTGGATTACATTCCATTAACATAATGACATATCATCGCATATAAAAGCATGATCCATATCACATTGGAGCATTACCATACATTCATCCATTCATTTGCATTATCATATATCCATCAAATCCAAAAGCAATTCATTCATTTATCATACATGTAGAATTCATAAATCATCCACATCCATTTATAAAATCATGTATTTGCATTCCATAATAACCCATTTTCTCATTCATTTATTCATCCATATCATTGATATACACATGTGAAAAATACAAAAATACAACACATATCATATCATTTGCATAACTACATCCATCTCATGTATCATCATAAATGCATCATTCATCAACACATAGAAGCATAACATCATCATCACATTAAGGCATCCATACATAGGACATGACATAATCACATAAAACATCGCATAACATCTAGCACATAAAATAAATGTATCCATCATAAGCATTCCATAATAAAAGCATATACACATTATAAATTGCTAATCGTCATTGCATATATAACCTCAAAATAATAGAGTTAAGTGTACAAATGATATCAAATGAGAGATAATACATCAAAAATGTGGCTATGTCGGGACTCTAAATCAATATACAATATTAACTGTGACCTTGAGACCTTGTGGTTCTATCCCTAGAGGTCGTAGGCCTCTCTGACCCTCCATCACCTCCTACCCTTGATGTCCTTACCCCTATATCTCCACTTGGTGGGCCCCCCAAAAGTGGCTGTGTGACACCCCTACTGGTAATCTTGGACTATTTCTGCCTTGATCTTCGATCGAGCATAGATAACTCATCACTTTGCAGGGGCTGCCTCGTAATATCTACCTCGGTAATACTCCACCTCCTTGGCAGACTCGCAAAGCTCTCTAACCAAGTCCCCTATATTGGCTCCCTCAGCTTCTATCTAAATCATATCAGCTACAACCACAACCTCCTCCCCCTATCATCGAGAGGCATCCCTCTCAACTATGAGGGTGGAAACCTATGCCTACATCTGTACTACCTAAGCATGTGCCTGCAGTTGTGCCTGTGCCTCGGCTAGATGTCCCTGTAAGGTCTGAACCTATCCCTGAGCTTGGGCTAGTTGTCCCTATAAGGCCTGAACCTACCCTTGCAATGTTTGGACATGTACCTATAATCCAACAATCTATTCCTACTGCCTCTGGGAGGGCATGCATAGTACAACAAACCACTGTCCACCAAGTGTTGACCTCTTCCTCCAGGGTACGACCCCAAAATTTGGCACCACTCTCCCACCCCCTCCACCTCCACCATCTCTTCCACCATCTCCCCCATCATCACCACCATCATCCTTCTCCTCTACCTCCTCCTCCTCCTCTTCTCCTCCTCTCCTCCTCTATACCGCCTACCCTACCCTCCTCCCTACCTCCAAAATGGGTGTTGGCTCATCTGAGCTAGATATCCATGGAAATGGATGAGTGTGGAAGTACTCTGCATACTTGATAGTCATCTACACATCAATGATATCTTGATGGTATTTCCATAACATTGGCTGTAAACTATAGTACTCAACACAATCGACATCATAATCCAATGCAAGCCCCCACTTCGGAATATCCCATCTCTGACAGGCATAATGTGCCACTCCCTGCGGCATACCTTGTACTCTATCGAACTGCCTATGTACTCGACCCACAAGAAATCTTTCAATGATATATGGGGTCCACCCAATCAAATATCTGGAATTACATACATATGGCATCCCTACATCATCCTTTGCCCATACCTCATAGTCAAGGTACAACCGCCATAAAAGTGTGTCAAGGTCATCTAGGACTCTATGTCAATACTCTAACTTGCCCAGTTTATGCTATACAAGTGGCCCTATATACCCAAAAACATAGGTTCTCCCTATTGGTCAAGCCCTCCCTACCACTGGTCGTGTGATCGCTATGTGCTCCCAGGCCTAGAGATGTAACATTGTGCACTCTGCTACAAGACTGCTAGAACAAAGATATACAACCTGATGTAGATCATGGTACAAGTGTATGAGCATGCATGAACCCAAAGAATATCTAGTCCCATCTATAATCATGCCCTCCAATACCCAACCCTATCCAACTAAGAAGCCCTTCGACCTACGATCGGGGTAGAGAAAACCACCAATAAACCCTGCTAAGACAAATGGCAATGGTTGATGAGTAGCAATCAACTCTCGCCAGGAAATATCATATCCGTCAAGCTGACCATCATGAAAAATATGTCTGATAGACTCAGTCCCCCCCTGCTCCTCATGGTCATAGATCACCGAGTCCCCCATGAATGGTATCCACAAAATTCGATAAACATCCTTTGGGGTCACTATGATCTCCCCAGTCACCAAATGGAAGGTGTTGTGGTTGCTATGCCATTGCTTTGTAAGTGTTGTCAACAACCCTTGGTTAATCTAGTATTGGGGCATATCAATAAGTGAATTCAATCCGCACTGGTCAATGATAGCTAGATCTGTTGGGATCAACTATGGGATCATGTCCCATGTTTGAGGAAAGTGCTCTCAAACCTGTAGCACTCCTAAGCTAGCCTCCTATGGTCATAACACATATCAAGTCAGCAAATCAATCAAATCAACCTATCAATCAACATATCACTCAATCAAAACATCTCACATGAGATTTTGATCAAATATCGAAGAGCACCTATCTTATCATTGAGTCTCATTCATCATGAGATTGATCATCATCAATTAACCTATCTATGACTCTCATTTGTCATGAGGTCAAGCAATCAATCATCATTATTATCTATCCTATTATTGATCCTTGCCTATCATGAGGATGATCATCAATCTATCAATCAACATCATCATATCATCGGTTGACATGATCATTAACCATCAAAAACTAGGATGAATCAATAAAAAATTATCATTTTTGGCTCAATGCACTAAAATAGAGTTTCTATGCACAAATTTACTAGATGCACTAGGAAATTTGACATATATGCTATAACAGTCTTTCTATGCGTTGATTCATAGATGTGCCAGAAAACAAACTCCATGCATCAGAATAGGGTCTTGATGCTCCATTTCTGACATGTGCTAAATGAACTACCCTATGCGCTACTTTATCCCCTTTATGTGCTAGACCTCCTATGTGCTAATTCAGAAACTTATTGTGCTAAATCGACGACTCAATGTGGTAATCTATCTTATGGCCTAAAAGATAATCCTATGCATTGTATCGGGTACCCTATGTACTAAAATTCTAGTCCTATGTGCTAAAACGTGTTTAAATCCAATTTTTTACAAATGAAACAAATGAGAAAATTCAAATTCAAAATCAAAAAAAGTAGCATGTCTCGGGGTACATACCAAAGGTTCATATGCGGCTAGACGCTGGTGGCAGTGAACACGCTTGAATATGTGGGTGTGGCACGGAATCCTATCCATCTTGGCTCTTTTTCTCACTCTCAAATTTTCACAAACGCAAGGTTACAAATGAACTTCTTTTTACCCATTTTAACCTTTTAAGGGGTAATTAGAAGGGTATTTTGGTGGCATTTATTTAATTTTTCAAAAAGGGCCTTTAATCAACTAATCACCAATGTGGTAGGACTATCATCATTTTTAAAGAGATAAATCAGTTTACCATCACCAAATTCTAAGATCATCTGAATATCATTGAAAAATCATTTAATCATCAAAATTTCTAAAAAATTCAAAAATCCCTGATTTATCTCCCAAGGGGGCATCTATCAATGATCAATGAAAAATCAATGTCTGAGGCATGTCAAAAAATTTATTATCACGGTCTGACAAATTATTTTTTGAAGCAATGCATGATTTGTAGACATCACTTCAAAGAGGGGAAAAATGTGTACACATAAAAATGGTCTAGAGCACAATTAATTAAATACTTGATATTTAGTTAATCCTAAGTCTTCTAATTATATAAATAAATTGATAAATTTATTTATATGGTTCATCCCTTAATTCTTCTATTCAAAAATCATTTCTCTCTTTTGAATTAATTAAATACACAGATTAAATAATTTGTCATCTAGTTAATTTCCCTCCTTCATTTAAATTTGAATTTTTAATTCAAATTTGGCATATGTCTTCATATTTCTCTAACTTCCTCCAATGCACCTTCCACCTCATCACATGTCACACAATTTCATTTATTCCTATTTTTTAAATTTGGAATATCCTTTTATCCAACCACTCAACCTCCTAACCTATCTGGAGACACATGGCTCCTTTTTTTCAATTGATGCTCTTCGCCACTTGGAGGATTTGTTCTTCCAAGTGGAGCAGCCTACATGAATTCCTCCAACCTCTTTGTGCTCCACCATTGATGTCCTAGGATCACAATCTGAACCGTTCATCTCTGCCGCCTCATTTCAAGCCTGGAAAAATCTATAAATAGAAGGCAATTTTATAACTTTTCATAGAAGGGTTTGATCGTAGACTTATGCTACATAAATCATCTTAGTAATTGAGAGAATTTGGAGAGCATTTTAGTTTAGCATTTAACATTTAGTTCATATTAGTATTATCATGGTAATTTTAGTCTTAACATCTTAGTTGTTGCATCTTGCACGGGTATGTGCAAGATCATGATGGGCCAAAAATTGGCGATATGTAAGTGATATGATGGCCCATGTCGCTGATGACTTTTCCTTTACCCAAAATTGATGAAACGAAAGGGGTTTTTAAAGGAGATTCTTATCTTTCCACCAATATAAATTATACTTTACTTTGAATTTAATAAATAATTATTATTCATTTTCTATTTGAATTACGACTAAAGTCCTGATTGATAGGCTGATTGAAAAACATTTATAGCTTTCAAATGGTATCACAATTTTTGAATCTGAAACATGTGTCACATGCTATGCTTCACATACTATAGGATTAAAAAAATAAAAATTGAATTTCATGAAGTTTTGACCAAGTTAAGGTGGTTAGACATACAAGTTTTTATATTTTTTAAAAAGTTGTAATAAAAAAATAATAATTAATTATTACTTGAAAAAATTACAAAAAAATATGCATCACATCAGGACATAAGTCCTCTACTTATATTTAAAATCTTATAAAAAATATTATCATTTTGGGTGATTCCACAATACTGGTTTACAATTTTTGGGGAAACTGGACACTAAACTGATTTTTTAAAACTAAATCTTCACTTTCGAGCTCCTATAGCAGCTAAACAATGAGGAATTTGAAGATGATGCAAACTAGTGATTTGTGAATTTTTGTCTATATATTCTAAATATATTTTTTTCAAAATTTTTGGAATCAGACTGCACTTCATTTTCCATCTCCTTTGAAAACTATCTTTTTTTTTAAAACAACATTTTAAAAAAGTGACGCTTATTGTATACAACATAACTTTTTTTGTATGAAGGATGAAATTATACTTTCTTTGAATTTAGATTTGTAACTACGATATCTAGCACTTTCATTTGGTTTCATAGTGTTTTATTAAATATTTTTTCCTTAATCAAGTTTTTAAGTCAAACCAATTATAATTTAGACATAGGTGAACTGTATACAACATAACTTTTTTTGTATCTATCAAAATTCAATTTCTTTCTTAATGGATCAAGGACATCAAAACCCAACCAAAACATATTTTTAAATTTTTTTTTTGATAATTTGCTATTTTTCCACATGTGTAGAACAAAGAGCTTGATTTTCGATGAAAAACCTATGTTTAATAAAACTGAAAAAATGAATACATAATAAAACCAAAACATATTAAAATTATATTCATTAGATAGCTCATTCTGAGGACTACCATGATCATTTGAAATAAATTTTAATTGAATTCATTTGATCCCCCAAAAAGTAAATCAAAAGTGATTTTTTATCAGCATTTTGATAGGTGTAAAGGAGACTCTATTGTAGGTATGGTTTAAAACTAAAAGTGTTCTATCCAAGGGGGTTTGATCTAAGGTGGTTTGATCAAACCCTCTTCAATTGGAATCCTTAAAATGGAACTTTTTAAGGATTAAATCATTATAATTTCTAAAAATATGTGATTTCAGCAAAAATCAGAATCTCCTATAAATTGTAAACCAGCTTTGTGGGATCACCCTTTTATTATGGTTAGGGTGGTCAGACAGACACCTACTTCTTATTTTTTCCCTAAAATTTAAGTACTACTGCATTGAAATTTTAAATTTTCACCAAATAGATTTTTTTTAAATAAACCTAGTAGTTTAGAAACTACATTCAATTTTCTACAGATTCTATTCTTACATATATTTGAAATAATATAGATAACTTATTCAAATTTTTACATCAAGTTGTCTAACTCTGATTTTCTAAATTTTCATTGCTACTTAAGGGCCTATTTTTTCCATGATGATCTGCAGATACCTGCACACATCATTTCACTTAAATTTACATCTTCATCACAATGATCATCTTAGCATCATTGTGAATATAGCAACATCACTTCATATCATTTAGCCTTGCAATTAAAAATACCAAAAATATGTAGATGTAGGCATTTAGCTTTGCATTTCATACAACATCTCATTTCTTAGGTTTCCATCTTGTAGATTCATGCGCACCAAATAAATTTGAGAGAATGAATTGAGAGATCACTATGAATAAAAGACAATGAGATTATTTGAGAGGATAGTGATAGAATTTTAGTTTAGTTATTTTGATTCATTTTATGTAATACATTTCATTGATGTGTGTTTAGTTTTATATTATTGATATGCATATTTACACCACACAACACTCAAAAGGAATGTTGTTTAGATCTTAGAATAGACCATTGTGTAACATCATAGAGCACCACATAATAACCTCATGCATCTTCTAGAGCTATTTTATGGCATGCCATGTATTAGCATAGTACAAGAGTATAATCTAAAACATTAGAAGGTCAAACACCATATGTGGAAAAGCAGTCACATTAACATAAATAATGGCCTCCTTTATGAAAATGACAAATATAAGTGTCTATTTGTAAAATAAAATAGTCATAATTATTATCCAGAAAGTCTACTTAAATAATTACAAATCTCCAAAATAGTATGTAATGTAAAAAATGTGTAGATTAATAAAATATTCTATTTTAATTGTTTTTTTTTTTTATTCTATTTTATTATCCCCAATTTCTTCAACATTCTTACAACACATATATTCCCTTACTTGGATCATTGTCCTTAGGACCATATGGGATCCAAATCATTAGTAATAGAGTGATACATCTTCCACTTCCTACTAAAGAAGATCGAAATATACAATTCATACTTACAAGCAATACATATCAATCCATTATGTTACCTTGCAAGCCATTTTAAATGAATTTGGATAATACAAGAGTAGGATTATCATTTATCAAAGATCAAACCACAAATGATCTAAATTGAGAATAATACACCTTTGTATTCCACCAACTTGTATAAAGGACTCAAATGGGTGGCTCCACTAGTGTAATACTTTGGTGAAGATTTTAATAGTTGATTCCGACTATATTCCAAGTGAATTTAGAAATTCCTATGTTTGAGGGAAATACAAATAAAAATATTATAGATAATTTTTTATATTATTTAAAGTCATATTTCTCTATGGGTGACTTTTTTCATGAGAGAAAAAATCACTATCACACTTCTAAAAGTCTATTTTCTCATTAAGAAGTTGTTGCAAGATCATGTACTTCGGGAGGAATATTAAATAGGATAAAAATATGAACCTACCTAACAAATTTTCCTAAAATACTTTTTGGCAACAAAAATTAGGACACACTCTAGAGGAATATTTTCCTAAAACTATGATGTACTCTCATGTAGTTTGTTTATACCTTAGAAGAAATAATGATAGAATAACAAGTAAATGTAGTAATAAATCAAAGCTTTCAATAAGAAATCACATCCCATGGAAATAATTCATCACATATAACATATCACATACATTATTAGACATTCAATATTAATTTATAATCCTTTTATATCCATATATATTTATATCCACTATTTAATACAAGAGGTAGGCTTAAGGCTCTTCTCTATATATTATATTTCCCTTTATCTTGCTTAGGTCCTATCTTTGTAATTTTCTATCTTTATAAGATATAGTCTAATAGGGATATGTCCTTTACAAAATATCCTTATACAAGATCCTTATATTTATTAGCCCTAGTTATCATTATGCTTTACACTCTATTTTTGATGAGTTGTGGCAGCTTCTTCTTCCTACCTTTCTTCCTAGCAACATCACCCCCCTTTTTTAGATTGGCCTGTACTTAATACTTGTAGATCCAATTGTTTAGTAAGTTTTTCTTGCATATAATCTAAACTTGTGCAAGATTATTATCCCATTGATTTTTGTCTTGTCATAGTGTATGGATTTGGCTTTTGTTCTAAATATGTATTATCTTAACCTCTACAAGACTAGTAGGAATTTATATTTTATGTGAATTATTCTTAGCTTCACCTAGTATTTTTGTGATATTTTCTAGTAAAATGATTATTAATTCTTTGAGCCACTTGATTTTTGTATTTATTTTCTCTCTTTCATCTTGAAAATATTGAGTTTGTGTGTGGAATACCTATATTTGTACCTTGATTAACCCATTCCTATCTATTACTTGGTCATTAGGGCATTATTTTTGTATTATTTTTTCTTCTAGCTAATATATTTGGTCTTTGAAATTATTTGTTGTTTTTGGCCATTATAAGAAAATTTGATAAAGTATATTTGCTTCATTAATTCTCTATTATAAAGTTCTTATGTAACTTTCCAATTGAGTGTGCGTTCTGAAACACTTCTTCCTAGTGTTATTCTTCCTATTTTTTGTCATCTATGTGGTAACTTGTTAGTTTACCTTTACCTATTAATGTTTCATCTCCACTTTTAGCCCATCCATTAATTGTTTGAGTTTCAACAAAAATGTTGTATCCCTTTGTACATGTGACAATTTTCATTCTATAATAATGTAGAGAAGGGGGATTCACTGCTCACAAGTCTCTTTATTCTCAAGAGAATCTTAGGGAGAAAAATATCCTAAACTACATCAAGGAACAAAGTGAGAGCTCCAAAATTAGAAAGAGCAGGTCACATAGGTTTTTTGGACAAACTAGAAAGTTTTCACCCTAGAAAAATAGTGTGAAATATAGACATTAGTGCGGTGTGTTGAATTCATAGAGGTGCAAGGTGATCCTACAATAGTGGTTTATAATTTTTGGCCAAACTAGACATTAAAATAATTTTTTTTAACTAAATCTTCACATTCAGGCACATATAGTGGCTAAACCGTGAGGAATTTGAAGATGATCCAAACTAGGGTCTTGTCACATTTGTTTTGTAGATTCTAAAAATATATTTTTTAAAAAATTAGAATCAAATTGCACTTCTTTTTCCATCTCCCACGAAAACTGATTTTTTTTAGAAAACAACATTTTTAAAAAGTGACGCACACCGTATAATGCATAATTTTTTTTCCATGAAGGATAAAGTTCTAATTATTTCAAATTTAGATTTGTAACTATGATATCTAGTGCTTCCACTTGGTTAGATAGTTTTTTATTGAATATTTTTTCTTTAATCAAGTTTTGAAGTCAAACCAATTATAATTCAGACATAGCGCGACCATATAACGCGTAACTTTTTTTGTATATATTGAAATTCATTTTTTTTTTTGTTGGATAAAGGACTTCAATAGCTGGTGCACTCATATTTTTCAATTTGTTTTGGTAATCTGCTATTTTTCCACATGTGCAGAACATAGACCTTCATTTTTGATGAAAAACCTATGTTTAATAAAACTAAAAAACCAAATACATAATAAAATCAAACATAAAATTATATTCATTGGATAGGTCATTCTGAGGACTAGCCAATTCTAGTTGGGTTCATGAAGTCTCCTCCATTTTCATACTCAACTCGAGCTTCAAAGGGAAAAAATTCTGGTTTTTTTTGTGCCAAAGAGCAGGGGGGTGGGAAAAGGGGGGTTCGCTAGAACTAGGGGGGTTCTAGCGAACCCCAAGGGGTTAGAGCGAACCAGGGTTCATTTGAACCCTAGTTCATTGGAACCATAGTTCATTTGAACCCCCTTCAATATGCATTTTTATTTTGTTTTTCGATGGTAAAAGTGGGCCCAGTAATTAATGGGTTTGCTCGAACCTTAGTTCTGACGAACCCCTTTTTGTCTTGGTCTAACTTGTGGGTTCATTCGAACCCTAAAACCATTTTTCTTTCCATGGGGTCATTTTTTCTCATTTTTCCTTCCTCCATCAAATTGTAAACCACTATTGTGGCTATGCCCTGCATTGACATCTTGTATAGGCCGAGAATGAGAATGTTTCAGAGAAAAAATAAAGTGACTACTAAAAGTCTTATTACTAAGAAATTCCATAGTATAGGAAAATAACAAAAAGAAATAGAATTTAAATAAGGTAAACTAAATGATAAGACTAAAGAGGATAAATAATGTTTTCACAACAATCCAAGCAATGAAGCTTCCAACAAGTAAATACCTTCAATACCTGCACACATAAGACCGAGGAAAAATGTTTGGGTTGTTTAGGGGCTTACCGTAATAAAACCCTTGTTTCGGTGTTCCCACCTCCACAGAAAACCACATATATAGAGAGAAATAATAAGAAAAAATGAAATGAATGCAACAATGATAAAAGAAAAACCCACTCAAGGAGGAGAACCCATATCACAAAATATAGATGTAATAGATAGGGGATGTGGGAAATCCCAAGATGCTTAAAGATACAAGGCACAAGATATATATCACCTACAAGGCTTGAGGAATCCAATGAGAGAGACAAAGTTGTGAGAGCCAAGAGAGTTCCAAAGAGTATTGTAAGAGATTGAGAGCTTGAGGATACTATAGAAAGCTATAAAGAGCTATGTAAGTTTGAGAAGAGAATGTCCAAGAAAGGAGAAGAGAGTTCAAGATGGAACCCAAGAAGGCCAAATGGATTGAAAAGACCACTTTTAAAGAGAGAATAGGAGGGAAAAGAAGGTTCTCGAGTCATTACAAGGAATCCCGGGCCGTTACCATTGAAAAAATTTGTTGATAAGTGGAAAGGCACTCAGAAAAATACTTTTTTAATGTTGAAATGTCACAAGATGCTAAAGCAGTGCACAAATGTCCACGCGGTGTGCTAGTTTCCAAATAAATCATGCTACAAAACAACAAGAATGTGAAAAGTATAAGGTTTGGTGCAAAGATGATGCACAAAGAGTAGCTACTAAAAAGGGGTCCTAAGCATCCCAAGAGGGAAAAAGGCTAATGCAGGGGCTAAAATGAACCTACACAAGTTCTAAGGGAGTGGAAACTAAAGTGGATACAAAAATTTATGTGAAATTGCAAGGCGTATAATTTTATGACATTACAAATAGTTATTACTTTTAATAGTTGTTCTATGCTATCCACATGTAAAATATCTTCTCTTATGCTATCATGACATATGTCCCCAAATTGAAGCTTCTCTATGGGAGATTTGGATTTTTTTTACTGTGCTAAAAATCTGTAGTTGTCATAACTATGGTGCAAGCAGAGGTTGCATGTGTTTTTATTGTGCTAAAAATTCCTTGATGGACTATATTGGAGATTTGTTGGAGGAGGATGTGGATAACTACTATTATTGTTGAGACCTTTCCTCCTACTCACTATGTTGGGGAATTTTTAGAGAATATATTTCTTGTTCTTGTTTATTTTTCTCCCCCTCCCTTATTGTATCAAATGCATTTTTGGTTATCTCTTAAGTTTTCTTCTATATTTTTTCCTTGTATTTCTTTGTTAACTTCATGATGCAGGGGCATGAGGAGCCTCATAAGCATATGTTTTTTTTATTTTTGAGTTTTAGGTTGTTGGTGTGTTTTGGTGTCTAATAAGGTCATATAGGACCATATGGGATCATATTAATCCATTTTTGGTGTGTTAGATGGTCATTGGTTTTAAAATGTAAAAAGTTGCTAATGTTGTCAAAATTTGCTAAAAGTTGTCATGCAACTCTAGCAAGGTGGAAAAAAATAAAGAAAATGGTTACATGCAAGAAATAAATAGTTAAAAAGCATTAGAAATGATTATAAATTCACAGATATGTACTCCTAACTCATATTTGAGGGTTGGAGAAAAGTTTGAATGAAAGATTCTTCATTTTGCACATCTATTCTTGCATTTTTTCTATGAAAAATTATTGTAATTTACATTGTAAAGATTTGGAAAATTTGGTACATTCATAATACCAATTTGAGAAGGTGGAGAAGGATTCTATATTTCTAATTATTTTTATTTGGTCAAATTTCATCAATTTTTGTGCAAGTTATGGCAATTTCATTGAGGGCAGGTTATAAAGTTCATTTGTCTGAAAAAGTAGCAGTCTGAGAAAACATGGTGTATGGTCTAGTATGACATATTACGGCCTTTCTGGTGAATTATAAATTTGAATAAATTTCTTAGGCTCCAAATTCTTTTTTTTTTATCATATTTCATTGTATTTTGTAAAATATATTGCATTTTTGGTGAAAACAGTCCAAACCCTAGCCAAGGTTTTGAATTTTTAGGAAAAAAATCATTTCTCCTGATTGGCATGGTGGAAAATTCTATAAACTTTTAGAAATTTATTTTTTCATGTATTATTCCATATTACCAAGCCCTAGGTCAAAATTTGATGGGATGCAAGGTGAAATAGTTGATATTTTGCTCTCATTTGTTTGAAAAATAGTTAAAAACCCTAGTTTAAAGAAGGGTTGATGAAATCTATGCACTATGTGATAAAGGTTGGATGGGAAATCATTGTGGCATGTTGTAAGGAGTCTACACAAGTCTTGTAATCATATTAATAATTATATTTTCCTTTGTTTGAAGTCATCACCTTGTATGTTCCTAGTGGCATCAATTCTTAATATTGCATAGATCATTGCTTTGATCACTTGGTTGGGTCATGAATGCTTGGAAACCCCATAAAAGGTGTTGTAAAATTTCTACAAAAAATAATAACATCATGTTACATTTTGTTCCATTATTTTTTTCCTTGGTGGTATGCCATTAGGCTTATGAGCAAGTTACCAAATATGAACAAAATAACAATTTTGTCTTAGTTGCATTGAAACCCTGTTGGATGTCAAGGTGTTTGTTATATAGTCCTCCTTCACATGAGTGATGGTTATCTCTCCTATAGGAAGATGTAAGGTACATTAATGTGCATCCCATATCTCTACTAGGTCCATCAACATCACATTGTGATTCCTCATAGGTGCATGAGGTATACCCAAAAAAATTCTATCTTTTATAAAATGCTAACCTCCTCCTCTGATAGTCGTGTGATGGACTCTCAAAGGAAATAGAACTGCCTCCCTCTAAGGTTCTACCAGGCTTGAGGAGGAACCTAAAATAACAAAATACATAAAATAAATCCTAAATTTATCAATTAAATAACACTAGAGTTGCTCTAAGACACTTTACAACCAATGTGGACACTTATGCCATTTTTGGATGGGGATCTTGGACACTTTAGACAATTCTAGACACTTTGCACCAAAGTGGGACACTTTACGCCAAGGTGGGACACTTTGTGCCAGCAATGGATGCTTTGTGCCAAGATGGGACACTTTGTGCCAACAATGCATGCTTTGTGAGAAAGATGGATGCTTTGTGCCAATATTTTTGAAGGTCCTAAAATTAATAAAAAATTGTGAAAAAGTATAATAAATGAATGAAAATGAAGAAAAAAAATAACAAAATCCACTCATTGTATGAAAAAATGTGCCTTGTGCCACCTCATCATGTAGCACATCAAGTTTGGGAGGCTTGTAGGTTCATCGACTTGACATATGGGATCACTCTCCATCAAGGTAATTTGCAAAAAGGTAAGTGTCAAATGATAATAAAAAAATTCATTTTCATTTGTATACAATAAACCCTAGTAAATAAAGCTTATTTCATCTTAAGGGAATTTTATTCAAATTAGCACATTGGGGGCTAGAGGACTCTATTTTTTATTTCATTTGTTGCATTGGATTCATAATTCTAATCTTGGTCTCATCAAATTTTTATCACTATGTGGTATGGTACTTGGAAATACCTTATGGTATGACCTATTAATTCGATGTGGTTTTATATTCACGTTGATTCCACCTCCACAAAGGAAGTGGAATCAGGGGGCATACATCTACCCTCCAATTTTATTCTTTGTAGAAGTTTGATAAGAGGATTTTTGAATGACTAACAAACCCATGTTATAGGATGTGGTCCTTACAATTGTGGTTTTGTAGGTAACTACGGTGGGGGCTTCAGTCTCCCTAATCAATCCATATGAGTATCCTTTTTATAAAGTTTATTAGAATTCCTTTAGCTTACATATTCACATAGTATCATATGGCCGCTAAAGTGGGGGCTAAATGTAGTCTAGGAAAAAGTATCCCTTTTTCACACTTAATTTGGGAATAATTAATAATGAAATGAACCTAATTATGCCTCAATTTAGTGTTGTAATATTTTTTCCATATTCACATAAGTTTAGGGCCCTTTTAAACTAAATAGACTTAATGGTGCCTTATTTTTTATGTTGTAAGGTGTACCTTTACACTTTTACATTAATCTAGGGTTTTATTGATTGAGGTCAATTTACCATAGTTGGCCCCTTTAATTCAAATTTAAGACTAATTAATTACAATTTTCGAGAGATAAAACCTAAAATTCATAAATTTTATTTCACAACACTCAAATTTGGAAGATGTGTGTCCTAGGTAAGTGACTTAGTACCCATTTTCCACAGGGCGAATGGGTCCTCACTTAGTTCTAGGACCCTATTTTGGCATAATGTCCAACCTTGATTAATATGTGTCATAAGTAAGTGGCCCAAGACCCATTCACCAGATGGTGAATGGGTCCTCACTTAGACCTATGACCCCCCTTTAAAAAAAACTTTTTGTGGTATTTTAAGGTTCAAAATCTAAATCTCACATGTTGGATTTCGGGATTTGATAATTGAAAATTAGAAATGAAATCCTATAAATCTAAGTTTCACATTAATTTTTGCACTAGACAAGAGAGAATTTTATATGAAATCAAGTATTCATATTCAAAATTAAGGAGCAAGAAAAAGTTAAGTCTTCGAGCAACATTTTTTTTGCAAGTATTCAAGCTCATTTTGTCATCAAAGATGAAGCATTGTTGAAGAATTGATGATAGATGTCTATGGAGAATCATGATGGATTCTAGGTTTTGGGAGAAGTACCATGAGAGTCAACCAAGATTAATGATTTTTTTCCTAAGTGATTCCATCTTCTATGATCATTCTATTTTTCATCCTAAAGAGAGGTATATTCTAACTTGTGACTTATTAAGGGGATTTGAGGTCTTCTAAAGTAGGTATTATGCATTTTTCATGTTCCCTTTTAGGATTCTATTCTAACACACTTGAGTAGGATTTCTTTACATTATTAGAAATCTTAATCTTAATCTTAGACATGCTTAAGATTAGAATTGCATACACATTTCATATTTCAGATTTCTATTTATCATCAAGGTTTAATTACCAAACTTGGGTTTTGACCGAGGCAAACCCCTATCCACCAAAAAAATACCAATTTTTTTTTGTATATTTTTGATAGATCTAGATCTGAGAGTGGGAATTTTAAGTTACAGGAAGGAATTGCAAGTTTGGAGCTTGAAATTTAGATTCAAAGTTTTCTAGAAAAGCTTGCTAGGACCCATTCACTATAGGGTAAATGTATCCCTATTTATGATATGATGGGAAACATTTACAAGGTGTTTTACCCTTAACACAAGGAGCCAAAAGGGTTAATAAGTTCAAGTCCAAAAAAAATTAGAGATAAAGCCAAAAAATATACATAATAGACCAACAACATACGGGAAAAACATAGAATAAACAAACGCTAACTGACATTTTCCTAGTTCTTGGATAGGAGATCAACAACATCATCCCCAACCCAAACCTGGTCATCATCAACATTCTTCTCATCCAGTTCATCTTTCATAACTAAAAATAGAGTGTTGGTAATGAAGTGGACCAGCTTAACAGTAAAATAATTCAAGCAACGAAATTTCTTGTCCATCTTCTTCATCCTTTCCTACAGCACACAACGCTCCTCCTCATGATCCACAACCTTCATAGTATCAAAACGGTCCACGTCTAGTGGGTCTAAGGACTGGGAAGCCGAATCCTATTTCTACACTTCACTGGTATCAGGAACAAAGTGGGGCCCTTGGTGCAGGAGCACCTACAACCATAATGCAAAACTTGATGTGGTGAAATGTAACTAAGTAAATTGGGGTGATAAAGTTTTTTTTATGTTAAATAAGGTCTAAGAAAGACCATTATAATTGTATTGGGGTGATTTTGGGGTCTTAGGTTTTTAAACTAGTAAAAGCTGCAATATTGAAATTTGTCAAGTGTAAAATTGCTAAGAAGGCAATGCAATTTAGTGGAATATGAAGGGTCAGCATTTCAAAAGTTAGTTAGGGACATTGGGGAAGTTGGAAATCAATTTTAAATGTTATACAAATCCTTTCCATGGCTCGAAGAGGTGTGACTAGATTTTGTACTGAAGACTCCAATAATAATACAACGTTGTTTTTGTATATTTTCCGATTTCCTAAACTTTACTATGTCTGTAGAGGCCCGTACTGTCAATAAACTATTTGAAGCTCATGGTATTCTATTATGGCATGCTTTTAATTTCCAATCAATCCATTCTGAGAGTCTAACATACAGATTTGTGGTAGCTTTCCATTTTTTTTTTGTAGCAACTAGTTATCATAGTGTTAAGGGTTTGATAATAAATTAAAGGATGTATTTGTCAATCCACCTACTGTCATGACCTGTTTCTCAGTGGATTGAATTATTTTATGGTAGGATAGGCTTTGGGATGTTTGAGGAATAAAGGAAAGAAATTTGCTTGGTCTGGGATGATACCTAGGGTCAAATAAGGCACTTTTCCAAGTGAAAAGGGAGGTATTGAGATAGGGTTCTGATAAAATGGTGATGGGAATGAATGTATGTTGATAGAATAACCTTGTGTAGGGTATTGGTGATCTGTTAGATACATTATTTTATTAAATAAGCCTGGGAGATTGGAGTTTGAATAAACCCTTGGGTTTTTGAAAGAAAAGTGAGGGTATGGTGGTCCAATAGGAAGAGTGACATGTACCTACAAAACAGTGGTAAAATTTGTGATTTGAAAACCTTAATAGTTTTTTCCAATTCAAAAGAGGGTGAAATGGAAAGTTTATCAACCACTCCCTTTGTAAAAGTGACCTATTTCTAGGCCAAGGAGAATGGTGCAGGTGCTAGGTCTTATAGGTGTTCCAAAATATTCCCCAGTATAGTTGGGATATGTCATGTAACTTTCAAAAGGGTATCTAGAACAGTCATCCAATTGGGAAGTCCTTTGGGAAGTTTAGTATTTAAGGTCCAAAAATAGAGTCTATTGACCTACTAGAACAGGCCTAGTTGGAAGGTGAAAAAGTGAGAAGATATGGACTCCTGTGTGGTACCCATCCTAATGTTTTTGTTAAGTGTTTGACACACCTTCTTGCATCAATTGATATTAGAGCATAGGGAGAATATTCCTTGTGGATTGATTTTTGCAAGTTGAAGATAGAAGGTGAAGAGTCAAGGTTGAAAGGATGCCTTTGAATGGTGCTGGTGCTGCTAGAGAATTGCAAGACCTGAAAGAGAAACATGCTAAGCTTCTAGAATCAAATAATGCTATGTTGGAAAGGCTTTCTACCTTGGAGATAAAGAAGAGAAGAGAGGTGAATGAAGAAAGTTAACCAAAAGAGGAAGATGTAAGAGTATGAAGATGTTGATGAGGAACTAGATCTTGATGATCAAAGGATGGTGAAGCTTATCAAGGCAGTTAGAGATGATTCCCATAAGGTAAAAGTTGACCTTCCTATATATGGTGGTAATTTAAATGAAGAAGAATTGCTTGATTGGATAGCTTCTAGGGATAACTATTTTGAGAGTGAAGAAATTTTAAAAGAATAGATGGTGAAGGTGGAAAAAAAAAGCTAAAAGGTCATGCTCTTTTATGGTGGTACTATGAGAAAAAAGAGAGGAGAAAACAAGGCAAGTCAAGGATTACTTCTTGGGACAAGATGGTGCAAAAATTGAAAGGTAAATTTATTCCAAAGGACTATGAGGTTCAATTCTACAAAAAGTTACAAGGATTAAGGCAAAGGGAACTAGATGTTAAAGCCTACACTGATGAATTTTGCAAGTTAAGAATGATATCAAGGAGGGATGAAGATGAGGTTGAAAAGGTGGCTAGGTATCTAGGTGGTATTAGATTTAATATTCAAGATGAACTTGTTGCTAACCCCAAGTCTGTTGAGGAATGTTTCCAGCTAGCAATCAGGGTGGAGGAAAAGCTTAAAAGGAGACAAGAAAAATTAGTTAGAGGAAGAAGTGGTATTAGTGCAAGAGGGAGAGGAACAATCCCTATATCAAAGCATCCAAGCGAAGAACAAGAAGGAGTAAGAAAAGGTAAGGAACAATGTGTTGACACTAGAGGTTGTTTTAGAGGTAGAGGAAGGTTTAGTGGAGGAAGGGATTCTAATGTTTTTGTAGGGAAGTGCTATACCTGCAATGAATATGTCCATCCATATTGGAAATGTCCTAAAAGAATTGGTATTTCATCTTATGGTGAAAGGAGGACTAAGAGAAGAGCACAAATCATGCAAGAGGAAGAATGTGAAAGCACAGGTTCAAAATTTTTGAGAGCTACTCCTAAAACAGGGGAGATGTTCATGGTGAGGAAGATAGCTTTGAAGGAAACAAAAGAGGTGGAGCCCTTACAAAGGAAAATCCTCTTCAAGACTAATTTTAAGTGTGGGAATAAAGTATGTAGGGTTGTGATTGATTTTGGGTCAACTGAAAACATCGTGTCTACTAAGATGGTGAACAAGCCAAGTTTAAAAAAGATAACTCATGAATTTCCTTATAAGGTGTCATTGTTGAGTGAAGGAAAATCATTATTTGTCAATGAGAAAGAAGTGGTAGATTTACAGATTGGAGACTATAAAGACAGTATGGTTTGTGATATTATTCCCATGGATTGTAGTCACCTACTCCTAGGTAGACCTTGGAAATACGATAGACGAGCCTTATATGATGGTAGAGAAAACACATATACAATAATGAAGGATGAGTGCAAGTTTGTTTACACTCCCCTTGTGGAAGATGTTAAGGGTAAGGAAAAGGTAATAATGTGTGGAAGGAAATAATTGATAAATGTTGTACAAGAAAACAAGAAGACTGATGTTGCAATCAGACCTAAGATTGAGAACACAGGGACAACAGATGTAAAGTTAAATGCAAGGTTGCAAGGTAACTTGACAGTGACAAAGCAAGAGAGTATGATGGTAGGGACCATTGAGTGTCCTATGGTTGTAAATAAGGTTGAGAAACTAACTAAATCTATAGGTATAGTGAACTGAAGGTTTGATGGAACAATGATAAGGAGAGATGAACATGGGATAGTGAAGAAAGGACAAAAAGAACAGGGCAGTAAGCAGGGAAATGACATAAGGAAGAACCTAGAAGCTACTAACCATTGTTTGATTGTAGGTACAAGAAAAGGGAAGTAAGAAAGTTTTGAACAAAGAATAGAGAGTGGACAGACATTGGGTCTGAGGATAGACATTAAGCCACATTCAAGTACAAACAATGTCAAAAATGAAAGGAAAATTACAAGCCCATTGAATATGGATCAAAGAAAGGTGTGCTCAGGACAAAGGAGCATGTATAAAGGATTGTGGAGTTGGTATCATCCTAAACTCATGAGGAATGAGTTTTTTCTAGTGGGGTTGTATGGTGCAGGAGCACCTACAACCATAATGCAAAACTTGATGTGGTGAAATGTAACTAAGTAAATTGTGGTGAGTCGAGGTTAGTATGGGGGGTTGATAAAGTTTTTGTTTATGTTAAATAAGGTCTAAGAAAGAACATTCTCATTGTATTGGGGTGATTTTGGGTCTTAGGTTTTTAAATTAGTAAAAGTTACAATATTGATATTTTTCAAGTGTAAAATTGCCAAGAAGGCAATGCAATTTAGTGGAATATGAAGGGCCGGCATTTCAAAAGTTAGTTAGGGATGTTGGGGAAGTTGGAAATAAATTTTAAATGTTATACAAAGCCTTTCCATGGCTCAAAGAGGTGTGACTAGATGTTTTACTGAAGACTCCAATAATAATACAACATTGTTTCTATATATTTTCTGATTTCCTAAACTTTATTGCATCTGTACAGGCCCGTACTATCAATAAATTCTTTGAAGCTCATGGTATTATATTGTGTCATGTTTTTAATTTCCAATGAATCCATTCTGAGAGTCTAACATATAGATTTGTGGTAGTTTTTCAAAAACAATTGCAGCAGCCAGTTATCATAGTGTTAAGGGTTTGATAATAAATTAAAGCATGTATTTGCCAATCCACCTATTGTATTGCCCTATTTCTCTTTGGATTGACTTGTTTGATGGTAGGATAGGCTTTGGGATGTTTGAGGAATAAAGGAAAGCAAGTTTCTTGGTCTGGGATGATACCTAGGGTCAAATAAGGCACTTTTCCAAGTGAAAAGGGAGGTATTGAGATAGGGTTCTGATAAAATGGTGATGGGACTGACTGTATGTTGATAGACTAACCTTGTGTAGGGTATTGGTGATCTGTTAGATGCATTAGTTTGATTAAATAATCTTGGGAGATTGGAGTTTGAATAAACCCTTGGGTTTTTGAAAGAAAAGTGAGGGTATGGTGGTCTAGTAGGAGGAGTGACCTGTACCTACAAAAAAGTGGTGAAATTTGTGATTTGACAACCTTAATAGTGTTTTCCAATTCAAAAGAGGGTGAAAGGGAAATTTTATCAACCACTCCCTTTGTAAAAGTGACCTATTTCTAGGGCAAGGACAATGGTGCAGGTGCTAGTTCTTGTAGGTGTTCCAAAAGAGTTCCTAGTACAATTGGGATATGTCATGTAAATTTCAAAAGGGTATTTGGAATAGTAATCCAATTGGGAAGTTTAGGAGTTAAGGTCCAAAAATAGAGTCTGTTGACCTACTAGAGCAGGCCTAGTTGGAAGGTGAAAAAGTGAGAAGATATGGACTTGCGGATTTGAAATCTATGTGGTACCCATCCTAATGTGTTTTTTAAGTGTTTGACACCCCTGCTTGCATTAGCCCTCCAGCATAATCCTCCTCCTCATCCCTAGACACCTCCTCATCCCTATAATCTTTGTTGTCAGAACAATCCTCTTTTGAGTCCAAGTCCACTTGCAATTTATTGTTGTTCTTAGCCAATCTACCCGACCTTCTAATGATGGTCTGACCACTATTCACCACCATAGCCATGACCACCGTATCCCCCTTAGAATCCCTACCCACCATATTTTTACCTTTTTTTTCCCTTGTTGGAGGCTCCATCAAACCCTTTGCATGAACCTTACCTTTCTTCTTCGGTGTGGCTTTGCTAGCAGTCTTGGCAGGGGTTGACTTGAGTTCATAGAGACTAGCCACAACATTAGTCTAGGAATTTCCTGCATTCCCCTTAAGATTTTTAATAGTAGATTTAGGCTTGTGAGCATCAACAACAATCAAATGGGTGTTTCTGATGGGACCTTTGGGCTCGATCGGGGAAATATTGGTCACAACAAGAGATTCAATTTCCTCAACCCAGATAGTAGATATGGGTTTGGGCGGGCATAACACAAGATGGAAGTGGTAGAGTCTCATAATGAGACCTTGGTGAAGTGATAGGGGTGGGGGTGTCATCAGGGTTTAGGCCGGCGACCTCAATGCATTTTTCGACAGAGATCTTTATGTCCTTGAGAAGGAAGAAAGGAAAGCTTAATATAATGTTACGCCTAAGGTGATTTAATAGAGGGAAATGGTATAAATAGTAAGTTTTGTATCTACCTTCAAGAGTCACGTACTTCATAATGGAAAGGTAGACTTGGTCCCAAGGCTGTGGAAGGGCCTCTCTCAAAACCCGACTGGTTACAAATCGACTTCTCATTCCCCACAAAAAAATCATTCAGACTATCATTGTCTTGGGTCTTAGTATTCTTCGAGTACTTTTTACTAGTACTCAACAACCCCATTTCCTACACTATCACTTCCTTGTTAAATTCAAAGGAAATACCACTGAGAGTCACTCTTCATTTTTTCCAAGAGTTAGAAAATTGCACAGATAAATTAGGGTCGTGATCCACTAGATTCTCCATCAGAGGAGCCAAAATTCCTTCAACACATATATGCTACACCAACAGATCTTTGTGAAAATTTCCACAGTTGTGTGGATTTGTTTGCACTCTATCACTACCCATAATTCCTCTCTACACATAGAATAGCTAGACCACCTATGAGAGCAAAAGGTTAGAGAAAATGTTTAAGTGAAGTGTCACTCGCACACTAAGGATTTTAAGCCCAATAGAGTAGCCTTGGGTAATCAAAGAAATGTATAGGACACACATGTGAGGAGGTAAATCTCTGAAAGCAATCTTATAGGAATCATAAATGAGAGCCTTCATACACTTTCAACTAGGTAAGAAAAATATGATGGGAATGGAAGGTTTTCCAACCATATTGTTTTTACCCAAACACCTAGGCAGGACGACTGTAGGGCTAAATTTAGAAACATCGAAGAGTCCAGTCTTTAGAAGAGGATACAAAATAGCGGAAATGATAGGTCTAAAAAAGGAGCTTTTCCTCATGATAATTAGACACATCAATAATAAAATCACAAGAATTCATAAAAATACGATAGCTTAGCGCAATCCCCAAAAGGATATTATGTAAGGTATGGCCCTGCCTAGACTTCATCTCGATGTACCCACCATAAATCCTCATGATTCCCATATTTAAAAAAAATACTCCACCCCATTATTCAAAATTTTCCATTTATAGGACACCTCATCATTAACACCCATCCTCATAGCCCATAAGACAAGAATATGGACTCCCCATAAAGCACATAAAGATGCATAATTAGTTATTATCATTGATTAAGAAAAGGATTTGTTCTTTCAAGATTAGACCTTGAATACCTAGTGGTAGGTTCCCCAAAATGCGTGAGCGCTTAGAGAAATTCCAATGAGTTCCAAATTTGGAAAAGACATCAGCCACTTGATTTCCCTCCCTATAAATGTGGGTAGTATTCTTTAAGTTCAACTTGGACATGAAGAGCCTTATGTGTAATAGGATGTATTTAGTGCTCCATCCCAATAATCTACCAAAGTTAACAATGTCAATAATAGACTTAGAGTTACCTTCAATATGAAGGTTCTCAATCCTCATAGCAACAACAATCTGTAAGCCCTTTAGTAGTGCACGAGCTTTCACAATCATAGAAGACTAGATACCAATCCCCCTAGAGTACCTAACAACAAAATTAAATTTGCAATCTCTTATCACTCCTCCTATGCTAGCTCTACCTGAGTTTCCTTTGGTTGCCCCATCAAAATTAAGTTTATACCAACCCCTATTTGGAGGTTTCCAGATAGTGTTACCCTTGGCCATGATTCTAGTGTTGTCAAAGGAGCTAGCATCCAAATTTTGATGTCAGGCATTGGCCATAATAATTTCCCTCTCAGTCGAACCCTTTTTCAAGGTTTTCCCCTTGAAGACTGAATTTTTTTCCTCAATGAGCCAGGAACCAATAGCAAAATCCTCCTTCAGACTCATCTCAATGTTCCTAAAAATCCTTTTTTTCTCTCTTTCCATAAGCACCAGCAGATAATGGGGGGGATATGGTTCCAAATTTCACAAGGTAAGGGGTGAATGAAGGGTCCTGTATAACTCAATATGAAGGATTTGATATCCTTACATATAGTCCATTTAATTCTCAGATGTTCTAAAGCCATCTCCCACACTCCAATAGGAAACGAGCAGTGTAGCAACAAGTGGTCCACATATTCTTCATTACCTTTGCATAAAAAACATCTTTTGGGGATCTGGAATCCCCTTTTCCTAAAATTGTCCTGGTTAAGAATCCTATTATGGCAGACAATCCACCTAAAGAAGTTGACTTTCAGGATCATGTGTCAATTCCAAACCCTCTTGCAAAGGTCAAGGAAAGTGCTCTTGTCCGTTAGGAGATTGTAAGACAATTTAACAAAAAGTTCACCCTTCTTATTATGAGTCCAAAATAACTCATCCCCCAAGTTGGTTGAAGGAAGTCTTGTAAGAGAGATTAGTTCCTGTAGGGAGTTGGCAAGAAGGATTAGACCAAGGGATAAATGGAAGAAAAGAGCTATGAAATTTCACTTCCTAGCACCATGTGGGCCTAGAAGGTAATCACTAATATGAACACCACATAACCTTTGAGCCAACCTCATAAGATTCCTAAATTTAGAGTTTTTGAGAGGGGTATCAAGTAACTAGGGGTCCTCCTAGAATTTGATTTTATTACCATTACCAATATTCCATTTCATCCCATTCCTAGGAAAACCCTACAGATTGCAAACACTCCTCCAAGCTAAGGAACCTGAAGGGTGAACCTTTGAGAGAAAATCAATCAAAGGATGGTTTTGAAGATACTTAGCATTCATAATCTTGCACCAATCCTTCCTATTCCTCAGATGGTCCCAACCCACCTTGGCCATCAAAGCCTTATTGGTATTAGAGATAATCCTTATCCCAGGACCACCACAATTTTTGGGTTGACAAACTAAGTCCTATTTCACTAGAGAGAATTTGTTCCTTTCCTCGGTCTCAGACCAGAGGAAATTGCTTTGAATTTTCTCCAATTTCTTAGCTATATATCTAGGGATCTTAAATATGGATAGGAAGTATATTCAGATACCCTAAAGAGTATCAAATAGGACCTATAGTTTACCTGCATGGCTAAGGATGGAGCCTTTCCACCCAACCAGTTTCCTTTGGATCCTTTTGAGGAACGAATTCCAAAAGTCAGGAGTAACTTCCTTGATAGTGAGGGTTAAACCAAGATAAACTAAAGGAAGAGAACCACTCATACATCCCAAGATAACAATCACCCGAGCTTATAGTTTAGGAGTGTTGTTGAAGAAATAAATCATACTTTTGTTATAGTTAATGCAATGGCCAAAGAAAGCAACATATTTGTTAAGACAATTTTTTCATTTTTTGGCTTCAATCATAGAAGCTTTCCCAAATAGGAAGGTATCATCCACAAAATTTTGGATCACAATTGGATCTAAGGAAGAGGCAGTATTGATTCCCTTTATAGTCCCCTCTGACAATAGATTGGAAAAGTTCTTGCTCAAGACATCCACAATCAATATAAAAAGATATGGTGAAAGGGGGTCCCCTTGTCTAATACCTTTCCCAGCAGGGAAGAACCCAAAGGGAGTCCCATTAGCCAACACAAAGTACTTAACCATTGTTACACATTCCATTATGATTTTGATCACAAATTAGTCAAATCCAAACTTAGCTAAAACTTTAGGGATAAATTCCCAAATCACCTTATCATAGGCTTTTGATATATCTAATTTAAGGGCCATACCAACATAGATGCATCTATCCATGGAATTTAGTAATTGATGGATGGTTATGGTAGCATAAATAATGTGGAGACTAGGAACAAAACCTTTTTGAGTAGTGCTGATAAGTTTATCAAGGAGAGGTTTGATGCGGTTCACCAAAATTTGAGAGAAGATTTTATAAAAGGTATTGCACAGACTGATAGGACAAAAATCAGTCATAGGCTGGGGGTCAAAAATCTTGGGAATTAAGGCTAATAAGGTGTGGTTCAGTTATTTTAGAATATTACCAGATTTGAAAAAATCACGAGCAGCTAAAACGAGGTCCTCACCAACCGTGTCCCAAAAAATCTGAAAGAACATCGAAGGAAAATCATCTGGGCTAGGTTCTTTGTAAGACCCCATACTAAAAGTATCCAACCTAACCTCCTCAAGAGAGATAGCACTGAGGATCCTGAGGTTATCATTCTGGGTAAGTATGGTCAAGAGAGAGTCCAACAACAGATTATCCAAGGTCAGGTTAAGAGCCTCAACAAGAGTCGAGTAAGCCATCTAAAAATAATCTGCAGTCAAGAGACTGATCTGGGTGGGAATATTGATCACATCCCCCTGCTCATTATGCAATTTAGTAATCTGATTCCTTTTCTTATGTTTAATGGTAGAAATGTGAAAAAAATAGGTATTCATGTCACCTTCTTTCAGCCATTGGACCCTGGATTTCTATTTCCATAAGATTTCATCTTTACTTAGAATTTGTTCCCACTTTCTCCGGTACTCAATTTCCTAGTTGCAATTAGGAAGACTAACATCCCCCTCCTCCATTTTATTTTGAATAATTTTTAGTTTATCCCCAATAACTCTTTTTTCCTGAAATACATCCCTAAAAATCCTTTTATTCTAGCCTTTCAGCATATTTTTGATGTGTTTAAGTTAAAAGAAGCTCCTGAACATGGGAGAGCCATGAATAGGAATATTCCACCATTCAAAAACTTTATTTTTGAAGTCAAGGTGGGAATTCCAAATTATCTCAAATAAAAAAGGGAATGGTCCAACAACATACATGTCATTCGAGATCAACAACAGAGGATTGTGATCCAATACTGTTCTCGGCAAAGCCCAAAGATTGGCACTGAGCAGGCTGGTTCAGTTACTGGAGCAAAAGAATCTACCTAATCTTACTTGAATTAAGTCCTTGCCAAGACGCCTTTTGGTCCAAGTAAAGGATTGGCCCAATAATTCTATGTCAATCAAGCTATTATAACTCATAAAGCTAGCCAGATTAGCCATACTATCTAAATAATCCACCAAACCACCACTTTTCTCTAAAGGATACAAAGGGGAATTGAATTCCCCAGCCAACAACCAATGAGAACCACTATTGTTTTTAATCTAATCAAAGATGAACTGCCACAAGGAATTCCTAGCATTCCTTTGGTTGGGAGCATAGATATTGATAAGAGATGAAGAGCCACCTGGGTAGGAAAAGGAAACTCCCACACTACTCCTGCAACATACTATTTCAGATCCATTTAATCTAGATGGGTTTCATAGCATAGCTAGGCCTCCCGACACAACTTCAAAATCACTGTAAGAGTAAGTGGCCCCTGACCATAAATACTTAGCAATATTATCAAAATTAGCTTTCTTCATCTTAGTTTATTGTAAAAGTAAGACATCAATCTTATGTTCTAAAACATAGTTTTTTAGAGCTAGCTGCTTATGGGAGCCACACATTCCATGACATGACCTTCATTTTTGACCTTTCTTGGAGGACATTTCCAATTTCCTTTGCTTACTAATGGAAATCTTGTTTGCAGTCTCTCTCAGCCTAGCTTGTCTCTAGTTGGGTCTACCAAGTTTGGAGTCACCACCCACATCCACCTTCTTCTTCCTCCCTCTTTTCTTTAGAGTTGTCCAAATATCCTCTTCCGTAGATTTCTCATTAATCAATGCATCATAACCAAAAGTTGTCTTTTCAATGACTCCAGTACTCTCTTCTTCCCAAATTTCACCCTCTTCACCCATTGTCTCACTGGTCCTAGTAGAACCCTCTTCCAACACGGAGCCTCCAACTAACTCATCCCCCTAGGAACCACACGAGAGAATAGAGTCTCATCATCTAATATCTTAGCAACAACCTCCTTCAAAGACCAAGAAGGAATAACAAAGGCCGAAATCTAGATCTACATTATAAATCTCCAACCCACTAATAGGTACCCCAGGGATTGGGGGTTCAACCAAAATAGGCAAGGCTGACTTGGTCAAAGTGTCTCCATCCAATAGAACACCATTTTCCATGGGAGGGTTAGCATGAACAATAGAGGCTGATGGGTTACTCTCCCAATTAAAATAATATTTATAGTCAGAGATAAGGTGGCCAAGTTAAACACACTTTTGAGAATAAATGACAACATTTTCATAACACACATGTTGGATCCAAGTATTAAACTTAGAGAACAAATTCACTAAGTTAGGAAGTGTCTTATTCATACTAATATTTGCACAGAAGTAGGAAAATACTAACCCAGACTTAGATCTGGTGATGGAGTCTGAAGTAATATTTTTTCCCAAGGAATCCCCAATTCTTTTGAAGATGGATTCATCCCAGCATTCCAATGGAAACCCAGGTAGACGGATCCAGACCAGAGCCAATTTATTTAAATCCACTGCAGGGTCAAACCTTGGCTTCTAGTGGCATAAAGATAAATTGTGCTTCCCATACACCCAAGGCCTAGAAGAGAGAACAACAACCAAGTCTTCTGAGGCCATAAATTTGAAAAGGAATGAGTCCCTATTAGGGTTATTAGGGAAGCACGTTTTCATAGTTTCTAGGCTGTAATTTTAGATCCAGAGTTCCTCAAAAAAGTCTACCAGGACCCATTCACCATAGGGTGAATGATTCCCTGTTAGGGTTGTAGAAACAACAAGTTTTGACAGGTGCACAACATTTATTACCCTCAATTTCTTAAAAAATGTACTATTTCCTTCTATTTTATGTTAAATCTCTATAATGCACTTTGTAGATCTAAATTTGGAGTTGTTTTGCTAGTTCAAATCTTTCTCCCCAAAAGTGCTATTTGACCTTGACCCCCATCCTAACAAAAAGGGAAATTTGCAAATTCACATCTTGATTTGATTCACCTAAGGATTGATTATCATTTCATTATATGGATCTTATTTCCTAATGAATTGAGGAAAGGTAGGACCCCTCTTTCCCTGTTTGGATCTACTTTTCCATTTTGAGAAAACCCTATACAATCATATATTTTCCCTTCACTTCAATTGATAAAGAAGAGGAGATACAAAATCCCTTATAAAATAAAACTATGGAAAAAATAAGTAATTTATTATAGCACAAATAGGGGAGAAAATAAATTGAGTGAAATCTATTTAAAAGGAAACCTTGATAAGTTTAGACACTCTCACTAATACCAGAAACTACATGACACGTTTCAACAAGACGAGGACATGTGCACTTAGGTGGGTTTGGAGAATAAGGAAGTGACAGTAAAATAAATTATAAGAAACATCCAAAGGTCAAATAAGACCTGAGTTGAAATGATGGAGAGATTACTAGATGAACTAGTTGATGCAATAAGAAAGAAAAGAGAAAAAACTAGGGCTAGAAGACGAGATGAGAAAAGAAGCCCTAAAAAGGATAGATTCAACTTCTTTGTGGAGAAGAATAATAAGATATCCTAAATAAAAGATAAATAAATAAAAATAAAATAGAGAGTAGATAATTTCATAAAGTAATGTAGAGGAGGACTCTATAACAAACACCTAGACACACTTCCAACAAGGTTTCAATGCAACTAAGGTAAAAGTTATATTTTGTTCATATTTGGTAACTTTCGCATAAGCCTAATGACACACAACCAAGTCAAACAAAAATGGGATAATGTGAGACATGATGTTATTAACTTGTGTAGACCTTTTACAACACCTTTTGTATTTGGTTTCCAAGCATTCATGACCAAACCAAGTGATCAAAGCAATGGTCTATGCAAAATTAAGCATTGTTGCCACTAGGAGCATACAAGGTGATGACTTCAAACAAAGGAAAAGAGAATTATTCATATGATTAATAGAATTGTGTAGAATCCTTAAAACATACCACAATGATTTCCCATCCAACCTTCATCATACAATGCATAGATTTCATCAAGCCTTCATTGAACCATCCTTTTTGACTATTTTTCAAACAAATGAGAGAAAACTATCAACTATTTCAC
The DNA here is from genome assembly GCA_007115665.2 of Sequoiadendron giganteum. Classification (NCBI taxonomy): domain Eukaryota; kingdom Viridiplantae; phylum Streptophyta; class Pinopsida; order Cupressales; family Cupressaceae; genus Sequoiadendron; species Sequoiadendron giganteum. The sequence continues at coordinate 87,290,088 of CM021105.1, forward strand.
CTTGCAACCCATAAAATATTGACCTAGGGCTTGGGAATATGGAAGAATACATGAAAAAAATTATTTTTACAAGTTTATAGAATTTTCCACTATGCCAATCAGGAGAAATGATTTTTTTCCTCAAAATTGGAAACCTTGGTTAGGGTTTGGACTGTTTTTAAAAAAATTGCCATATCCTTTACAAAATGCAATGAAATCTGATCTTGAACAAAACAAATTTTGAGGATAAGATATTTCTTAAACTTCCTAATTCATCAACAAGGTTGTACTAGATGATACTAGGGCATACAATGTGTTCTCTTAGACTGCTACTTTTCAAAGAAATGAACTTTACAAACGTTCCCTTAATTAAATTGTCATAAATTGCACAAAAATTGATGAAATTCGACCAAATAAAAACATTAGAAAGATAGAATCCTTATAAAACTTCTACAACTTGTTTAAGTACTGTACCAAATTGTACAAATATGTACAATGTAAATTACAGTCAATTTTCATAGAAAAATGTAAGAATAGACATGCAAAATGAAGCATATTTCATTCAAACTTCTCTCCAGCCCTCAAATTTGAGTTAGGAGTACATATATATGAATTTACAATCAGTTCCAATTGTTTGTAACCATTTCTTTCTTACATGTAACCATTTTCTTTATTTTTTTCCACCTTGCTAAAGTTGCATGACAACTTTTAGCAACTTTTGATAACATTACCAACTTTTTATATTTTAAAACCAATGACCCTCTAACCCACCAAAAATAGATTAATATGATCCTGCATAGTCCTAGATGACCTTATTAGACACCAAAATAAACCTAAAACCTAAAACTAAAAAATAAAAAAAATATGCTTATGAGGCTGCTGACACCCCTACTTCATATTCCCAAGGAACGAAAAATATCAATTCCATCTAAGACGTGATCTGCAAATTTGTCAATATCTTCCATCATGGATTCTTCAACATACAAATCTGATATGTGGAATATTTCTCTGCTTGCAAACATTCAAATGCATGTTTCATTTTTACATTAGGTCTTCATCTTCTTTGTCACTTTTCATTCAACTGGGAATTCATTTCCAAAAGTTGATGCTCCTTACACTCTATTGTATGTTTTTCATTCCTGACTTTCCTTGGATCTTTCTTCTTCTTCTTTTATCATCTCTTACTTAGCATTTTATTAGCTTCAAGGTTCCAAAACTCTATTTCTTGATCACATTTTCATTACCACTATCCATGTCTTCATCTTCATCATTTGAATACAATTTGTTAGCATATTCATCATCCATAAAATAAAAAATACAACCAATACCTCTGTTTTTTTTGTAACATCTTCTTCACCATATTGTGTTACATCTGCATAACAATCTTCATAACTGCATTCACTTCTCCTTCTTCTTTATACTCCCTTTCTTCTTCATCTTCATTTGCTACACTTATAAACACATAATCACAAATATTGTTAGAAACAAAATTTTGAGTCTCAATGGACTCATTTTCTTCCTTGGATGAGTTTGGCTCTACTATTATCTTGATTAATTTTTTTTTTTTTTTTTCTCAATTGTTTCCTCTTTCTTCTTTCCACAATTTCCTTTATCGACCACTTGAAAATTTTGTGAATGGTGATGTTCCAACTCCACACACTTGTTACTATACTTTGTATTCTTTGTTCAAATGTTTTTTGCATTTTTCCAAATCTTGTTGCAACCCTGTTATCTCTTACTAAATACTTGTTTTTCCTTCTCATCTTTCTTCTTCATCTCACTACTTTCTCTTCTCATCTCTTGTTCCTTTCTTGACAATTTATTACTCTTCAAGTCTTCATGGATTATTATCCTCAACACTTCCATTCCTTTAGTATCCCAATACCTTCACACACACAACTATCCTCTACCCAACAATATTCTAGAAGATGCACTCTCCAAGACCTCTTCTACCCACTTCTTCTCAATGGAAGAAATATGTACACCTTCTACCCATTTTCATCACTATTAAAGGATATAAGTCACCAACTCTCTTTCATACCTGCAAAAAAAATTCTATTACAACTCTCTTGTCCTAGTGCATACCTTGCACTCTCGGGGTCTTCTAGCTCTGATACCAAAATTATGTAGCAGAGGACTCTATAAAAAAAAATCTTGACACACTTCCAATAGGGTTTCAATGCAACTAAGGAAAAAGTGTTATTTTGTTCATATTTGGTAACTTGCTCATAAGCCTAATGACACATCACCAAGGAAAAAAATATTGGGAAAACTTGAAACATGATTTTATTAACTTGTGTAGATTTGTTACAATACCTTTTATGGGTTTTCCAAGAATTCATGACCCAACCAAGTGATCAAAGAAATGGTCTATGTAAAATTAAGCATTGTTGCCACTAGGAGCATATAAGGTGTTGAATTCAAACAAAGGAAAAGAGAATTAGTCATATGATTACTAGACTTTTGTAGAATCCTTACAACATGCCACAATGATTTCACATCCAACCTTCATCACACATTGCATAGATTTCATCAAGCCTTCATTGAACTAGGATTTTTTATTGTTTTCCAAAAAAATGAGAGATAACTATCAACTATTTCACCCTGCACCCCATCAAATGTTGATCTAGGGCTTGGGAATATGGAAGAATACATGAAAAAATAAATTTCTACAAGTTCATAAAATTTTCCACCATGCCAATAAGGAGAAATGATTTTTTTCCTCAAAACTAGAAACCTTAGCTAGGGTTTGGATTGTTTTCACATAAAATTCCATATCTTTTACAAAATGCAATGAAATCTGATTAAAAATAATAATTTGGAGGCTAATAAATTTCTTCAACTTCTTAATTCACCATCAAGATTCTACTAGGTCATATTGGACCATACAATTTGTTTTCTCAGACTGCTAGTTTTCAAAAAAATGAACTTTACGAATGTACCCTTAATGAAATTGTCATAACTTGCCAAAAAATGTTGAAATTTGATCAAATAAAAATAATTATAAACATAGAAGCCTTATTCATCTTCTCCAATTAGTTTCAAGACTGTACCAAATTGTACCAATCAGTACAATGCAAATTATAGTCAATTTTCCTAGAAAAATACAAGAATAGATGTGCAAAATGAAGCATTTTTCATTCAAACCTCTCTCCAACCCTCAAATTCAAGTTATGAGTACATATATATGGATTTAAAATCATTTCCAATGGATTTTATCCATTTCTTGCTTGCATGTAACCATTTTGTTGATTTTTTTCCACCTTGCTAAAGTTGCATGACAACATTTAGCAACTTTTGACAACATTAGCAATTTTTTACATTTTAAAACCAATGACCCTCTAACACACAAAAATAGATTAATATGATCCCACATAGTCCTAGATGACCTTATTAGACACAAAAAAACACCAAAAACTTAAAACTCAAAAATAATAAAAAATATGCTTATGAGGCTCTTGATGCCCCTGCATCAATCACCCTAGAAGACATACACCACATCTTGTAGATTCTTATAAGGGGAGAGGTTGTACACTTAGTAGATGTGAAATCATAGATGTAGATGTGGGATGATATTCTATACTATTTAGAGTGGCCCATTCGATGGTCGACCATTGGTCCATGCATTGAGCTTAGATGGCTACGACATGTGTGGACTCCACTACTTCAATAAATCATGATCACTACTATATAATTTAAACTAGAACTAGATGAATGAGGTGCTCACTTAGATGGTGGAATTTTTCACATCATTCAAGATATATGGAACCTCTTAAAAAGGTAATCGGTGTCGGGGGAATGATATGTATTCACACCCACCTACCAAGGGATTCCACTCAAGGGTAACCCTAGAGATCTCAATGCAAAGGAGATTGAGATCTTGCAATAGGGTTGTCCTATAGGTTTAAATGATATGTAATGAGGGTTTCACAACCAAGTGTAAACTTGGAAAAAATAATGAATTACAAAACATAATGTGATATGAAAAATGACCTAGAAAGATGAATAAAATGTAGTAAAAAACTATGAAACTGGAAGTTTGCACCTGGGAGATTGAAGAAGGTATAATGAAGCTCTAAATAATTGAAAAAAAAATTGTTTATGTTGACTGGGACTCATTCGCCAAGCTAGGTGAATCAGTCCAGTTTTCAAGAAAATGTACAAAAATAGGTTTCAACCAAAAGGGTATCCAAATCTGTAAAAATATTGATCAGGCCTATATAGTGGGACTCATTCGCCAATAGTGGTGAATCGATCCACTTCTTCTTTTTTAGAAGTTCTGAACTAGATTTTATGCCTCTCAGTTTTCTCTACTCTTTTTTATTGGTTTCCAGATTCGCATATGGAAAATGTCACTTGTAGTTCTTCTCTAAGCTTCTCCAAGGCTTGATGACAACTTTGACAACTTTGTGGATTTGAAAAATTTTCTCCAACTTGGATTCTTAGAAAATATGCAACCTAGACCTGCAAATCACACACAAGAAAATGAAAAAATGTTGTGGGGTTAGAGAATAGGGGCTTGCCTTGGTCAAACCCCTTGTTGGTAATTAAACCTTGAAATAAAAGAAAATATGAATGGAGAATGGTGAATGAACAAATGACAATGATGCAACTCACAAAACCTTAGCAATAAGGTGCTACAAACATGTAAATAATGGCTCCAATGGATGTAGACTTGGAATATTGCTTGATGTTCATAGATCTTTGAATGAAGCACTTGCTTGAATCCCAAACCCTACACCACAATTTTTAGCTCTAAAACACAAGCAATATTTGACATGACGATTGACACTTGAAGGATGCTCTAAAATTCTTGATAATCTACCCTTGAATGATCTTGTGAACTCAATTATGCTATAAGGATTCTCTCACAAAAGTCTTAGATCACTTGATTACTTGTTAGGAGAAAATGGGTGAAAGAACCTTGTATTTATACTCAATTATGCAAGAATTCCGAAAATTACAACACTACAAGCCAACATCAAATCTTAGAGAATAAAATCCCACTAGAAATTTGATTTAAATTTGAATTTTGGTCACACAAGACTCATTCACCGAAGGTGGTGAATGAGTCTCATCACACATAATGTATGGGACCAAAAATGAAAAGTTTCTAGAAATGTGTGAAACGTGCATCAGGTCCAAAAAGACCTAGTTGGGACTCATTCGCCCAAGGTGGAAAATGAGTCCTAAACACTAAATCTAGGCCACACAAGCAAGGAATACTTGAATTATGCTTGGTAAATGATTAGTGTTGAGATTATCCTTGAAAAGATACAATAAATTAGGCTTGTGGATGCGAAGTAGGGCCAATTAAAGCATAAGAAATCCCAATTATTAATGACAAGCTTAGAGGAATTTGAAAGTGTTTTACAACACTTTACAAAAATCTAAATAAGGCAAAATTTAATTATGTTTATGATTATTATTAGTCACTTGATAAAACCCTAGAAAAGTGTGAAAGTGTGTTACAACACTTCACAACACTTTTACAAGGCACCATTAAAACTCATTAGTTCACAAGGGCCCAAGACCTAATGTGAATGTGTTATCCATATTACAACACTAAATCAAGGAAAAATTAAGCCAAATTCACAAGGATTTCCCAAACAAACTAGAAAAAGTAGAAGGGTTACTTTTTCGGTGGTCACAATATGGAGGAACATATGACTATTTATGCTTAGGGTCATAGTATGCTAGCTCATCTATACTATGATGTAGGGTGGTTTGTGTACCAGGAGCTAGACAACATAGTACATTGTACACTCTTGCAAGTATGGTGCTTCGAGAACATGACATGTACTAGATCCACTTGATTTTCTACCATAACAACCATGGGTTACCCATGGGCCTTTAGTTATGCACTCAAGTGAGCATGGTAGGAGGGAGATTTACTACCCTAGAAAATTAGATTTGATCAATTAAATGAGGATGATATCTCCTAGAGATGATATCTCAAGATTGCATAGTGGATAGAGGATATACATGAGCTAGTCAAGGAGTAGTAAGACCGATTTGTTGTAGGGAGACATGATTGCATAGTGATACCATTCTAATATGATCATGTCATGCACCAATTTGGACATGTTTAGGTACCACGATGGGATCAACCCATATAGCTATGATCAACATAGAGAGCTCCTAGTCTTGGGGACACTCGTAATCTTATGATTAAGGATGTGTACAATAGTGGTTCAGAGGACAAGGACCACAAAATGCCCCCAATCTCTAATGCTAGTGACATAGGCACCACTCAAGCCTATGACAAGTAGTGGATTGGAGAACTACCAGCCCATTTATTTCCAATTCACTACTCTATAGGTCACGTCAAACCTCTTCTAGGTCACAAAGATGATAATGATGTTGAGAAATTTGATGGAGATTTACACGATGACAACATTGTGTCTAATATATTTCTGGGTATGAATGAGGATGAGGAGGAGGGTCCCCAATCTATGAGTGAGGATACCAATGAGACAGAGGAGGATCCAGTTTCCCTTGAGAGGAGAGATGCACCCCCTACTAGGGTCTCTATATCACATGTAGTAGCCACATTAGTGATTCTTACTCACAAGCATGGAGGGTCCAATAGTAGCGGGCCATCCACACCTCCTACATAGAGGGGAACCACCATTGTACAATTGTACCCTAACTAGAATACTGGAGATCCATGTAATTATTTGATAATTAAATTATTTCATTAAGATTTTATCTTTATGTATTTCCTTATAAATGATGATGTGTACTGATACCTATTATGATTTATATCTTGTAGGGTCCACATGAGAGTGGCATGAGATTTACTAGTGAGTGACCACTGAGATAGGGCCTCCACTATGTGTAGAGAATGATACACTCTTAGAGTACATGCCCCCACATTCAATGGGATAACATGTAGATCTCTTCCAGTTAGTAGCGAGATAAGGCGCAACATACTGGAGTGGCACGAGTCATTCCCACTATCTTCTAGAAGACATTTCAACAGTCTAAGCATCTCAAGGTCCTATTGATAGCTAGATAGAGGATTCCCTATGAGTAGATATCTCAAGGCTACAAGAGGAGCTTTCTAGGGTATAGACAAATAGAGAGAAGATAGATCAAGAGCATGTTGAGGCACTCATATGGGAGGTGAGAGAGGTTGGACTAGTAGAGGGCCTACGAGAATCCTCGAGTAGGTCACAATCACATTATACTATATCACGACAGGCATGAGGACCACTAGCCCCTAAGAGGTCTAGTAGTCATAAACCTTACTAACATTGTATTTAGTGAGAAATGTACTTAATATTTTGATGATATATATATGATATATATGAGAATTGATGTTTATGTTTTTATGATCTTATGTTGGATTAAATGTCAATGTGATTTACTAAATATGCTTTGTAAGAATGTTTAATAAATATCTCCATGATTTAATGTTTATGTGATCTAATTAAAAAAAAGAAGTTTATATTAGATACTACATTGTGATGAAATATGCTATGTTAACATAAATTCTTATACGATCTAATATCATTAAATGCATATAAGGATCTAAATTAACTTAACACAAAATATTTTCTTTTGAATAGTATAGAAACTAAAGTAATAATTCAAACCAATTTAACAATCACTTTAGACTCTAAGACACACTATTATCATTTGTCAAAGAATGAAGAAATGTGAGATAAAATATAATAATATCTACCTAATCTAACAACACTGCTTTAATACACTATTCAAAAGAGAGGATGTTAAGCGTAGTACATTCACAAAAGAGTGATATTGATAGGCTATTTTAGAGGTGTACCATCCATTTCTATTGATGTGTAGGCTCTAGACCCACATTTTTCATTAATTACATAAGGTCCTAACCTATTAGGGCTAAATTTTCCTTTTTTCGTTTGGAAGAACATTGATATTATGATCATTTTTTGTATAACACCAAGTCTCCTTGATTTAATACATGAGGGATGAAATTATTGTTATAACTATGATGTATTATTTTGGAATAATATTGGAGGTTCTCAAGAGCATTGATATATTGTTCATCAAGAATTTCAAGCTGATGTAATCATTGCTCTTTATAAGTAGCATCATCGATAATCCCTTTAAGAGAAATTTGCAATGAAGGGATATCTAACTCCAAGGACATTATTGCTTCAACACCATAAAAAAGGTTATAGGGAGTGTTTCTAGTAGATGTTCTAATGCTTGTACAGTAGGCCCACAATGCATAGGATAATTGAGCATGCCAATATTTGTTATGTTTACTTACTGTTTTTTACAAAAAATACTCAAGAGTCTTATTAGTTGATTTTTCTTGTCTGTTTGATTGTGGGTAATATGGCATCAAAAACTCGATGTTAAATATGAAAGGTTTCCAATAATTCCTTCATGTCATTGTTCTTAAATGAAGTTCCATTATCCAAAATCAATGTGGAAGAAATTATAAAGTGAGCAATAATGTGTTCCAATATGAAATGGCATATCACATCAGCTATCGTGGAACAAAGATGAATAGATTCTACCCATATTGTAAAATAATCAGTTGCAGTAATGATATATGTATGTCTAGTGAAAGAGGGTGGTAATATTTTCCCAATAAGATCCAAACCCAAAATAAAGAATGGCCAAATAGGAACTTGGGCACAAAGCTCGAAAGTAGAAGCATGAATCAAATTGTTGTTCTCTTGACATTTATGATATTTCTTAACTTAGGAAAAAAATATTTTTCTATATGTCTCCAATAGTATCCTATGCAAACTAATTTTCGAACTACCAATCTTCCTCAAAAATTTCCTCCACAAGCACCTGGAAGAGCTTCATCAAGTGCTATGGGGATATCAGATTGTTTAAGATATCCAAGTAAAATACCAATGATCTTCTATATAACACATCCATGAGGATTATATAATTAGATGCGAGTTTTCGAAGATGAGCTCAAGTTTTTTTAGTTGTAGGCTCAAGAAAAGTACCTTCTTTTAAATAGTTGAATATTGTGGTGTAATATATGTTATAGTTTTTAGTATCGGTTAATAACACTTCTTTTATTTTATCATCTATTGATGGTTTAGGGATCATTTGGAATGTAAATGTGAAATCAACAAAAGGATCTTCAAGAGACACAAGAGAAGTGACACTTGCCATTGCATCTACATGCCAATTATCCTTTCATGGTAGATTTCCAATTGTATATGAGTCAAATTTTTCTAATAATGTCATCGTGAGGTCTTTATATTGAATGAGATTATCATGTTTTTATTTATATGAACCATTTATTTGTTTAATGACATATAGAGAATCACCAAATATAAAACGTGTTTGACTTCTAATGCTAATGTTGCATGCATACTAGCTATTAGAGCTTCCTACTCTGTACTGTTATTGGTACAAAGGAAGTTTAAATAGAAATATAATGGAATAGGCTTACCCAAAGGAGGAATTAGTATAACCCTACCCCAGAGCCAATTCGATGCTTAGAACCATCAAAGTATAATTCCCATGTTTTATTTTCTTTTTGAATGGTCAACACATTTTTGTCAGGGAACAAGTCTATGCTAGGTAACCCTTAGGGAGATGGAGCATCATCTAATTGGTTAGTCAAGGCTTGTCCTTTTATTTCCTTTTGAGAGAAAAATTTAAGATCAAACTCAGTTAACAATATAACCCGCTTAGCTAAGCGTCCTGATAAATTTATTTTAGCAAGAAGGTGTTTTAAACGATCAATCTTCATCATCATGTGAATTTTAACATTTAATAAGTAGTGTCTCAATTTATTAGTAGCAAATACAAGACCTAGACATTTTTTTCTATCATTGTATATCTTGTCTCATAATCAACCAAGGTTTAGCTAATGTAATAAATGGGATGTTCTCTACCATTGTCATCTTGTTGATCCAACAATGTTGTAAGATCATGGGTTGATGCTGTTGTATAAAGGATAAATGGTTTGTTTGGCATAGCAGGTTGTGAAATAGGTGGAGTAGAAAGATAGTCTTTCAAACTCTCAAAGGAATGCTTACAATCCTAATTCAACTTGAACTTAACATCTTTCTTAAGGAGTTATGTAAAGGGTAATGTTTGATCTGCTAAGGATGCTACAAAATGATAGATAGCTTGAATTCTTCCTTGTAAGGTACATAGTTGAGAAAATTCTTTAAGATGTGGCATGCTAATTATAACATCAATTTTTTTGTGTCCACCTCAATGCCTCTATGGGATACTATAAAACCTAAAAGTATTCCACTATCCATGCCAAAGACACACTCTTCCAGATTCAATCTCATGTTATATTTTTGCATTCTTTCAAATATTTTTAAAAGGATGTTAACATTGTCTTGTTGAGTTAAAGATTTAGCTAGAATATCATCAACATAATCTTCCAAAATCTTGTGTATGTAATAAGGAAATATCGATGTCATAGCTCCTTGATGTTTTGCACTTGCATTATTTAATCCACAAGGCATAACCACCCAAATTTTTTTTCCCCAAGTTATAGTAAATGTTGTCTTGTATTGATCTTGAGGGTTGATAAAGATTTGATTATATCCAAAAAATCCATCCATGAATGACAAAAAAGCATATCTCACAATCAAATCTACTATCACACCAATATTAGGAAGGGTAAAATCATCTTTTAAAGATTCTTTATTCAATTCATGAAAACCTATACATATCCTAATAGGATTATAAGGTTTTGCAACTACAATGATGTTCAAGACCTAAAGAGAATAATTAATAGGTTGTATAAAACCAACTTCAAGAAAGTTTCTTAATCTTGGCTTTAACCAATAAACCTATCTTAGGATTCATCTTTCATATTTTATGGGTATGTGTAGGATCATCATGGAAAAAACAGGCCCTTAAGTGGCGATGACAATTAAGAAAATCAGAGTTAGGCAACTTGACATAAAAATTTGAATAAGTTATCTATATTATTTCAAAACTGTATAAGAATAGAATCTATAGCAAATTGAATGTAGTTTCTAAACTACTATGTTTATTTATTTTTTTAAATCTATTTGGTTAACATTTGAAATTTCAATGCAATAGTACTTAAATTTCTGGGAAAAAATAAGTAGGTGTTTGTCTGACCACCCTAGCCACAATAAAATGATAATATTTTTTTATAATATTTTAGATATAAGTAGAGGACTCATGTCCCAATGTGATGCATATTTTTTTGTAATTTTTTTCCAAGTAAATAATTAATTATGATTTTTTTATTACAACTTTTAAAAAATATAAAAAATCGTATGTATGACCACCTTAACTTGGTCAAAATTTCATGAAATTCATTTTTTTTTTAAACCTATAGTATCCAAAGCATAGAATGTGACACATGTTTCAGATTCAAACAATGTGATATGATTTGAAAGCTATAGATTTTTTTCAATTAGCCTATCAACCAAGACTTTAGTCGTAATTCAAATAGAAAATGAATAATAATTATTTATTAAATTCAAAGTAAAGAATAATTTATAGTGGTGGAAAGCTAAGAATTTCCTTTAAAAACCCTTTTCATTTCATCAATTTTGGGTAAAAAAAATTTGTCAGCCACATGGGCCATCATATCACTTACATATCGCCACTTTTTGGCCCATCATGATCCTGCACATACCCTTATGGCTTATAGATTGTAAGAGAGGGGAACCAACCACGTCAAGGCTGTAGATCACAAAGAGCTGATAACAGAGGGATTAACTAACTTACCTCACTCTAATGGGTGTTTTACGATGAGGATCGAGAATGAAGAGCACTATGAAGTACCTTTGTCACTCTACAAACCCAAAAAGCTACTTGAGGCTAAACGAGCCAGTTTCTGGAGTCCAAACTATAACTCAGATAGCTCTCTACTCAAGGATGGTAGCATGGGTCTGAGATGACAATGCAACATGTTGGCATTTCTCTGGCACATTGGTGTTTGTATGACTATAATATGTGAAATACAAAAGAAAGTGCCAAAAACCTACTTAACAACCTAGTTAACTAATTTTAATGAAAAGAACATAATGATAAAGAATAAAAAGTAAATGAAGAAATGATAAAATAAGAAGATGAAAACTAGGGTGAAAAATATCAACTTATTGAAGCATGAGTTTGCCAACTAGCTCCATGCACACATTCACCTATACACAAGAAAGAGGGGAAAATTGTTGGGGTTGTATAGGGGTTTGCCTCAATAAAAAAATCGCTTTGGTGTTTCCACCTCTATGGACAACCAAAAAAGAAATGAAGTAGTTTAAAGTATGATAAAGGAAAAAATGCACTGAACACTACAAAAGATAAAAAATAGTTTATCAAATCACAAATAGAGAAGTGAAGCATTACCACCTCCACCCAAATTATCTCAAGGAAAATGAAGGGAGAGTGCAAGTAATGAACTTGGAAAAGTCACCATAGCCGCAACGGTGATGAAGGGAGGTCTCACAAGATTCCAAGCTCACAACTTCTATGGTAGCACCACACGTACAAGAGTGAGGTTGATGGAGTTACAAGCTATTGAAATGCTCAATGGAGTTGTGAAAATGGAATGCTATAAATGTGAGATATTGAGTGAGAATTTACTTGAGATATGGAATGAGAGTGAAGAAGTTGAAGTCATTATGAAATTAATTCCTTTGAAGGCCAAAATGAATCATTTTCAGGTCGGTTGGTTGTATAGAGGTGTTACAAACCATCCACAATGAGGAGTGTAACATCCCTATAGACTCAGGATCAAGAATATGTTAGGGATAATAGTGTACTGTGCAGACATCCACACTTCATTCTCATGTCCCTGGAAAAAATTCCCCCATTGACACACAAATCACATGACAAGTGGATGAAAGGTAGGTGGGTGATGTGGAATTTTTCCTTTAGATTTGTTTTTTTAAGGTGAGGGTATGCAAGAGAGGAATTTACATAAGGGGTGCAAATTCACTCCTATACATTGATTTAACATCATCCTCAAGAACTATGTTATGTGTGACTATCTTAGCATCGATACCTAGCATGTCTGAATAAGTCAAAGAAAAAATTTAACAAAATTCGTGTAGTAATGTTGCATGATCTTCTTGTTCATCTTCATCAAGGAAATTTCCTATTTGAATCACTCTTTCTTCATTAGTTGTATCCATCAATATGTTGATTGTATCTCCCAAAGGAAGTGCATTTTGTCTTGAGATTTCAGGATTATATTTGTCTTTATCATTGTCAATCACATTAAAACTTCCTTTTCTTCATCCACTTGTTTAGTATTAACCATAACACAAGTGATCCATTTTTTCTTAGGATTAAACGACTTGTCATAAACTCCTAATATTTCTTTTAAAGATTCATCATCTTCAAAGTATTTCAATGATTCTTCACATGTTGTATCAATAAATTTAGGATGCTTCAAGGTGAGGGTTGGCTTAGGGGAGTTGCACATGATGGTGTTGATGTTGAGTGATGGTCTTTGTGTTGCTTTCGTTAGCTTAGAAGGACAATATCCAAGACCAATTTTTGTTTCTTGTGTGTTAGGCTCTATAGGAATATAGATGCCTTGTTCTTTTCTTCCACATCCTTTTCTATTGTAACCAAGTTGTTTCAAATTCTCATAACCTCTTCCATAAATTTTCTCCATCTCTTTCATATTCAGTGGTTGCTGATAGTCTATTTCCTCAAAATTCATTGTATTTAACTTGTGTCTTCTTCTAGAGTAGATGAAGTAGATTCTCGTGAGTTTTCCTTCAAATATTGTGTTGAAATTACCATTGTCTCTTTTTTCTTTCTAATTTATTTCATTGTAATCTTGTATTCTCCCATGAATGTTGGTGTGAAATTTAAGGAACCGAAATCATCTTCTAACAACTTAGTGACTTCATCAATGTTCTTTCCTTGTTCATCTTATTTCATGATTTCCACTTTTGCAGTTGGTATTAATTTTTTCATAAGACTTTGTTTTTATTTCTCGGCATGCAAAAAAATTTCAGGTTCGGGATTGGCCTTGAGTGTGTAAAATTTATTGTTATAAATATATTTCATGATGCGATGAAGGGTTAGAGGCACAACGTTCATTTCATGAATCCATGATCTCCCCAAGAGGATATTGTAAGAAAGATAATGAGGCATAACATGGACAAGAGTTTGTAATGTTACTTTCTTGACTTTAATAGGTAATATGATGAATCCCAACAGTTGTTTTCCTATGTTATTGAACCCATGGATAGATAGAGAATCAAGGACAATGAAACTCTTATCCATATGAATCTTTTCCAAAAGGTTCACACTATGCAAATTAAGGGTTGAACCATTGTCAACTAGGGTTCTCTTTATCGTGATTCAATTAACATGGGCTATTATCATGAATGCATCATACCATTTTTAAACATCCAAGGAGGATAATTCTCTTTGGTGAAAAACAATATCTAAATTAACCTCATTCATTCCTTGAACTAGTGCTGCCACATCATTTGAATTTGTATTAGGAGGAACCATAACTTGTTGCAAGGTTGTTTGAAGCATACTATGGTAATTTGGTGAGGCTTGAAAAAGATACCATAGGGATATGTTAGTGGGTGTATTATTAAGTTGTTCAACAAGATCGTACTCGTTTCTACTATTTGAAGGTAAAAAAGGAGCACTAGAAAAAATAAGTTGAGACAAAGGTAATGAAACATGAGTTGTTTGTTGTTTCCTATTGTTCCTTGTATTGTATGTGTGAGCAACGATATTGTAACCTATTTTTTGTGAAGAATTTTTATTATCAAGTGAAGGCTTATTTTTAGGTGGTTCTAGGATGAGCACAATGTTTTTTTGAACTTGAGGTTGTTGTGAGGGAGGGTAAATGATAAGTTGTGTGATTGCGTTGATGTCTCTATGTTTTGGTTTGTCATGAAAATCCTTAGTGGATGGACCTTGTGAGATTAAATCATCAAGGGCTTCATATAACATGTCAAAGTCATCACTACTATTCTTTCTCCAAGGGTCTTGTTTGTTTCTTTTGATGTTTTTTGTTTTTGGTTTTTGTTTTCTAATGATTGAAAAATGTATCTAATGATGCAATAATGATGGAAATGAAATAAATTTGTGGAAATATAATTCAACTTTTTGACTGAAATATGCAAGAATTTTTTTTCCCAATGTTGCAAAATCTAACTAAATGAACAACAATTTCAATGTGCAAGAAAACTATTTCAGGAAATTAATTCTCAATTTTGATAATAGAAAAAGAAATGAAAATCATAGACTAAAAACCACTCAATTTGTTTTTTTGAAAATGTATATACAGGGAATAATTCACCATAGAGTGAATGGGTTCCAGATTAGGGATTTTTAAATTTAACTTTTGTATTTCTCAAGTTATCGTATGTGTTTGTTGTTTCTAATCTAAAACAAATAATTATGTAACAATTTTTTTAGATTTTATGCTTCTAAATTCAATGTTAACTAAGGTTGAATGATGAAAAATTTGGATAATTATAATGTTCAATATGAATCTAAATGATTGAATGATAATTTCAATGCTAAAACTATGCAAAATAAATTCAACTCTAATACAATTTTTAGTGATCTTAAGCAATGCAAAAATGCAAATCTAACCCTAAATAAAATGTTCACTAAAGAAAAATTAAAGAAACCTAAATGTAATGCAACCAATGAAAATATAATGCAAACTACTACAAAAATAAGATCTAGGGTCAAAGGGACTCCAATTTCCAAAAAATTATTATGAATAATAGGAAAATGGGTGCTTAATAACCTAGGTCATAGAACACCTCTTTTCTCCTATTATCATTCAATAATGTCCTAGGATTCCTAATTGTATTGACTAGAAACCTCACAAGGTGAGTCAATTCACAATGAGGAGGACCTAGGAGGGGTGGTTCTTTAAGCTCTTAGGGGTTCACCACCAAGAAAATGCTCGAAAAGATAAATTAACATTCAACCTACAAAATCAAGTAATACAAGCTAAATAATGAGATCAATATAATGCAAACTACTACAAAACTAAGATCTAGGGTCAAAGGGACTCCAATTTCCAAAAAATTATTATGAATAAAAGGAAAATGGGTGCTTAATAACCTAGGTCATAGAACACCTCTTTTCTCCTATTATCATTCAATAATGTCTTAGGATTCCTAATTGGATTGACTAGCAACCTCACAAGGTGAGTCAATTCACAATGAGGAGGACCTAGGAGGGGTGGTTCTTTAAGATCTTAGGGGTTCACCACCAAGAAAATACTTGAAAAGATAAATTAACATTCAACCTACAAAATCAAGTAATACAAGCTAAATAATGAGATCAAATGATGAAATTAATCTACACCAACTTAGGGTATGTGTACCTACAAAGTCTGGAGATGCAATGAGGATTTTGGAAATGCAAAGAAGTTTCCAAAAAGTGCTATGGAGGACTAATATTCCCTAGGTGGCATATTAGTCTCACTACTATTTTTCAAGGTAGATGTGGAGTCTTTAGATGTTGGAACAAAATCTCGAAGAATCACTGAAAAATACCCTGTGGAGGACTAAGATGCCCTAGGTGGCATATTAGTCCCAAACTGAATTTTTGAAATCTCTAAATGTGGTCCTCAACTCTTGGGTCTGCACCTATTTCTCCCCAGATCTGAGGTCCTAAAACTTCTAGATCTGGCCTATAGGTGAGTTTACATGAAGATGCCAACTTTGCAATGAAAATTTTGCAACTTTTCAATCTTGCATTCCAAATGATCTTCAAGTCTTCAACCTAGATCTTCAAATACAAACACATAAGAGATGGAAAACACAAGTTGATTTTTAGTGAATGGGGGTTTTCCTTTGTCAAGCCCCTTGTAGGTAATTAAACCAAATGATGAAATGAAGCATGAAACATGAAATATGTAAATGATATCACCTTGGATGATGTCTTGTGAAGAAAATATACAATCTACCATGTAGTGGTCATGAAGAATGTAGATCTTGGATCCTTGGATTTGATGTGAACAATGGTTGTAGATAGATCTTCAATGCTACATCCACAATACTGGCTCAACAACATGAATGGATGCACTAAACTCTTGACATGATGCTTGAATTTAGATGATGGCTCCAAATTCTTGTTGAATTGCTCTTGAATTCTTTTGTGAACTCAAATATGCTATTAGGAATTCTCTCACAAAAGACTTAGGTGAAAATGAGTGAAGTAACCTTGTATTTATACTTATTCATGCTTAATATCTCAAAATTACACCACAACAAGCTGAAATGTGAATTCATTAATTGAAGGAGGCTAAATGCCACCCGAATTTGAAATTGAATCCCAAAAATAAGCCAAGGAGGACTAAGATGCCCTAGGTGGCATCTTAGTCCCAAGGCTCAAATCTCAAGGCACAAAATCCAAAAAGGGACCTTTTTAGGTGGTTTCAAAATTAGGGTCCCAAGACCCATGGAGGAAAAAGATGCCCAAGGTGGTGTTTTAGTCCCAATCCACAAATCAAGGACATAGACAAAAACATTAAATGATCATTTATCTTTTGATGTTTGTCCAAATTTTCTATTAAAATATATAGTTTATAGGGCTTGTGGATGAAAAATAGGATGAGTTAAGCCATAAAGAAGTAGAAATAAAGAAAATTGGGACCAAAAAAGTGTTAAAATGAAAGGGTATGCATTTTACTACACTATATTTAGCCCCCATTTTTGTGAGAGGATGAACTTGTATCAAACTCACACTAAAGTAGCCAACCACATAGTCAAGAGGGGTTCAAATGTACAACTGTTAGTAAGATAGGATGACAATGATCAAGAGGGATGATCACACCCCCAAGGTCGAGATATTATGGAAAACCAACATAGGAACAAAAAAAGGAACACACATGTGGATAATATATGAATCCATAACCAGATTGCCAACATACACCATCAAAGATAGAGAAATAAAAATGAAAAAGGAACAAAAAAAGAAAAAATTCATGGATCAAGCTTTGACTGGTGGTCCAACATGGTGGACCAGCTCTAGGTTGAAGGTTTACAAGTGGAACACATTGTCCACTATGCAAAGAAAACACACACTCACAAGGGCTAGTGGGAGCTAGTTGTCCACTAGGTGAGCCCCAAGAATTCCATGCCAACATCATACCCCCATGACTATGATAAGGACAAAAGAAAATGCGCACTCACATGGGCTAGTGAAGCTAGTTGTTCACTAGGTGAGCCCTACGGGACCATATCAAAGCCATACCTTCGTGACTTTAATAAGGAACCAAAAGAAAATGCACACAAAAGAGATGATCAAAGGGATTTTTCTTAGTTTGTGCAAGGTCTCATCTTAGGGAACATTGTGCTTAATGTTTCCAAGAGAGAAAAAGTCAAAGAAATATCACACTCTCAGAGGAAATTAAACACAATGACACCACCAAGAAAAGGACGCATTGCAACAAGAAAGGAAATCACACAAGGAAAAATGAAATCACATGAAACTAAAATCATGCCAAAAGATAATGCCAATGTATGCCCCTGCTTTAAAGTAATTGATAACATGTTGTGAGCAATTACTTTAAAGTAGCCAATACATGAAAAAGGAAAAGATAGTATTTTGCATGCGATCCAACTTAAGACACGTCATCCACATCCCAAGATTGGTCATACATATACATGGAAGGTGGTCAACTAGCCAAAATAGACAATGACAGGTGACATATGAGGACAAGGCTATCTAACCCCTTTCCCCCACTAAAGTGCAAGACAAGGATGAGCCAAAATGAAAAGAGTAACTAGGTGCTTCAACACAAGGAAGGGAACCAAATTCCTTGAGATGTTGAATTTTACTACTCAAAGCCTTACATTCATTAGTAGAATGACCATGAATTCTATGATATGCACAAAATGAAGTCTTATAATAAAATTTATTTCATGTTCCTGGGGGAAGAGATATTAGATTATCTTGGAGGAGTCTCATCCAGATACTCTCCTGGTCAAAAGTAGAGGATGTTGTGTTATTTTTTGAAAAAGATATCTCTTGCTTAGTATAAAATTTCATTCCTACACAAGACTCTTTAGACTACGAGATTTTGTTCTCTCCTTTACAAGAGGGTGTAAAATTTAACAAATTCAAAGCATAAGTGTTTTTTGTTATGAAATTAATGTTAAGCGAGGACTTCTTAGTTTGTTTCATTTCTTGCAAAGGATAAAGACCACTAGTGTTTATCAGCTCAAGATTTAGTACTATTAAGTGAAGGCTTGTTTGTGTCTTTTGAGGGACAATAACCAAGACCACTAGTCTTTTTTTGCATGTGAGGCTCTATAGGGACATGAATACCTTGTTCTCTAGCACCACATCCTTTTCCACTATATTCCAGCTATTTCATCATTTCATAACCTTTTCCATAAAGTTTCTTCATCTCTTTTTGATTTGGTGGTTGTTCATGATTAATTTCGTCAAAGTTTGTTGTGTAATTTTATTTTTCTTCTAAAGTGGTTGAGGTGGATGCTTTTGAAGGGTCTTCTAAATTTTGTGTTGACATTAATTCTTTTTTATTTTTCTTTTTGAGAGTATTTGTTTATGATCTTGTATTCTCCCATGAATGTATGCTCTAAATCTAAGGAACCCCAATAATCTTCTAAGAGCTTCATGATTTCCTCAAATTTTTTTCTATATTTTTGTTATGCGGGTTCCACTTGTGTAGTTGGTGTTAATTTTTTCAAGGGATTCCCTTTACCTTTCTCAATGTATAAACAACTGTATGGTTCAAGATAGGCTTTGATTGTATAAAAAAATTTGTTGTAGACATATTTTATGATACAATGCAGTGTAGAAGGAACCACATGCATCTCATGAATCCACAACCTTCCCAAAAGAATATTATAGGAAAGATCATAAGGCATACATGGATAGGGGTTTGTAAAGTAGCCTTTCCAATTGTAATAGGTAAAGTGATCACTCCAAGAAAATTTATTTCCCACATTATCAAATCCTTTAATAGATAAATATTCAAGTTAAATTTTTGATTTATCAACACCAAGCTTATCTAAAAGGTTTACACTACACACATTTAAGGCTGAGCCATGGTTAACAAGGGTTCGCTTTATCCCTATTGTATTATATTGAGCTATGATCATGAGATGATCATATTGTTTTTTCACTTCCAAAGAGGGGAGTTCACTTTGGTGGAAAACAATGTTAACATTTATTCCTTGAATCATGGCTACTATGTCATTCGGAATTGAATTCGAGGGAACCAAAAATTTATGCAAGGTTGTTTGAAGCATAATGTGATAATTAGGTGAATTTTGAATCAGGTCCTAGAGGGATATATTTTCAAGAGTATTCTTAAGTTGTTCAACAAGATAATACTCCTTTCTACTTTGTGAAGAAAAATGAGGGGCACTAGGCAAGATAGGATTAGGCAATGGGTGGGATGTTGAAGGTGTTTTTCTTGGTTGCAGATTGTTCCTAGTGTTACATATGTAAAAACAATAGTATTGTAACTTAGTTGCTATGAAATATTTTTCTTAGGTGGTTTGAGGCTAAGGATGGGTTTGTTTCAAACTTGTGGTTTCAGAGAGGGTGGATAAATGATAAGTTTAGGCTCAGGAGAGTATTCCAAGGGATATCTAATTTGCATAACCTCAGAAGAATTATCGTTATTTTTCATGATCTCTTAGTGAAGAGGAGTTTAATGTTACCTCATCATCTTTATCTAAGGAATTACTATTGTCAATGTTCTCATTTTCTTCCACTATTATGTCTTCCCTAGTAGGAAAGTTTCTAGGAGAACTACAAACCAAATTTTCTTGACATTCAAGGATTATTTCTTCTAAAATAACTTCATCAAAAGTAGGGGAATGATCAATGGTTGGATTTTCTTGTTCATCAATAGTGGGATATTATTAGAAGGCTCTATTTGATTGTTATTATTTTTCATGACTTTATCCTTTTTCTCTAAGGTATCGTTCTCTTGTGATAAACCATCTTCCCTTGTAGGAGAGATTTTAGGATAGAGGCTAACAAAAGGGGTATCACTCACCATTATTATGTCATGTAAACTAACTTCATTACTGATAGGGGAAGCATTAAGAGAAGGACTACTATGATTTTTATGATGAATAGTTAAATGGTTTTATTCAAATAGGTCTTTCCAAATGTTAGGGACATTAGGAAGGGGAGGGATAAGGTTATCATTTTCAATCCACATGTCCTCCTAACAAATATTATTTTCATGATCCTTCATGATTTTATCCTCTTTTACTAAATCCTTCTTGAAATTAGGGGAGTTGTTGAGAGATATATTTGGAGTAAGACAAGTGGTGAGAATGATCCCATCCTCTTGTTTTCTAATGTTCTCTAGAGGGGGAGGAGGATAGGGAAAATAAATATTCTCAATGCTTGTAACTTCTTTAAACAAGATACCTTCATCACTAAGAGGAGAGGTATTGGGAGAAGAACAAGTATGATTGTCATGATTAGATACATTCCCATCCTCACCAATGGGCAATGCAATATAAGAATTGTTTCAATGGTTTGATTCACTTTCTCTAGGATGTTTGCAAAACTATGGAAGATAGTTGAAGGATGACTAACATGTTTCTTAGTGACCTCATTGTTGTGTTATAAATTCAACTCATAAGAGGGGATTTTGTACTCATGCAATCCATTTGTAACCATATCAGAGCCACATCTCTTGAAAGAAAAAATGCTATCATGGAAAAGTAAAGAAAGTGCAATGCAATGACCTAAAGAGAAATGAAATTTTCAAATATAAAACAAGGTAATTTACTTATTACACTATGCAGTGATCTGAAAATGGAATGTTGTAAATGAAAATTTGTAACAAAGAAATGCAATCACTTTAATTTATATTTAGTAAAATGCATGAAACAAAAAGTCAACCCACTGAAACAAGTAACCAATCGCAACAAACAGAAGAACAAAAATTCATTGTTTAACCCTTAAAACTACAAACTCAAACTCTAGAGGGACTAAGATTGCATCAAGGGAATCTTTTTCCTACTAATTAAATTTGGAGGTTCCAAAGACTGGAACAGTTAGCAAATAACTCAGATAGGGTTCTGGGTAAAAAAACCTACAAAGGAACTAAGATGCCAAAAAGGAAGTTTTTGTCCCAATAGAGGATTTTTTAGAAAAACAATAAATTTTGAGTTGCTAAAAGTGTTCCCAGGTTGCCTACCTAGGGACTTGATGTTGAAAAACAAAAAATTGTGCAAATGAAGGCTAGAAAAAGCAACTAGTGACAAGCAATTGGATGCAAAAGTGAATGCAATTTTTTTATTTTTGAATATAATAAAAATATTCTTAAATGTAATTAGGATGATGAAAAGTGCACTTTTCAGTTTTTAAATGAGAGAAAATGATGCAAGAAAGAAAAAAATGCAACCTATATGCACTTTCACTAATGCAAATGCAACAAACCCTAAATGCACTGTCACTAAGTATGAGAAAATCTAGAAGCAATTTCACTAATGTGAGATGCATTGAAAGAATGAATGCAACATAGATCTAGGAGTGTAATGGACTCCAAATCAGAAAATGAATGCTCAAAAGAGTCAGGTTCACTAAAATGAATAATAGGAAAACGGGTGCTTAATAACCTAGGTCATAGAACACCTCTTTTCTCCTATTATCATGCAATAATGTCCTAGGAGTCCTAATTGGATTGACTAGGAACCTCAAAAGGTGAGTCAATTCATAATGAGGAGGACATAGGAAGGGTTGTTCTTTAATATTTTATGGGTTCAACACCAAGCAAATTCCTAGAAAAGACAAATGAACATTCAACCTACAAAATCAAGCAATACAAGTTAAATAATGAGATCAAATGATGAAATTAAGCTACACCAAGTTAGGGTATGTGTGCCTAGGAAGTTTGGAGATGCAATGAGGATTCTAGAAATATAAAAAATCTTCCAAAAAGTGTTATGAAGGACTAAGATGCCCTAGGTTACTTATTAGCCTGACTACTATTTTTCAGTGTAGATACGAAGTCTTCAGATGTCGTAAAAGAATCCTGAAGAATCTCTAAAAAATACTATGTGGAGGACTAAGATGCCCTATGTGGCGTATTAGTCTCATTCTAAATTTTTGAAATCTACAAATGTGGTCCTAAGCTCTAGGGTCTGCACCCACTTCTCCCTAGATTTGAGATTCTGAAACTTCCAAATCTGGCTTGTAGGTGAGTTTTTGTAAAGATGACAACTTTGCAATGAAACTTTTGAAACTTTTCAATCTTGCACTCCAAATGATCTTCAAGTCTTCAACCTAGATCTATAAATATAAATACACAAGAGAGGAAACACTTGTTGATTGTTAGTGAATGGGGGTTTTCCTTGGTCAAACCCCTTGTAGGTAATTAAACCAAATGATGAAATAAATGAAATGAAGCATGAAACATGAAATATGTAAATGATATCACCTTGGATGATGTCTTGTGAAGAAAATCTACAATCTACCATGTAGTGGCCATGAAGAATGTAGATCTTGGATCCTTTGATTTGATGTGAACAACAGTTGTAGATAGATCTTCAATGCTACATCCACAATCTTGGCTCAACAAAAATAATGAATGCACTAAACTCTTGACATGATGCTTGAATCTAGAAGATGACTCTAAATTCTAGATGAATTGCTCTTGAATGCTTTTGTGAACTCAAATATGCTATTAAGAATGCTCTCACAAAATACTTAAGTTAAAATGAGTGAAGGAACCTTGTATTTATACCTATTCATGCTTAATATCTCAAAATTACACCACAACAAGCCAACATGTGAATTCATTAATTGAAGGAGGCTAAATTCTACCTGAATTTGAAATTGAATCCCAGAAATAAGCCAAGGAGGACTAAGACAACCTAGGTGGAATCTTAGTCCCAAGGTTGAAATCTCAGGGAACAAACTCCATAAAGGGACCTTTTTAGGTGGTTTCAAAATGAGGGTCCCAAGACCCATGGAGGACAAAGATGTATTAGGTGGCATTTTAGTCCAAGTCCACAAATCAAGAACACATAGACTAAAACATTAAATTATCATTTATCTTTTGAGGTTTGTCAGGATTTTTCATTAACATATATAATTTATAGGGCTTGTGGATGCAAAATAGGACCAATTAAGCCATCAAGAAGCATAAATAAAGAAAGGTGGGCCCAAACAAGTGTGAAAATGCAAGGGTATGCATTTTACTACACTACATATTGTACAAATTTAGGTTCACCAAAATGAAATGAAGGGAAATATAGGATTGTATAGGGTTCTCCCAAAATGGAAAAGAAGATCTAAATAGGGAAAGAGGGGTCCTATATTTCCTCAATTCATTATGAAATGAGATCCACACAATGAAATGATAATCAACCCTTAGGTGAATCAAATCAAGGTGTGAATCTACAAATTTGACCTTTTGTTAGGATGAGGGTCAAGGCCAAATAACACTTTGGGGGAGAAAGATTTGAACTAGAAAAAAGAGTCCAAATTTAGATCTACAAAGTGCATCAAAGAGATTTAACATAAAAAAAAAGGAAATAGTAAAATTTATAAAGAAATAGAGGGTAATAACAGTTTTGCACCTATCAAAACTTGTTATTTCTACAACCATAACATGAACTCATTCTCCCTATGGAAAATGCATCCTAGTATACTTTTTTGAGGAAATTTGAATCTAGAATTGTAGCCTAGAACCTGTGAAAACTTGTTGCCCTAGTAACCTTAACAAGGAACAATTCACCCTATTACAAATGGGTCCTGGAAAGATTTTACAAAAAACTCTAAATCTAAATTTGAAGCTCGAGACATTCAATTCCTTCGTATAACTTGAAATTCCCACTCTCGAATCTGGATCTATCAAAAATCTATAAAATAAATTTGGTCTTTTGTTGGTGGAAAGTGGTTTGTCTCGGTCAAACCCCAAGTTTGGTAATTAAACCTTGATGATAAAAGAAATTTGAAACATGAAATATGTGTGCAATCCTAATCTTACATTTGTCTAAAATTAAGATTTCTAATAATGCAAAGAAACCCTACTCATGCGTGTTAGAATATGATCCTAAAATGGAACATGAACAATGCATAGGACCTACTTTAGAAGAACTCAAATCCCCTTAATAAGTCTCAAATCTAAATATACCTCTCTTTAGGCTAAAAATGGAATGATCATGGAAGGTGGAATCACTTAAGAAACAAGTCATTGGGCTTGATTGAATCTCATGGCGATTCTCCCAAAACCTAGAATCCATCATGATTCTCCATAGGCATCTATCATCAATTCCTTAACAATGCTTGATCTCTGATGACAAAATGAGCTTCAAGACTTGAAAAATCAATAGAATGTTGCTCCAAGACTTCACTTTTTCTTTCTCCTTGCTTTTCAATATGAATACTTGATCTCATATGAAATTCTCTCTTTTGTCTAGAGTAAAAATGACTGCGAAACTTCGATTTATAGGCTTCCTTATCTAATTTTCAATTGTCATATCCCAAAAACTAGCATGTGAGGTTTGAATTTTGAACCTTGAATGGGTCCTAGGCCACTTACCTAGGACACACATTAATCAAGGTTGAATATTATGTAAAAATAGGGTCCTAGAACTAAGTGAGGACCCATTCACTCTATAGGAAATGGGCCCTAGGTCACTTACCTAGGACACACATATTCTAAAGTTGAGTGTTGTGAAATAGCATTTATGAATTTCAGGTTTTATCTCTCAGAAATTGTAATTAATTAGGCTTAAATTTTAATTGAAGGGGCCAAATAAGGAAAATTGACATCAAATAATAAAGCCCTATATTAATATGAAAGTGTAAGGGTACACCTTACAAAATAAAAAATAAGGAACTATTAAGTCCATTTAGTTTAAAAGAGTCCTAAAATTAATGTGAATATGAAAAACATATTACAACAGTAAATTAAGGCATAATTAGGTTCATTTCATTATTAATTATACCCAAATTAAGTGCAAAAAAGGGATAATTTTTCCTACACTACATCAATTTACTCTTGTCCTTTGTAATATTTTTGAGTATATAGATTATACTCTTAAGATAGTAGCTTTGCAATAGTCTATACACTTTGAGTGTCAAAATGCAACCTACTAGACCTTTGCATGTTTGGTGTTGTTCTCATGCTAGTGTATGGTGTTGAAGTGATAGTTTTTTGTATTGAGGAGCTATGATGAAAGACATATTTTTATGATACTCCCTATTTTTCATGCAATTTATGCTTATTTTTTTTTATTGTTTTATTTTCATCTTTATTTTCTTGTTTGTCAATAATTTCTCTATATGTCCCAGACCTTTTAGCATTTATATATTTAGGTTGTTTTAGTAGGTTTTCAAAATATGAATCTACTTATTCCCATGTCATTTTATAGGGGTGCCTTTTTATACTTGAGGTACTTGGATCAAACACCTCCATTAATGTGTAGTCCATGTCTATGAGGAATAGGATTTCCTCTATATACCTTTTAAGCATGTTATATGAAATTATGTCACTATTCTACATTTTTTGCTAAAGGGATTTGAAGAAATCCCAATATGTGGTAGTGTATGATTTTTTTCTTTCAATTGTTGTACATTCTAGTTTATTTATGTCATAATATATATGGGATTACTATTATTTGTCATGAAATTTTTGGAGTGCATTCATAAAATAAAAGATAAGGCATATGATTAGTGTTCCATACCATAAGTTATAGTTTGAATTATTTATATTATATTTATTTTGCAATAGTTATTCATGAAGTTCTTTACAGAGGTTGAAATTCTTTCCTTCAATGACCATCTATTATGTAGTATAGATTTTTTTTACTTTTTGTAGAGTCCTCTTGGTTTAAAATATACATCTTATTGGATACCCTTATTGTCACATACTATATTGTTGGGTTTGTTATTTCCTTCACATTTAATTATTTTCCATCATAAGTGGATCCCATCAATTTCATAACTTTGTCCTTCGTGATGGATTTCTTTGAGGATATATCTCTTAACCCACTCAACCCAATTACTAGTTGATTGGATTGTTTAGTAATTATCTATTGGTTTGTATAAATAGATAAAATCATCATGGATTCTACTTAGTACTATTTTAACCTTGATTTTATCCTAAAAAAAAACATAAATTTCTTTTATATATCCAAATTTTAATTATCTATCTCTTGATATTGTGATAAGTAACTCTTTTGATCTACTTGTAGTATTGTACTTTATATTGTTTCCAAATTTTAATGATAAATTTCAAATATTGGTGCATGTATATATTTATGAAAATCCTCTTTGTAGATCATATCTATCAAAATTATTGATAAGGTGGCATCTAGATCTACTTCCATTAATTTTGAAAAATACTTCTTATACTTCAGCCTTAGTTTCCTAGCAATATCCACTAATACAAGAGTCAAAATTTATCAAAGTATATGTAGCTAATGTTTCATTGGACTTTTATTTTCACCATTCACTATTATCTTGTGATTAGTGTTAGATGAAAATTTTGGGGAAATTTTAATGATCAAATATTATATATGTGTAAAAGTGTGTTTGTGCATTAAATGCATAATCCCATTTATTTTTTCATCGATTTTTGTATCCATTAACCTTTCCATGGATTCCCTACTCTAATTTTATTTTATTTTTTCCTATATTACAATACGTTACATATGAATTTTTTAGGTCTCTAATTATTCCATAATTTGATGATAATATTTTAACCCCCCATTCACATACCCTATTAGATTTTTTTTGTCCATATTTCTTAACTTGACTTTTCCTAATTCTATAATATCATGCATGTAGTAGGGTAATAACCATTTAACCTTAAGGTTCCCTTGATTTTTTATATTTTCTATCTTATACTAATACTAAAGTCTCTTTCTTTGAATGTCTTCAGCTACATGTTTCTATTGTGTGAGGATTTACATGTCTTTTCTTCTTTAATTTTTTGTTGTATCTTGCTAAAAGTATTTTTCATCCAATTTATCAAGTGTGGAAATTATTTGGGCTAGTGACTCTTCTTCATTCAACCTTAAAGTTACTATAACACATAAATTAGGGATTATGAAATCGATTGGTAGAGTTGTGTCCATTCCATATACTATTTTAAATTGTGTCAACTTTGTAGTTCTCTTGTATGTTGCATAGTAGGCATAGAGTACTGTAGGCATCTATATGTCCCAATCCTCCCTATTTCCACTACACATTTTAGTTCATGGTGTACTAATAATTATTTTCTAGTGGTTTCTAGCCACATTAGCTTGTGGATGATAAGGTGAAAGTTTTTTTATGTGTGATCATAAAACATTACAATAGCTCTAGAATAATTTTATTTATAAAATATTTCCCTTGGTCACTTTGTACACTCAATGGGAATCCAACTATAGTGATGTTATTATCATATACAAATATTGTGTTCGTCTTTGCAATAGAATCTTTACTAGGTTCTATTTCTGCTCATTTAGTTAGGTATTATACCCTTGTTATGATAAATCTTTCCTTAGAATTCTTTCCAAGAGGATTTATTGGGACAATAAAGTATATTTCCCATATTCCAATTGGGACTTGAGCTTGCCCTAGTTTAATTGTCATTTCACAACTGTTCATGGGTCTGAAAGGAAGCCAACTAAATAGAAGTAGCTTCCTACACTAGTATAAGTTGGGAAGAGTTAAAAATAATAACAACTTTAACAATTACAAATTCAAAAATATGCACACATAAAAATTGAACTTAAACAACAATGCATACCATAACACAATTGTTTGCGTGGGAAAAACCCACACTCCAAATCACATGGCTCAACTTATATTATCAACACCATTATCAATTACAATACAATCTCAAGAAGAATGCTCGGGATTGTTTACACTATGAAAAGAATCTAGAGCAATACCAACATCATAATGACATGTAAGCTTCTTCAAACCTCTCACCATAAAAATGCACTAAGTTTCCAACTATTTATAACCTCTCAATATGAAATAAGGCACCAAAAACTTTCCAAAAGGATATGTCAAACCAAAGTTGTGAACATGAGTTCATTATGACATTCCCTCATAATTATAACTCATAATTATGATAATCTTCCATATATAATCACTTGTCTTGTAAATTTATCCACTCCTACACATGCAATGAGCATGCATGCATGCAAATACCTTGCATGTGTAGCCTCACTCATCACATGGGTCCCACCTATCATATTTATCTAGAAATCTACCATTATTCAATCTTCCACCATCATAATTTTTCAGAACTTGTCATTGCCCCTTACATAGTAACTTATGATAAATTCCACTAATTTAGGAACAAATCTAGGTCCTCCAAAGTGGACGCCTACCTCCACCAATTTAGGATGCCACATCCCTGACAAGTCCCACAATGTGACAAAAATTTTGGTAGGAAAATAAACATTATAAAATAAATAAATAAATCATATAATAATAATTAAATTCTAGGATTCTAAGGTTGAGATACCCTAATCAGAACATTCTCCAACTTTTTGAAGACCTATCAAGAGTCATATAAAATAATATACATAAGGCCTCAAGGCCCATGGAATTGGAACATCATCTATACTTCTCTATGCTCACTTGTTTGTTCAATACATTTGTAACATTCACCAAAGTGTCAACCTTCTCCAAGTTTACCTTTCCACCTTCTACCATGTCACAAATAAAATGATATTTAGCATCAAAACGCTTTGTTATAGTATGGAAGGTAGGATTATTCACTAAGAAAATGGTACTTTGGTTGTCACAACAAATAGTAATTTGTCTTGCATCTAAACCAATATTAGAACACAATATCTTAAGATAAATGACTTCCTTACAAGCATGAGTAGCTATCATGTACTCTACTTTTTTCATGGACAAAGTGACTACAACCTACTGCTTACTCATCCAACTAATAGCACCACAAAAAAATATAAAACATAACAACAAGTGGATCTTCTACTATCAATGTCACCTACCTAATCTAAATCCACATATCCATGCATACTCACTAAATGCCAAGGTTTAGTAGGATAACCATGGAAACATAGGGCATACTTGAAATTACCCTGCAAGCACCTAAACACTCTCTTAACTGCATCCCAATGTTTTCATCTAGGATTAGCCATAAACTGACTAAGGAATCCCATTTCTTGGGAAATTTCTAGTCTCATACACACCATAACCTACATCAAACTGCCAACAACACTCACATATGGTACTTTGGTCATACCCTCCATCTTAGTAGGATATTTTAGACAATCATTCATAGAAAGCTTCATCCCCTACATCAAAATAATAGCTAATTGTCTATAAATTTTTATGTTGATACTATTTAAAACCTTACATAGACTTCTTCATTTTGCAAACCAATTTTTCTTTACCTTTGAAAATGAAATGTCCTAGATGTGACATGTAAATCTCTTCCTCCAAGTCATCGTGAAGGAATATTTTCTTCACATCCATCTATTCCACTTCTAAATTTTACGCTATTGCAAGTGATAATAGGAACCATATAGATGTCAAATTCACAACAAGAGAGAATGTCTCACCATAGGTGATTCCCTCCACTTGAGAATAACCCTTAGTAACCAATCATGCCTTATTCTCCTCAACACTACCATCAAGACCACACTTCACCTTGAACATCCGTTTACAACCACCAGGTTTACGTACATCAATTAAGGGTACCAGATCCCAAGTCTTAGTTTTATTCAATCCATCCAAGAATTTGCATCACTCATACCCATAGCCTCTCTAATATTCCTAGGCTCATCAATGTTAGTAATCAAATAAAAATGCAACTAAAATCCGCTAACGAACAACCAAACCTTTTTATTTGTCACCTAGCACCTATAAACCTCCCCAATTATTGAGGTTGAGGTTATTCTTCCTCTTCATAACTTTTAGAGCTACTTGAGTTCTCCTCATCATAAAGTACAACAAGATTGCATAGTTCACCTTTCATTGGAGTAGGTGGAATCTGAACTACCTACTTATTTTGTTTCTCCTCTTTCTCTACCTCTATATCAACAATCAAAGGTTTCATCTCTTAGAATATTACACTTATACTATAAAGAACCTTCTAGGCCTTTGGATCCAAAAGATTTTACCCCTTCATATTATTGACACCACATGATTAGTGCAGGATCATGGGGGTCCAAACTAGGCCCTTAAGTGGCAATGAAAATTTAGAAATAGAGTTAGGAAACTTGACATAAAAATTTGAATAGGTTATTAACATAATTTGAAAAATATGTAACAACAAATTTTTTAGAAAATTGAATGTAGTTTCTTAGATACTAGTCTTTTTTTTGAAAAAAGTAAATCTATTTGGTGAAAATTTGAAATTTCAATGCAATAGTACTAAATTTTTAGAAAAAAATAAAAAGTAGGTGTATGTCTAACCAACCTAAGTATAAGAATTTTTATTTTTATTTTCTTTTAAACATTAAATATAAGTAAAGAACACATGCCCAAATGTGCCACATTTTTTTTAACTTTTTTTCAAGTAAATAATTAATTATTATTTTTTAATTAGAACTTTTTAAAATATTACTTGTTTGTCTAACCACCATAACTTGATAAAAAATTATGAAATTCATTTTTTAAGTTTATCCTATAGTATAGGAACCATAGAATGTATCACATCTTTTGCATTCAAAAAATATGAAATCTTTTGAGAATTATAGATGTTTTTCTATCAGCCTATTAATCAGGACATTACTCATAATGCATGTAGAAAATCAATAATAATTACCTGTTAAATTCAAAATAAGGTATATTTTATATTGGTGGAGAGATAAAAATTTTCTCAATAAACCCTTTTTATTTCATCAAATTCAAAAATTAAAAAAGTTGTTAGCCACTTTTTTGTCATATCACCACTTTTTGGACCCTCATGATCTTGCACTAGCCCCATAGCCAATGAAGATAAAATTAACTACCTTATTATCCAACTTAGACCTCTTATCAATTAAAACATGAGTGTAATCTTGACAACCAAATAATCTAAGATATGTCAATGAAGGATTCTTACCAAATCATGCCTCCATAGATGTCTTTTCAAAAATAATCAATGTAGGAGAGTGACTATCACTTCAACCCAAAAATTATGCTCAAGGCCAACACCACTTGGCATACTCCTAACACTCTCCATCAACATCCTATTCCTCCTCTTTGAAAGTCCATGTTTTTTGGGGTGTATGGAGTTGTCCTATTTCTCTCAATCACGTGCTCTTTACAAAACTTGTCGAACTCTACCAAACAAAAGTCACTGCCTTTTTTAGTTCTCAAACACTTAATTTTTCTACTAGTCTAATTTTCTACCACGGATTTAAACTCCTTAAATTGACTAAATACTTCATCTTTACTTTTGAGAAAATAAATGAATGTCCTTATATTGTAATCATTTATGAAAGAAATAAAATATAATTTTTTTGACAATGAACATTCACAGGACAAAACACATCTACATGAACATATTATGAAACCCCAAAAGACTTATGAGAACTAGAGTAAAAATAAAAAAAATATTGTTTCCCATAAGCACAATGTTATCAAAATTCAAACTCAAGATTACAATCATCAAGGCCTTCAACAAGACTCTTATTTTTTAGGGCTCTAAGACCCTTCTAATCGGTGTGACCAATTCATTGGTACCATGGCATTTTATTCTCTATAAGAAGCTTCATTTACATGGAATGAGCACCCTTAGATACCCAAAATGAATGGCCATCAGATGTAGCTTCAAAATACTTCTTTTCACAATTTGATGATGAGGATGAAGAATCCGAAGGTCTCTTCTTTGGTGTATAATAATAACTATTGCATTGAATCGTACATGTATCCAACTTGTACAAGATGCCAATATGAACGCCCTTAGACAACACCATATCTCCTCTCATCATCTTTCATCCTCCACTCAATAAAATAACTTGCATTCCTACATCGTTTAGTTTACTCATAGAAAGAAACCATCAATCCCCTTCACTCTTCCATCTGGGAGTTTGATTATGACTCTTCTACAACCAACAATTTTTAGGTGAGATTCCTCACCCAGATACACCTTCCCACCATTTTACTCTTCATACTTCAAGAATAAACCTCTATGAGAGGTCATATGGGAGGAAGCACCTGATCCTATGAACCACACATTTTGGAAATGTCATTTTCTTTCCAAAAAAAAATGTAATTGTTCACTTTTTCATAATATGCATATGCCTAAATGATCATTAAGATACTTTCACATTTTTCTTTTAGATTTTGAGATGATCTAATGCAGATTTTGGAATGAAATTATGAGCTAAATCTTCTTTAAAATTAACCCTAGTTATGTTTTGGATGCAAAACACAATGCAATTTTTTCTTTTAAATTTTTTAAGTATTTTTTAATGAAAATTTATATATGCATAAATGATGAATTCACAAAACCTAAAACTACACTCAAATTTTAAAATGACATGATTTAGATTGCATAATATTTAAAAGTATAACAAACATTGGGTTCATGAAAATGTTTGAAAAAATGGATCTATGTCTTAAATCACATGTCTTATAATTAGAGATATTAGGGACTAAAATCAATCTCAATATCTACTTGGCTAGAAACATGAATGGAAGAGCTAGAATGGTGGATTACGGTTTTAATCTTTGTTGTGTGTGTGTGATGATGATTAATTGATTGTGAATTGACTAAATTATATGAAACAATGTTGTTATTAGATTAAATATGAAAATGTAACAAATTGAGATGATTTTTAAGAAATACGAAATGAAAAGATAGAAATAGATTCCATAAAAGAAAAGGGAAAACACAAAATAACCTAAAATATAAATTTGAGGATGAAATGAATAGTCAGGGGAATGGGGCACCCTATATTAGTTTCCTACTTTTGAGATCTAATTTTACAATCCTATAACTCTTTATTTGCAAGTTTTTCTCTCCTAGGGTCACTGATGGAACTTCATTTTTTACTATTGAAATCCACTTTCCTTGACTTGACAAATTGTAGGGCTTAAATGCATGAATGTAAAATAAGTCTTTAATCTTCCTCCAATTTACCTCAAATTTGAAATATGCACATATGAAAGAGGGGGAATGGTTGTGCCATATAGGGGCTTACCTAAGTAAAACCCTACTTTGGTATTTATACCTCTACAATGGCTATGATGATGTATAAAGAGAGCTTACCCTAAGTCAGGTAGAGGCTAGATGATAAATAAGTGATAAGCTGAGAAATTGTTGCAACTCACCACTTAGATCTACATTCCTTGATGGAATGAAGCCATGCACTAATCACTTTCAAGGAGAAATTATTACTTGATTCAAAGTCCTACAATTGTTAGTACTCAAAAAATAAATGAGCATAAAACATGAACACTTACAAAAAAACATGATATATGATTGGTCCATATTGCTTGATTAAAATAAATTATGTAATAATCTTTATAATTATTCTCTTGATTTTTCAGTAATAATCTTAATTGCTTCCTTAATCATGCTAGGATAAAATGGTGAACATGACTAGTATTTATATATAATTCTTTTTTTTTTTGAAAATCAAATACCGATAGCCAACAAATAAAATTGAAATTTCAAATAATAAAATATCGAATCCGATATTATATCCAAGTTGGAACCAAAAATGGTTGGATAAGGGCATGGGACACCCTAATCTAGATCCATCCTTTTTAGGGCCAAAAACATAGAGGGAAAATATTAAATTTTTATTTTCATTTCAATTGTTTGATTTTCTAAAGATATTTATAAAACAAACAATTAAATGCATAATTAGATACAAGCATATAGGGGAAAGTGTAGTGTAGTAAAATGCATATCCTTGCATTTTCACACTTTTTTGGGCTCACCTTGCTTTATTTATGCTTCTTTGTGGATTAATTGGTCCTATTATGCATCCAAAAGCCTTATAAACAATATATTTTTAAGGAAAATCTTGACAAACCTCAAAAGATAAATGATCATTTAATTTTTCTGTCAGTGTGTCCCTAATTTGTGGACTGGGACTAAAATGACACCTAGGGTGTCTTTGTCCTCCATGGGTCTTGGGACCCTAATTTTGAAACCACCTAAAAAGGTACCTTTTTGGAGTTTGTGCACCAAGATTTGAGGCTTGGGACTAAGACACCACCTAGGGTGTCTTAATCCCCCTTGGCTTATTTTCAGGATTCAATTTCATTTATTTGGGTGAGATTTAGCTTCCTTCAATTAATGAATTCACATGTCGGCTTGTTGTTGTGTAATTTAAGGATATTAAGCATGAATAAGTATAGATACAAGGTTCTTTCACTCATTTTCACCCAAGCCTTTTGTAAGCGCATTCCTAATAGCATATTTGAGTTCATAAAAACATTCAAGAGAAATTCATCAAGCATTTGGAGCCATCATCTAGATTCAAGCATCATTTCAAGAGTTTAGTGCATCCATTCATGTTGTTGAGCCAAGATTGTGGATGTAGCATTGAAGATCTATCTACAACCGTTGTTCACATCAAATCCAAGGATCCAAGATCTTCATTCATCATGTCCACTATATGGTAGATTGAAAATTTTCTTCACAAGACATCATCCAAGGTGATATCATTTACATGTTTCATATTTCATGCTTCATTTCATTCATTTAATCATTTTGTTTGATTACCTACAAGCGGTTTGACCAAGGCAAACCCCCATTCACTAACAATCAACAAGTTTTCCATCTCTTATTTTTTTTAATTTGTAGATCTAGGTTGAAGACTTGAAGATCATTTGGAGTGAAAAATTGAAAAGTTATAAAATTTTACATTGCAAAGTTGCCATTTTCATGGAAACTCACTTACAAGTCATATCTGGAAGTTTCAAGACCTCACATCTAGGGAGAAGCAAGTGCAGACCCTGGAGCTCAGGACCACATTCAGAGATTTCAGAAATTTAGAATGGGACTAATACACCACCTAGGGTATCTTAGTCGTCCATGGCCATTTTTCAAATATTCTTCAAGATTTTTTTTTGACATCCAAAGACTCCGCATCCACCTCAAAAACCTGCAGCAGGACTAATACGCCACCCAGGGCATCATTATCCTCCATAGCACTTTTTGGTAGCTTCTTTGCATTCCCAAAATCATCATTGCATATCTAGACTTCCTAGGTACACATACCCTAACTTGGTGTAGCTTAATTTCATCATTTGATCTCATTATTTAGCTTATATTGCTTGATTTTGTAGCTTGAATGTTCATTTCCCATTTCCAAGAATTTTCTTGGTGGTGAATGCCTAAGATCTTAAAGAACCACCCCTCCTAGGTCCTCCTAATTGTGAATTGACTCACCTTGTGGGGTTTCTATTCGATCCAATTAGGACTCCCAGGACATTATTGAATGATAATAGGAGAAAAAACGTGTTTTATAACCTAGGTTATTAAGCACATATTTTCCTATTATTCATTTTGATGAACCCAACTCTTTTGATAATTCATTTTCTAATTTGGAGTCCATTACATTCCTAGATCTAGGTTGCATTCATTCTTGCATTGCATCTCGCATTAATGAAATTGCATCTAGATTTTCTCATACTTAGCTAAAGTGCATTTAGGGTTTCTTGCATTTGCATTAGTGAAAGTGCATATAGGTTGTTTTTTTTCTTTCTTGCATCATTTTCTCTTGTTGAAAAACGTAAAATTGCACTGTTTATCGTAGTAATTACATTTAGGAACATTTTTATTACATTCAAAATTAAGAAAATTGCATTCACTTTTGCATCCAATTGTTTGTCACTAGTTACTTTTTCTATCCTTCATTTGCACAATTTTTTGTTTCTCAACATCAAGTCCCTAGGTAGGAAACTTGGGAATACTCTTAACAACTCAAAATTTGGTTTTTTTTTCTAAAAAAAACCTCTACTGGGATAAAAAAATCCCTTCTTGGCGTCTCAGTCCATCTATAGGTTTGTTGCCCAGAACCCTTCCTGAGTTGTTTACTAACTACTCCAGTCTTTGGAACCTCTAAATTTCATTAGTAGGACAAAGACGCCCTTGATGGCATCTTAGTCCCTATAGATTTTGAGGTTGTAGTTTTCAAGGTTAAACAACAAATTTATGTGCTTTTGTTTGTTATCATTGGTTATTTGTTTTAGTGGGTTGACTTTATGTTTCATGCATTTTACTAAATCTAGCTTAAATTGGTTGCATTGCTTAATTTTAATTTTTCATTTACAACTTTCCATTTTCAGATTACTGCATAGTGTAATAAGTAAATTACCTTATTTTATATCTAAAAATTTCATTTTACTTTAGGTCATTGCATTGCACTTTCTTTACTTTTCTAAAATAGAATGTTTTATTTTAAGAGATGTGGCTTTGATATGGTTACAAATGGATTGCATAAGTACAACATCCCCTCTTATGAGTTCAATTTAGAATACAACAATGAGGTCATTAAGAAACATGTTAGTCATCCTTCAACTATCTTCCATAGTTCCACAAACATCCTAGAGCAAGCGGGTCAAACCATTGACACAATTGTTAATATTACATTTCCCATTGGTGAGAATGGTAGTGTAGCCAATCATAACAATCATACTTTTTCTTCTCCTGATACCTATCCTCTTAGTGACAAAGGAATCTTGGTGAAATTAGGTACAAGCATTGAGAATCTTGATTTTCCCTATCCCCCCCCTCTATAAGAAATTAGAAAACAAGAGGATGAGATCATTTCGACCACTTTACTTACCTCGAATCCATCTCTCAACACCTCCCCTAATTGCAAGAAGGCTTTAGTAAAAGAGGATACAATCATGAAGGATCATGAAAATCACATTTTTCAAGAGGACATGTGGATTGAAAATGATAACCTTATCTCTCTCCTTCCTAATGTCCCTAACATTTGGAAAGACCTATTTGAAAAAAACCATTTAACTATTTGTAATGATGAAAAACATAGTATTCTTTCTCTCAATGCTTCCCCTATTAGTAATGAAGTTACTTTACACATAATAACAATGGAGAGTAATGTCTCTTTTGTTGGTCTCTCTCCTAAAATATCTCCTACTAGGGTAGATGGTATAGCCCAAGAGAACGAGACCTTAGAGAAAAAGGATAAAGTCGCGAACAATCATAACAGTCAAATAGAGCCTTCTCCTAATATCCCCACTATTGATGAACAAGAAAATCCAACCATTGATCATTCCCCTAATTGTGATGAAGTCATTTTATAAGAACCAATCATTGAATTTCAAGAGCATTTAGTTTCTAGTTCTCCTAGAAAATTTCCTACTAGGGAAGACATAATAATGGAAGGAATGAGAACATTGACAATAGTAAGTCTTCTAAGGTTATGCACATTATATATCCCTTGGAGTACTCTCTCGAGCCTAAAATTATCATTTATCCACCCTCTCACAAACCACAAGTTCAAAAAAAACCCATCCTTATCCTCAAACCACCTAAGAACAATGTTTTGCAACAACCGAGTTACAATACCGTTGCTCATACATAACACTAGGAACAATCCACAACGAAGAAAAACACCTTCAACATCCCTCCCATTGCCTAATTCTATCTTGTGTAGTGCCCCTCATTTGCCTTCACAAAGTATAAAGGAGTATGATCTTGTTGAACAACTTAAGAATACTCCTGCAAAGATATATACCTTTGGGACCTAATTCATAATTCACCTAATTATCACACTATGATTCAAATAGCCTTGCAACAATTTGTGGTTCCCTTTAGTGCAATCCTGAATGACATAGTAGCCATGATTAGAGGAATAAATGTTGACATTGTGTTCCACCAAAGTGAACTCCCCCCTTTGGAAGTGCAAAAATAATATGATCCTCTCATGATCATATCTCAATACAATACCGTAGGGATAAAGCGGATGCTTGTTGACAATGGCCCATCCTTAAATGTGTGTAGTGCAAACCTTTTAGATATGTTGATAAATCAAAAATTCAACTTGAATCTTTATGTATTAAGGGATTTGATAATGTGGGAAAGAAATTTCTTGGAGTGATCACTTTACCTATTATAGTTGGAAAGGCTACTTTACAAACCCCTATCCAAGGTTCCTTAGATTTCAAACATACATTCATGGGAGAATACAAGATCATAAACAAAGACTCTCAAAAGGAAAAATAAAAAGTGGTAATGTCAACACAAAATTTGGAAGACCCTTCAAAAGCATCCACCTCAACCACTTTAGAAGAAAAAGAAAATTACACAACAAAATTTGACGAAATTGATCATGAACAACCATTGAATCCAAAAGAGATGAAGAAAATTTATGGAAAAGGCTATGAAATGATGAAACAACTGGGATATAGTATAAAAGGATGTGGTACTAGAGAACAAGGTATTTGTGTCCCTATAGAGCCTCACATGCAATAAAATACTAGTGGTCATGGTTATTGTCCCTTGAAAGACACAAACAAGCCTTTACTTAATATAAACACTCTCATAAAACATCCTTCTAAGCAGAATTTAATAGTAGTGCATCTTGAGCTAATAGACACTAGTGGTCTTTATCCTTTGCAAGAAATAATTTTCAACAAACAAAGAAGTCATCGCTTAAGATTACTGTCATCACACAAAACACTTATGATTTAAATTCATTATATTTTACACCCTCCAGTAAAGGAGAGAACAAAATATCACAATCTATAGTCTTGTGTAGGTATGACATATTATACTAAGCAAGAGATATCTTTGTAAAAAAATAACGCAACATCCTCTACTTTTTACCAAGAGTGTATCTTGACAAGAATCCTCCAAGATCATCTAATCTCTCTCCCCCCAAGAACACAAAATAAATTTTATTGCAAGACTTCATTTTGTGCATATAATAGAATTCATGTTCATTATACTAGAATGAATGGAAGGCTTTGAGTAGTAAAATTAAATATCTCAAGGATTGTGGTGCCCTTCCTTGTGTTGAAGCACCTAGTTCCTCTTTTCATTTTGGCTCATCCTTGTCTTTCACTAAGTGGGGGCAAGGGGATAGATAGCCTTTTCCTCGTATGTCACTTATCATTGTCTCTTTTGGCTAGTTAACCACCTTCCATGTATATGTACGAGCAAGCTTGGGATTTGGACAACGTGCCTTAAGTTGGATTGCATGCGACATACTATATTTTCATTTTTCATGTTT
Source organism: Sequoiadendron giganteum (assembly GCA_007115665.2). Taxonomy (NCBI): domain Eukaryota; kingdom Viridiplantae; phylum Streptophyta; class Pinopsida; order Cupressales; family Cupressaceae; genus Sequoiadendron; species Sequoiadendron giganteum. The sequence continues at coordinate 87,330,122 of CM021105.1, forward strand.
TGGTTACTTTAAAGTAATTTCTCACAACATGGTGTTAGCAATTTATTTAAAGTGGGGGCATACATTGGCATTATTTTTTGGCATGATTTCAGTTGCATTTCCTTTCTTCTTGTGATGCGTCCTTTTCTTGGTGGTGTCATTGGGTTTGATTTCATCCGAGAGTGTGATATTTCTTTGACTTTTCCTCTCTTGTAAACATTAAGCACAATGCTCCCTAAGATGAGACCTTGCATGAACTAAGAAAAATAACTTTTAACATCTCTTTTGTGTGCATTTTCTTTTGTTTCCTTATTAAATTCATGGAGGTATGGCATTGATATGGTCCATTGAGGCTCACCTAGTGAACAACTACCTTCACTAGTCCTTGTGAGTGTGCATTTTCTTTTGTCCTTATCATATTCATGGGGGTATGCTATTGGTATGGACTTCCTAGGGCTCACCTAATGGACAACTAGCTCCCACTAGGCCTTGTGAGCGTGCATTTTGTTTGCATAGTGGAAAATGCATTCTGATAGGCCAAGACTAGGCATAAATAATAAGAAATATTTAATGATTTATAATGAATTGTAGTTTGGTCTATACATGTCAATCCGGGGGCATAAACTTGTGAGAGGTGTCGTGGCTATATGCCAATCGAAGGGGTGAGATCGTGAGTTGAGTGGGGATGAACTATAGCTAGAACACATGAAAACAATTCTACAACAAATCAAAATGAGACTGGCTACATGAACTGTCACTTCCTAGTGACAAAAACAACATCAAAAATTAAACTCACAAATTCCAAAGAAAACTAATCTAGAGATCATAAGGAAATATACAACATAAATATTTGATCTAGAAGATAATCTTACGAGAAATAAACAACAAACTATGCTTGCAAATAAAATAGAAATGAAATTTAATAAAATAAATAAATAAATACACAACTAATCTAATATAAATCACCATACATCCCAAGAAGTGGATCCTACCTCCTCAGTACGTCCAGTGATGAAACACAAATATCTTCTACACTTTTTTTATCAGAATAAATGATATTTTATTTACCAAAAGAGTGGTACAAAGTCTTTGTATAATATTTTTCTACAGAAAATCTGCGTACAAAAAACTTGCATGTATATTTATCTATCCCTTGATGTTGTTACAGTCGACCATATATATAGAGGTCACATTTTCAACAAATAGAAAATAAGCGATACAAAATAACTTAGTTTTTTTTGGCATTCTCAACAAATAGCCAACAAACTCAATGTGAAACATTGTTTTGCTAGTTGTATATTAAAATATCTTTGTTACCCCATGGCTGGAAATAGGGAAAAGACTAAATTTTGGTTGTCTCTGCATAGCTAGCAAGTGAATTATTTTAATCACAAACATTTCTCCTTCAACACATCCTTGTTCCAAGCTCTCTCTCCCATTGTAGGTTTCCTTCGTACAACAAATCCTTTACCACAGATTCGTCCAAAATTATAGTGTTGAGGTGGTGATGAAAAGAGAATCTTGCAATCGTAATTTTTTTTGTTACGACAACAAACAAAAATAGGCAATATTGAGATTGTCGGTTTTCTCCAAAATGACTAGCAATATCCACTTACGGGTCCCAAAAAGTGACAAGAAGTTTTGTATGGAACATGACAGGAAGACTGTGTTGTAATCTATATTTTTCAAGGCTTCTAATAAGAATGCATATTAGTAGAGGTAATCAATAATTATTTTTCATAATTTAATCTCAAAACTATATTAAATACCTCTTGTATATACGTAACCATATGCAACATAAAATAGTTAAATGGTATGCTATAGAACGGAAATGGAAGATAGAAATGGGTATGAGGGTGCATGAAATAGGATGAAATGTGGCATAAGATAAGACATAAATTGATATCATCATGTTCCACTTGTAAACCTTTAGCCTAGACCTGGTCTACCTTATTGGATGACTAGTCAAAGCGTGATCTGTGGTATTTTCCTTTATTTTGTTGTTTATTTTGTTTTTTTTTTCCTTGATGGTGTATGTTGGCAATCTAGTTATGGCTTCATATATCATCCACATGTGTGTTCCTTTGTGCCTATGTTGGTTTTTCATAAGATCTCAACCTTGGAAGCTTGATCATCCCTCTTGATCGCTGTCATCTTATCTTATTATTATTTGTACACTTGAACCCCTCTTGATTGCGTGGTTGGCTACATTAGTGTGAGTTTGAAGAAAGTTCATCCTCTCACTAAAGTGGGGGATAAATGTAGTGTAGTAAAATGCATACCTTTGCATTTTCACACTTTTTTGGACCCACCTTGCTTTATTTATGCTTCGTTATGGCTTAATTGGTCCTATTTTGCATCCACAAGCCCTATAAACTATATATATTTTATAAAAAATCTTGACAAACCTTAAAAGGTAATTGATCATTTAATGTTTTTGTCTATGTGTCCCTGATTTGTGGACTATGACTAAAACACCACCTAGGGTGTATTTGTCCTCCATGGGTCTTGGGACCCTAATTTTGAAACCACCTAAAAAGTTCCCTTTTTGGAGTCTGTGCCCCAAGATTTGAGCCTTGGGACTAAGATGCCACCTAGGGCATCTTAGTCCTCCTTGGATTATTTTTCAGGATTCAATTTCAAATTCGGGTAGGATTTAGCCTCCTTTAATTAATGAATTCACATGTCGACTTGTTGTGGTGTAATTTTGGGATATTAAGCATGCATAAGTATAAATACAAGGTTTCTTCACTCATTTTCACCTAAGTATTTTGTGAGAGAATTCTTAATAGCATATTTGAGTTTAAAAAAGCATTCAAGAGCAATTCATCAAGCATTTGGAGCCATCATCTAGATTCAAGCATCATGTCAAGATTTTAGTGCATCCATTCATGTTGTTGAGCCAAGATTGTGGATGTAGCATTGAAGATCTATCTATAACCCTTATTCACATCAAATCCAAGGATCTAAGATCTGCATTCTTCATGGCCACTACATGGTAGATTGCATATTTTCTTCACAGGACATCATCCAAGGTGATATCATTTACATATTTCATGTTTCATGCTTCATTTCATCATTTGGTTTAATTACCTACAAGGGGTTTGACCAAGGAAAACCCCTGTTCACTAACAATAAAAAAGTTTTACCTCTCTTGTGTGTTTGTATTTACGGATCTAGATTAAAGACTTGAACAAGGAAAAATTTAAGAAACCCCCCAATTAGCAAAGGTGTAAAATCCTAGCGAATCATGTATACTTCCTGATAAAAAATATTAATTTTATTGGCGAATTTTTCCATTTTTCGGGAAAAAAACAATAATCCCATTTGGAAAATCTTTTATAATCCCTAGAAGTCTGTGGAAAATCATGGAAAATTCCAATTTTTTTTAATCAAATAAAATATTTTTCATTGGCGATTAAAACCGTTTTTAAAACTAGAATTTTTTTTTCATTGGAAAATTAATCTTGTTTTCAAAACAAAAAATATAATTTGTTGGCGATTAAAACCTTTTTTCAAAGATTGGCGAATTAAACAAAATATCAAACTAATAAAATAATTTAGTGGCAAAATAAATGAATATGCCAATAAAAAATCATAGGGACTGTTCGATGAATGTTTGATGGACGACTATAGTTGCATTCCAGAAGTAAATCTCTAAAGCACTAGAGCTTCAAATTGAAACCTCTGGAATAACACTAGAAATGTTAGATTTATAGAAATCAATGGTTGAGATTTTATTACCGTACAAATGGTTATAGAGTTCTATTTCTCAGCAATGGAGTGATTTGAGCAGGATGCACAACTTTTGAAGTGTCAGCTCATTAACATTTAATCAATTGTACGGTGCCATTAACCCGATGTCTTCTCAAATGCTTTCAAACACCAACTTGAGGTTTAACGTAATATTTAGTAGAAGATTGGCAACTTTTCTTGGAAACTAAATGGTCACTTGATGTCGATGAAGTTAAGCGAGCCTGCATATGAGGAAAGGTGGTACCATTTTTATCTCTAAACTCAGAGTTTCCTCAAAATGGTACTTCCTTGCAATATTAGGGAATGGGAAGATGAACCTACCACCATCATGCAACCAGATTTGAATTGGCTTGAAGAAGAGCAAGTTGACATCATTTCAAAGCTATGTTCAGTGGCGTGGAAAGAGAAAACTAGCTATGTTGAGTACAACAGGGTGATTTTCATTTTAGAAGAAGAAGAACGTGTTGAATTTCACAATTTAGTTATGTAAATGTAGTTAGAACTGTATAAAGTCCCAACACCTCTAGCGGTTTAACAACATGCATGAATCCTTTTGTGAGATGTAATTATAAGGGGGGGGTAGTTTCATCTTTTGAGGGCTTTTTGATTGTACAGGGTGTGGGGTGACAGGTCTGTGTCTGTGAATCCACATTTTTGGCATTAGAGAGATAAAAGAATATATTTCTAAACCATTGTATTTATTAATGCTTCCTTTTAATTATGAATGAATTGTGCTTCAACTTTTGAGTTCTTTTTTATTATACAAGGTGTGGGGTGACGAGTCTGTGAATCCACATTTTTGCATTAGAGAGATAAAATAATATATTTATAGATCTGTGTATTTAGTAATGCTTCCTTTTAATTATGAATGAATTGTGTTTCAAATTTTTAGCACTTTTTGATTGTACAGGATGTGGGGTGATGGGTCTGTGAATCCACATTTTTGGAATTAGAGAGATAAAAGAATATATTTCTAAATCTGTGTATTTATTAATGCTTCCTTTTATTATTAATGAATTATGTTTCTTCATGATTATTCTTCAATGTTTATCTATTAGGTTAGAATATGTATATTTTCATCTCTGAGACTTTGTGCAATGTGTTCAGATTAATTTATTTGTTAAAAGAGAAACTATCGGTTTTCTTTACTTATTTTTCACAAATATCTTGCATCTACTTTCATGGTTAAAGTGACAAATTTGTACACCAACAAACAAAAAGAGTTTCATTCTAGAAGTAAATCTCTGATGCACTAGACTTACGAATTGAAACATCTGGAATAACACTAGAACCATTAGATGCGGACATGTGGTGAGTTCAAGGCTCATCGCTCATCACTCATTCTGTATTTTCAATGCCTCCATGTTGTACATTTCATTTAATTGAAATTATCAATATTTTTGCAGAAAGTGTGGTTGTCATACTGCTAGTGCTGGTAGTGGCGACAATTAATGCCATATGTGATATGAACATCCGAAGCAATTTATTGGACAACTCATAGCTTTAGTGAAAACATATTTTAAATTATTTCATATCATTTGAACTTTGAGTGGTACTGGTGATTTTGATAGATTTTGACAACTTGTCAGCTTGAGGTACAATTGGCATGTAGCCAGACATCAATCAAATTAAACATTTTAATTGTACACAAATCATGATTATCATTATACATAGGCTGGTAGTGGCACTGATGGCCCATAAATAGGGATAGTGATTTAGTGAATATTGGATAGTGCCATAAGGTTTTTTATTTTCTAGGGTTAATAAGGATTCATGAAGAAGACAATGCGATATTATTGGGGATACTATAAATTCTCATGCCTAAAGTTATGTAGTTACAGAGTAATCAGTAAAAGATGAATTTCCTTTAAGTTCAAAATGGCTGGAATTGGAAAGAAGTTGATTTGGTTAACCTGACTTCTCAGATAGATTTTGAATCGGGATGGGGAGCTTTGATGGAGGTAAGTGCTATGTTAGTGCATGGAAGCTGCGTGCAAAAGAGTGGAGAAGATTTGCATCTCCTCTTATATCTTAACAACTCCTAGTTCCCCAACATGGTTGGCCAGGCAAGCCCCATGCATTTATTTTCAAAGAGACATTTGTATTACATCTTCTGCATAAATTTGGTTCTCAAAGGGGATAAGTACATTTTGTATCTTCACGGCTCCCATTTCCCTAGAATGATTAGAACCCCCTTCCCCCAACATGGTTGGCAAATCCACCAGCAAAAGCTTGGAATCATGCATTTATTTTCAGAGCCACATTTGTATTACATTGTTATGAGGAGAATCTTGGAATCATGCATTTATTTTTAGAGTTACATTTGTAGTAAGTTTTCAGTAGCAGAAGCTTGGAAATTGGAATAATTTTTTAATCTATTGAAATGAGAAATAACTTGGAATACATTATTAAATTATGTCTATGTAAAGTACTAAAGTGACACACTAACATATGTTATTTATACAAAACAAGAGCTTGCTTGCTCTACAACTACTCGTCTTTAAAAATATATGTAATAATGTGAAATTGAAATTTAGTTGAAATAAAATAAATGGTTGTGTTGTGTTATTCTTTGTTATTCATTTACATGTATAGTAAAGAGATGTTTTTTGAGTTCAAAAATTCAGTGTCTATTAATATATTCAAATCAATTTTTTTCTATTGAGAAATTAAGTAATATACTTTATATAATATGCACTTCATAATTCATGGTTATATCGGGCCATCGGGGGAGTGAAATCATTTGTTCAACCGATGTTTATGTGTTACAACGATGTGCTTACTTTTGTTGACTCTATCGATATATCAGGGAATGCACCTTATGAGTCAACCCAATAGAGTATTGTTATACCGATACTAGGTTGTGAGCTATTTTCTTCGGGCCATCGGCGGGACTGTGACGGGGGTTCTATTGATAAAGCATTGTTAGGTCGATGTCGATGGTATTGCATTTTATTAGGAATGGGGAAGGACTACAAGTATGGGATTTCAAATCTATTTATGGATGCAATGTAGGATATAATATGGATTTTGTCACACAATTTTCTACAATTTGCATTCATCATAAAATAAAAGTGTGGTATATTTTTGTGGTGTATCTATTTAAGAAATAAATGCATGCAGATTTAAAAGTAAAATAAAAATCAATACAAATGAAAAAAGAAAGTTGCCATCAAAGTGATAGAAAACATTATAAACAGTAAATGTTGTCGTTATTGATTTCTAATTTTATTTTTTGATATGTAAGATTCATATTTTATTAATATAAGTCTGAAGGACATGCATCTTCCATGTAAGTAATTTAATAAAAAATATATCATGCTACCCCTCCCATGAGAATTTCATTTACAATAGCCAAATGATATGAAAATAGACCCCAATAAATACTAACCAAAAAATCCCATTAATTTTGATATCGATTAACCAGACGAGATTGACAAAGCATAGACAAAACAAAAACTATCATCTATGAGATAAAAAAGAACTATCAACGATTCACCAGTTTACATAAATTTATTTAACCATGAAAATTCTTCAAAATCCTCCTTCCAATCCTCACTGTTGACCACCATTAGACCAAAGAACGTTTTTAGAAAAATCATAGCAACCACGAAAATGATCTGATGGCACATTAATCCAAGTCCTTGCAAATCCAGGAGAAATGGGTATATCTTCACTGTATCCTCCATTCCCACTCTCTCCATGTCACAAGCCCGCGAGTAACCTCTGCCTTATACCACCAGATGAAGAATCTCATCCATCCCTCCAAGCAAGTCGTGTTTAAACATTTTGAGCATTAAGCTTCTAGCTTCCTCTTTCGGCACTAGGTTATCCAACAGAGAGGCTAAGAACCGAGAAGAGACTTGCAAATTATCTCTTCCATACTCTCTACTTTCCAGGTGGCTAGAACCTAGAACCATTTTCATAGCCACTAACACCAGTGGCTCATAGTTTAACATAATCCGCTTGAGCCGTTGGTCTTTGATGTCCCTAAAGGAAGTTAGGCTCTCCGTTGTTTGAAGTGAGATGGGGGTATTGGCCCCAAACCGATCCAAGTCTGCCAAAAAAACCTCAAGGACATTGACAAGCTTGGAAGATCTGGCCATTCGGCTCTTGACTGAAAACTCTCAGCAAGAAAATAAACTACACTCTGACTCTTCACACAGAATCATTTTCGTAATGAAATGAATAGAGCTATAGTCTTGCGAACTTAAACCTCCAAAATCACCCTATAACCATTAGATTTAAAGAGATCAACAGTTAAGAATATGCAACTTGTAGACATAAGATGTTTCATTCACTTTAATGTTGCAATTTCGAATGCCAATCCTAGCGCAAAAAAGTTTAAAACAACTTTAAAACACATGTGTCATGTTTATTTTTTTAGGTTAATATCATAAATTACTCAAGTTTCAACCATTGGATGAACATTTGATGTATGGTTGTAGTTGCATTCCATAATGAAATGCACATAGCGATGGGTTTGCGAACTTAAACCTCCAGAATCACCCTATAACCATTAGGTTTAGAAAGATCAATGGTTAAGAATTTGCAACTTGTAGACCTAAGATGTTTCATTCACTTTAAATTTAAATGTTCCAATTTCGAGAAAAAAGCATTTAAAGCACTTTGTACTGCTAAGTGTCAACTGTCAAGTGTCAAGTGATTTTTTTTTAAGTGAGAGCGTTAGCACACAGTCAGATTTTTTCAAGTCCTTTGCAAGGTTAAGTTACTAGCCCCTTGGCCTTGATGCCAATCCTAGCACACAAAATTTTAAAACAAATTTAAAACACATGTGTCATGTTTATTTTTGTAAGTTAATATCATAAATTACTCTAGTTTCAACCGTTGGATAAACATTTGATGTATGGTTGTAGTTGCATTTTGTAATGAAATGCATAGAGCGATAGGCTTGTGAATTTAAACCTCTAGAATCACCCTATAACCGTTAGATTTAGAAAGATCAATAGTTAAGAATTTGCAACTTGTAGACCTAAGACGTCTCATTCACTTTAATGTTCCAATTTCGAGAAAAAAAGCATTTAAAGCACTTTGCACTTTCAAATTGTACAGTGATTTTTTTTAAGTGAGGGTCAACACACAGTGAGATTTCAGTCTTCACTCTTCAGATTGCTCATTGCAGTGCACCACCTTGTTTTCGATTCCACAGTTCCACTTCCAAAAAATCCATTCTAGTTTCCATGATTGTCAGCATTAATCTTTTGAAGAGTCGGGACTCAGAATCTAGGTAAGTGTAATAATTATTGCGACTACGTTTCGTCGTTTGACATTTCTTAAAATCTTATTTTGTTAAAGTTTGAAGTTTTGATTTAGAGACTTAAGAATTAGGAAAAATTAAGGAGAACTAATAGGTATTAGGGAATTAAAATTTCACAACTTCACATTGTATAAGCATGTCTACCACCAGTACCACTAGAGCAATGTCTAATTAAAAATACATTATGCAAAATTGCTTAAAACCCCAGGTTTCGCTGATGGGTACCATGATATTTATGATCCTAAAATCTATGGTAGGCATACCTCAGAACTTAGATTTTAATCTTAGAATAAGGCTGCAAATAAAACACAAGGTAATAGTATCAGTGCACCATGGGTAACTAGATTATGGCACATGATGTTACATGAGGTTTTCCCTTGCCCAAAATTTATAATGCTCTGTGCCCAAAATTATGATGATAACAAAAGAGCAATTTTTAATAAAGATAGCCAAGAAGAATTGATATCCATTAATGCATAATAACTTGGAAAAGTGTTGGGGTTTACAACCGAAGAATTTGGAAACATCCACATTGACCAAGAAAATCTTGTTAGTGATTATGAAGCAGTGAAAGAAAATGAGAAAATTACTTTCTTAAATAAAATAGTTCAGGATAGAAACAAACTGAAAGGTGATCATAAGCTTCCTTATAATTTGGATATTTTTAAACCATGGGTTCATGATACTATTTTCATGCTAGCATTTTTCCCCGGTCTAGATAGCAATTTGGTAGTGGGTGCAAGCCTCCTTGAAATGGTATTTAATATCCATTATGGTGTTCAACATGTGAAATATAATTATATTCAACACATTATAGAATCCATGCATAAACAATTTTTAATGATTAAAGCAGGTTCAACCAAGAGATTTAGGTTCACAACCTAGTTGTGCTATATTTTTCTATTTAAATTTAGAGGAATGTTTCAGACCAACAAGCTTCATATTCAAACCTATAGTAATGTTGAGGAAAAGAAAATGGATCCAATATATGAATGGACCACTGAGCTAAGGATGTATAATTCTCAAAGGAACTACAGTCATTTTGTAGACTAATTTTTGGCTCCATTGCATCAATCAATTACAAATACTCCAATGCCTAGATTGCCTATGTCATGTAGAAACTATATGCAACTAGGAAAAGAAATACAATTGGTTGATTGGTACTTAATGGAATAATATATTGTGCTAAGATTTTATGCATCGAGAGTAGAACCATACAAACTTCCAATACATGTGACAAAAAAGGTTTTTGCATTAGAATATGTAAGGTAGATGCAAAGTGCTAATGAACTAAACTTTTTCAGTTAGCAAAAGAAGACCTTATTTCCTTCTTTACCTTTTTCATGTGGAGGGTTCACATTCGAGAGAAAAAAATTTAGTGTGGCACATAATATTTTGAATTTTTTAGACTTTGATGCTATCTATCACTAGCAGTATGATCCATGTGACATCATTAAATCAATGATTGTGGCCAATAGGAATTATGCAAGTAGAATTCAACATCAAAGTAAACCCTTGCTTGAAAACTTGAGAAAGAAAGATTCTTGGGATGAAGTCAAAATAGCAATGGAGAAAAGTGCTACTTAGAATGGTATTTCTTTTGACCAATTGTCAATAGAAATTATGGCATTGCACCGAAAGACAATCGGGACATGCAACATTTTTTACGAAAAAAGTGATAAAACATCTAGTAGAGTAAAAATTCTAGGTTCTCTAGAGAAGGAAGTTATAGATAAAAATTGGCCACGATAAAAAATTACTGCCTTTTGGTCTATGAGGAAGGAGCTAGGTGATCCAAGAGCTCTTGTAGAGTATGGATATAACTAAGAAGATAAAAAGTTTAGAAAATTGTGGAATATAGAGCATCCTGATGAACATGGAAACAAAGAAAGTGATGATGAATCTAGTGATGATAGGAAAGAAATAGAACAAATCCATGCCAATTACAAACCTGGTTTAAGTGAGGCCATAAAAGAAGCATATGCTTCAACATATACTTCAGGAGCAACCATAGTTGAAAAAATGGGTTATGAAGGTGGTCCTTTGGGGTCCCAAAGACAAGGCCCTTGGATGGTAAAAAATGTTGAGCATAGAAAACTAGTTGATAAATCTGGCCTTGGGCTTGGAGGTGAAAAAGTAGACCAAGGGCATACAAGTCAGGCTCAATTTGTTAGAGCTTATAATCCTCATCCTCATGGTCAGATACAATCACAACTAGGACATGACCATGGTGGAAATCTTAGTGCAACTAGCAGTTCCATTGGTGATGATGGTATGGGTAGTAGTACTAGTAGTGGTCAACATGTGCTACAACAAAAAATTACACACAAGAGGAAAAAAATACAAGATACCACATAAACACTAGGTGATCAAGGCAATCAAAAGAGGCAAAGGATTGTGACAGGTCCAAGTCACACTATCAGTGGATCCACCACAAAGGAGTTATTTCCAGGCACTCCCCCAATGCCAATTAGTGTTGTTGTGACATCACTAGCAACTACAAGTACTCCTATTCCTTTTCCATTCAAGAATTCCATTGTTCCTGCCTCCCCAGGTTATGATTTCATTGAAGAGTTTAAAAAGAAATCAGACTTGTATAAAAAATAAAAGAAGCAACTGATGGAGAGTGCGTCTGATCTAAGTTCAGAGCCTACAAAAACCATGGTATTATCCACATTTGACACAAATAAAAAAATCATGGAGTACACAATTGTTGTTCCCACAGTTCAAAACAAACTAGCAAATCAGATGGATCAATCTGAATACCAGGTAAGCAACTTTCAATTGGATTTTTCTAGCCTAAAAAATATTGACAAAATTAATGTATCAAAGAAGAACAATGAATTGGTGTACACATCATTGCTAAAGCAAGATAGAGAGAAGAAAAGGTTGCAGAACCAAATAGAAAAGTTACAGACAAACCTAGCAAATGAAAAAGCAAAGAGGAAAGCAAGAGATAACAAGAGCAATGAATTAGAAAAAAGAATAAAAAAATCTACCTCTACATCAACAATCAAAGAGGATAAACCAAATGAGAGAGAAGTGAATGACCTGAAGCAAAGGATAGATGAGAGCAACAAGAAATATGATGAGGAAAAATCCACTTTAGAAAAATTAAGACTAAGCATTGCGAATGGAAATGCACAGTGGGAACAAAAAATGGAGAAACGGAGAAAAACAAATGAAAGATTGGAGACAAAGTTGACGGAAGGAAAAGAAGAAATTAAGTCTTGTCAAAATAAGTTATTTTCATTTTGTAGAGATACAGTGTGGCATATGAAACAAAAGATCTAGGATAAAATAATGCAGAGGTTTGATAATTTGTGTGACATGTTTCAATTGATTGATGCTATTAGACAACATTATAAGAAGCTCAACAAATATTTAGTGGACAACAAAAATGTGTTGGAATTAGAGAAATCTTCAAATCAAGTTCTATAAACAGTCTACAAAGTGAGTGAAAATGATTTGAAATCAAAAGGGATTACTAATCGGATTGAAACCTCAATGAAGTTGTCATATATCATTGAAAAGTGTTCGAGAATGTGTGGAACAAAGGAATATTTGCATTTGGTTGCAGACAAGATGAAGGTGGTGGATGAAAAGGTAGGGAACTTCACAAAGCTTGGATTTCTAGAGGCTTTTGACAAAAATGACTTATTCATTGGAAAGGATGGTTTTAGAAAGAAGATGGAGGGTGCAAGGAATATTGATTTAGACCAATGTTCCTTAGAACCCAGATGTGGTGAACTATTTGGATTCCATCATAACACTGATAACCTTGAAAGAAAAATTAACTGAAGAATTCAAGACAAGTTCCACTTCCAACTACAATCATGAAATGTTAACAAAAATTCAAGTCAAACAAAATCAGTTAGAAAAAATGGAAATTCCACTACCTGAAGAGTGGAAGTTGCTAGAAAAGGTGATACAGTGACTTGATTTTTAATTTTGAATCTTTGATAATATGAGTTTCCAAGTTCCAACCCAGGTCTATGTAGACTTGTCTTTGGGTGTTGGCAAGATTTTGCATTGCCAAAGCCAATATGTACTCCTTCATGTGAAAATCAATAAAAAATCTCAAATTCAGACTTGAGTAATGTAATGATGTTCAATTATCTGTATTATTTATTTTATCATTTGAAGAAAAAGTATGTGGTTTCAAATACGAGATACACATTAATGATGAAATGATTGCTAATGTTCATTGTTGTATATGCTACTAATACTATTGTTAAAATGTTATTAAGCATTAAGTTGAGTGATGAATCACTGAGTACATGTTCAAGTTTCACTTTTAACACAATTAAAATATGAACTATAAGGTGATGAGTTGTTAAATCATTATATTTACTTTTTGGTAGAGCTTCCAAGTTATGGATGTTGAACTATTAGCACATTATATTTAATTCTTGGTAGAGCTTCTAAGTTATGGATGTTGAACTGTTAGATTCTATTATGTTGGGACTTAAAATCTTGATCAGTATCCACCAACTTACTCCTCACCCACATCCCATAGACTACAAAAATACACTACATTTGATTTTATGATTAGCACAAATTGTAGAGATTTGTGTGACAAGATCCATTTTGTGGCCCACATTACTACTTGATCATGTTCATAAATAAATCTAAAATCCCATGGTCACAACCCCTATTCATGAAGAATTCAAATTCAATGTACTAACAAATTAAATGTACTTCCACACACTCAATTTGAATAACATAAACAACCACTTTGGAGACAACCAAATAAGTTAATAACATATAAGCATATGAACCCACAACAGTTGAACACTCAAAATAAAATTAGTAATTATGTGTAACCTTCTCCGTAGTATAGATCTTCAAATGATATGCATTATAAAAATAGTTTATGATATGAGATGGATGGGCGAATTGGTGCAATCTATTATCTATCTTCTTACTATTTTCTACTCTAAAGTCTAATTAAAAATGGTGTGATGATCTCCTATTCAGGTCTTGATCTCTCTTATATATGAAAGGCAAAAATCTACAAACCCGTTACAAAAATTCATGATGTTTGACAAATAAACATAACTAAAATTATAAATAAAACAATGTCAAAGGTGAATGCATTGATCCATTAATATCCAAGAAGAAGCCCATGACCACCTAATATTTGTTCAAAGCTTCTAATCCATGATAGGGCACTCATCATGTTGTCGGCTAGCGTTCTTACTCTGAATCTGATGGTTGTCCTCTTGAATTTGATTCAGACACATCTACAGTTTGGATAATAAACAGATTGACTGCATAGAGGTGATGGATGTACTTTTGTTCAACATAGGTGTCCATGTTAGAGATTGCCTATTTCATATCATATTCCATAGATATTATTTTTTCGAGTTGCTTATGAGTGTTTTGTATAACCATACCCTCATCATTTATTTCTTGCAACACAGTAGTTAGAAGCCCAACAAGCTCTTCCTTCCAATCATCACATTCTCACGGATTTCCAATGCCATTATGAGGTGTTGGGATTGAATCAAAGCAGTCAAAATCTTCCCTAAGCCTGTTATGATATCCATTATGTGATTCTACCAGCTTGTTATATGTCAACAATATTTTTGCTTTCATGACATTGTTATCTATGAGCTCCTTTTTTTCTCCATCATTGAAGGCTGCAATCGTTCATTCTCCACCAATGCAATGCATGTCTAGTTGAATAATTTCCAATATTCATCAGCACACTTCATCAATTTGTTTAATCTTTCTTTTATCATTTCAAATACAGTGTTATATTTGATGGTTTTCACTTCTTTCTCCAATTATTTGCATTTCCCTTAGGATTTCAGATGGCAATTATTCCAATAGGCTACATCAGCCAATGCATCAAGCACTCTCTTATAATTTTCAAGCCATGGGGAGTAAAAATCTGATGTGGAGGAGGAAGATGTTCTTTCTCTCTGATTTTCTAGCCCCATCTTCAGTTTGTCATTTTCCTTAATCAGTTTTTTGATCTATGCTTTGGTAAATTTTTCCACATTTATGTTCAATTCTAATGTCTCCATAGGGTTGGTATCCCCTACTTGTTGAACCAAGATATTTCCAAACACTTCGTTTGGATTACTAATTATAGCAGGTCTTTTATCATGGGGATATAGTGACCAAATAAGAAAGGTGGCTTTTTCTAGGTTGTACCTAGATCCTGAATACATTTTGTCACTTGCTTCATCTGTTAAGTTCATTGTCTTATCCCCTCTTTTTCTGAAGCTATCAAATATAATTGAAGAGCTAATATCCCACCCTAGTAGGAGCAGCACTCCAGCTTCTTGAAACAATTCCCTTCCTCTTTCAGGAGTGATGGACTCCATTTCCTTATCTACCTCCCTTTTTAATTCCTCCAGAGCGATTGCCTCCTATTCAACAGTGATATCCTGTATCTTTTCTCTCATTTTTCTACCTTTATATTCATAAAAAAATGATTTAAATTCAAAATATTTGATAAAATCACTATTAGAAATAAATTGTTGTCTAGCCCTAACCCTCACATCATCACATAGTTCATTTGATGCCTCAAATATTACAATATTATGCTCTTGAGGGGGATCGTAGTGTGCAATTGCAGGAGCACTTATTTGCTTGTTCTGCTCACCCTCTTCTTCACTTATATCAATATCTATAGAAAAACATACCTCAGGAGTAGGCTGTGAAGGTATGTAATCCAAGGGATCTATGTCTTTAGCTTGTACTCCTAAATAGGTTGCATGAGGTGCATCAAAAACAACTGGGGGAACATCCTTTACCAGTTCATTGACATGAGCGATGAGTTGCTCAATTCTTGTTAAAGGATCCTGTATCTCACCAAATTCCTTTGAATAAGATGTGACATTTTTTCTCTTCCATTCCTTTGCAAGAATAATCTTGTTATAGGAAACTATTCTTTCCTTGGTGGAAGCCTCATCATGGTTTCTTATCACATTTTTGATTGAGAAAAAATGTTCATACCCTCATAGCCCCTACGATAATCTTGCCTTGTGAATAAACCCTTATGCATCAAATTGTTTCCTTACATCACCTAGAGGTAGGTTGTACTATGCTAATTTACCATCAATTTCTACATATCCTTCAATGGCAACCACTGTAAAGTCTCCAAAACATAAGGTGATGGGAATAATTGATTTTTTTCTATGTCCTTTGAGGTGTTTGGCATTAGATTTTGTCAATTGGCTCACAATTTCTAAATAAGAAATTCGATCAGGAACTACTCGTGGCATCAAGTGTGGAGCCCCTTCGAACCCATAAACCCTTATCACTATACAATTAGGGAAATCATACCAGTCTCCCCAGTTATGATTCACTTTATTTCTCCAGTCATTTTCCTTTGGTCTTAGAAATATTTGTACTTCTGGGGATAGGTTATAAGTGCACTGATATCCCAACAACTTCATCAATGGTTTTACAAAAAAAAATCAAAATAAAGGTAATGACACCTACCAAATCAGTTGTCCCATAATGAAGTCCACATTTGTATAGATTTTAAATCTCCATTTCATATGTATATTCTATCCTTGATTCTTCACTCTAGACCCCTTTGACTTGTCCCTCATACAAAATAAAATGCATAAGCAAAAAATAGTGTTCAAAATTAATATTATCACTATTATTTTTAATCTTTTCAAGCCTTCAATGTAGGGCGTTGGCCAAGTAGCTAGCATAATCAAATGGTCTGGCATCCTTTCTTTGTATGTCTGTACCTAATACCATTGGGGAAATCGACATGAGAGGTGGAACCTCTACTCCCAAAACCTGACGAACTGAATAATAGGTGTACATATCGAAAATACTCTTTGAACAAATCTTCATGGAAATGAGGCTTTTCACTGCTAGAGAGCCTCCTGAGTTGGCCTCCTTCATCCTTGGGCCCATGCAAAGGTAATTTCCATCTCTTATAGCTGGTATCCATGTGGCGATACTTTGTCAAGAGATCTTTGACCGTGAATGATAAATTCAGTGAACACTCTAACTAAAATACATTAGAAATGAGATCCCTAGAAATAACAAGCATGTCACCCCCACCATGTGAATGAATAGTTCTTTTCTTGGGGTCATATATGATAGCAAGAGCTTTAATTAGCTTTGCATTCACAAACACATTGGGCACCACAAGTCTTCCTAGGTTCAACCTCCACAGATTGCAGACTGGTTGAAACCTAAATTGTTTTCTGTAATGGTACATGAAGAGGTCGTACCCTCATTGCGGTGTCCAAATATCCCCTAAGCCCTTACGTTTTTCGCATAGTTGATCCATGCAAGGATTCATTTGAGCACTCCTCTTGGGTCTCGACCCCGACCCAAGGCATTGATCTATTAGGTCTTCATTTAGGAGTCTCTTAGGAATTTTAATGTCTAGTTGATCCAAAGTCTTAGTCTTTTCGGTTTTCTATTTTTTAACTTTGGGTTTGTCTGTACTCTCTTCCATTATTTAAATCTTAAGCTTTTGATGAAAATAGCTTCTCAACTAGGTCTGAAGTACTTACGCGAGTCTCCCCGGGTCATCTCCATAGTCCACCAGTCTTTGCTGTGTCAAAAATCCAAGTTTTTGCCTTTCTACTTTTTCCCTAAGCAAAATCTTCTAGGATTTTGTAACAACTATACGATCAACTTGTGATATAATTCACTTCAATTTTGGTTCATAAATGCACCATCCATGGACTATCTTTTAGTCTTGTCATCAAAGAAGAACATTTATTTGAAATATCTCGAAGTCGACGATGCCTCGAGATGTCACATCAGTCTTTCACTGATAGCCACCCTCTCCAACAACGGACAACTATCCTTCATTCTATCGATGGGATTCCAGATAATGTTTTCCTGATGCACCCTAGTTCCCTCGATATACTTCACTTCTCGATAATTCATGCCCATGGTTATAATTCATGGTTAATTTTGTTGACAACTTGACTCTATCGGTATATCGAGAGAGCACCTTAGGAGTTAGCCTGGTAGAGTATTGTGACATCGATACTAGGTTGTGAGCTATTTTCATCAGGCCATCGGTGAGACTATGATGGGGGTTTTGTCGACGAAGCATTGTTAGGCCGATGGTATTGAATTTTGTTAGGAATGGGGGAAGGACTACATCACTATGGAATTTCAAATTTGTTTATGGATGCAATGTAGGCTATAATATGGATCTTGTCACACAGATTTCTACAATTTGCATTGTTTATAAAATCAATTTGTCGTATATTTTTGTGATTATTGATATGTGGAAGATAAGTGGGGTGGACTCAATGGAGGCTAGTTTCTTTGTAAAGAAAAATTAAATCTCCTTTTAAGAGATCAAATTTAAATTTTAATATCACAATTTCATGGATGATGGAATACAATATAAAATATCATCAACTATAGTTTGAATTTGGCATATGATTCATGAAGTGCAATATAATATAAAATATCATGAAGTGCAATATAAATTAAAATATCATGAAGTGAAATGATTCACAATCTATTTGAATACAATATAAAAAATCATCAACTATAGTTTGGAATATGATTCATGTAGTACAATATAAAATAAGATATCATGAAGTGCAATGATTCACAATTTCAATGTTCATTGAATATAATATAAAATATCATCAACTACAATTTGGACTTTGGAACAATGGAAATTGATTCATGAAGTGCAATAAAAATACCTAAGACTTGATAATTCTCTTCCATTTCCCAAATAGAGTCAGGGTCCTCAAACAGATGCTCATCTTGAGATAAAGTAAAAGAGTCATCTTGATTCTGAGTCTTCTCTTCACTTTCTTTAGCCTGTGTCTCAAATTCAACATTCATTGTGTGATTTGTGTCAATTTCATTATCATTGTCATCTATCCTAGTCCCACTGCCACTGCCACTGCCACCAGTACCAATGTTTGGAATTGGAGAGCTTTTGTTTCACAACCCGTTCCCTCTTCTTTCACATGTGGGCCTCTAGATTGCGAGTGCCCTTTGAAAAGGAATTTTTTTGACATTATATGCAATTCCTTTCATCCTCAAGCAATTTTCCAAATTCTTGTCTAGTTTGTTTCTTAACATTGATTTC
The DNA here is from genome assembly GCA_007115665.2 of Sequoiadendron giganteum. NCBI lineage: Eukaryota > Viridiplantae > Streptophyta > Pinopsida > Cupressales > Cupressaceae > Sequoiadendron > Sequoiadendron giganteum. The sequence goes on from CM021105.1 coordinate 87,349,198, forward strand.
AAAAACCCCAATGTACTGAAAACTCTCTCATCCTCCACCGACCCCAATATCATTGTTTGACATAAATCAACAAGTTTGAAATATTCTGACATTGAACCACACAATATTTCACTTTGACCTAAGCTTGTCCAAACCTTTTTTATTGATCTTGATTCAAAGGCGTTTTCCTTTCCCATGGATTTATACTGGTCCCTCATAGCTATTGCAAAAATTCTACATTGTTGTCTAAGCTTATTTTCATTTAAAATTCCTTCTATTGTCTGCTTATTGTATGTTACCTCTTTCGAAAACTGTTCGATCAATATTTTTACTTGATCATGAAAATATTTTGGGTTATCTTGGTTTACCCAAAATTGAGGATACATAATACCCATGGCTTCAAGTATTTCATGTCTTGAGAATCTTTCACGAAGATCTCTGAGGAATTTTTTTTTGCAATTTCCTTCAAATTATCACTAATAGATTTAACAATGTCGTTAAAATATTCCTCGTTAACATGTACTTCTCTACTAGAGAACCTGGTTGTCTTACAATGGTACATTGGTATCTCATATCCACATACACAAATACATAAGTGCCTGCTTGCCTTAAACTATAAATAATTATCAAGATTATTCAAATCAGTAATTTTCTTCCACATAAATAATTTGTGCCTTCTTGTGTTAGATCTAGATATAGATGATCGAGGGACAAGCATGTAAGTTCCAAATATACATAGTTATGTCTTAGGCTTTCTTCACAAGATTGTTCATGGGTATGTGCAAGATCATGATGGGCCAAAAAGTGGCGATATGTAAACCATATGATGGCCCATGTGGCTGACGACTTTTTTTTAACCTAAAATTGATGAAATGAAAAAGGATTTTAGAGGAGATTCTCAACTTCCCACCAATATAAATTATGCTTTACTTTGAATTTAATAAATAATTATTATTCATTTTCTATTAAAATTACGAATAAAGTCCTAATTGATAGGCTGATTGAAAAACATCTATAACTTTCAAACGATATCACATTTTTTGAATCTGAAACATGCGTCACATTCTATGCTTTGCATACTATAGGATTAAAAAAAAAAAATGAATTTCATGAATTTTTGACCAAGTTAAGGTGGTTAGACAGATGTGCTTTTATATTTTTTACAAGTTGTAATAAAAAAATCATAATTAATTATTTACTTGGAAAAAAATTATAAAAAAATATGCATCACATTGGGGTGTGAGTCCTCTAATTATATCTAAAATCTTATAAAAAAATATTATCATTTTATTGTGGTTAGGGTGGTCAGACAGACACCTACTTCTTATTTTTACCCTGAAATTTAAATACTACTGCATTGAAATTTCAAATTTTCACGAAATAGATTTTATTTTTTTAAATAAAGGTCTAGTAGTTTAGAAACTACATTCAAGTTTCTACAGATTCTATTTTAACATTTTTTTGAAATAATATAGATAACTTATTCAAATTTTTATGTCAAGTTGCCTAACTCTGATTTTTTGTCTTTTATTGCCACTTAAGGACCTATTTTTTCCATGATGATCCTGCACATACCCTCATCTCATCCAACATGGGGAGAAGACTAGCTAAAGTCAAAAGTGTCTCTATATCGCTTAACCTATGTAAGAGGTCAGGAGCTTTCTCTACTATTCTATGATACTCGTACATCACTCCAATCAAGGATTGATATTTTGAGAGAACTCGTTGCATTGGTCCATGCAGGGAGATCCATCTAGTATCGACATCCTTGAGAATATTTTTTCCAGGTGTTATTCCCTCATCAAAATGTTGAAATTCAAGGACATGTTTGGGACTTCGGCAGAAGTATGCGTGGATCTCGCAAACTAGATTTTCAACTTTTGATACTATAGGAAACTTGCTTACAATTTTGAATGCTAAATTCATTATGTGGGCCATGTAGTGAATGCCAAACATGTATGGTGCACAAGTAGTTTGTAATTTTGTGTAAATACCGATCTTTTGACATTTCATCATTGCAGCTCCATCAACTCCTACACACACCAACTTTTTGGAAATTATCAACTCATACATACCTAAATTTCATTTAAAGATTTCTTGACTAGTTCAAATAGGTTTTGTGATGTTGAACTATCCTTCATTTTATGAACACAAAGAAGATGAGCTTGGAAAACATGTTGTTCTACAGTATGTAAATGCATACAAACCCAAGAAGTATTTTCTACATCAGTAACTTCATTGAAAGATAATGCAATGAAATTTGACTCTTTTACTTTCTCTTTTAAATATTCCTTTTCCATTGCAGCAAGACAGTTCGCACAATCCCATCCAGCGTTTACTGACCAATGTGAGAAGGGAAAGTGGGGAACACTCAAATAAGATAATAAATCAAAATATTTTGGGTAGTCTGTCACAGGATGCCCCCTAGACAAAATATGAAAAACAACACTCATCTGAACAGTTTTTGACAAATTTGTTGCTGCCATGGCTTTTCCAAAATGAGCCTCAAGTGTACCTTCACATTTTTCAATCTTTGACATTCTATGGTTATTTTCTTGATAATCCGTGACATACTTAACATGAATACATTCTTCCTTTGATTTCCATCGTACGACTGATCGTTCCTTTCCATCTATGATTGTTTTCTCATAAACTTTACCGATATGCTTTTCTATAGTGTCAAGCTTTAGCTGCAACCTCTTGTCTCTTCCACATTTTCAACTACAAATCTTACATTTGACCTCTGTTTCCCTTTCAATATCATTTTGATTTGATACCCCCACTGGTACAAGGAATGGGTACTTCAACAACCAACCAAGTTGAAAATTCCTTGTCATTTCCCACTCGTGCCCTGATTTTGATTTTCCTTTTCTTTTCTTGCTACCAACATCGTCCTCATCCAAGTCAATTATCTCATTCTGGCTAACCAGGGTATCCCTTGGAACATCTTCTGTGGTATTGCCATCCTCATTTGATACATTTTGATTTAACTCAATGACAATCTCACCTTGACCTTCTTGTGCTGGTGAGGTATTGTGAATGCCATCTTCAATAATATTGGGTGGAAGAGTTGATGATGTAGCTCCACCTTGATCTGATGGATTAGAAGCTTTTCCAATTCCAAAGTAAGACTGTATGGTACCTCCACATTTTGGGCATTTTTATGGCCTCCCAGTCTCTTCATTACCCTCAGGAGTCTTACCCTTGTTGCTTTACATATTGATCTCACTTTCAATAAAAGCTGGAAAAAATGTCTTCTTGTTTAAGAAGGACAAACCGACATAGAATATAGATCCCATTCCCTACTCAAAATCATGTTTAAGACTGAAGCAAGAATGGAAAATAGATAAAGAAATCTTAAATTATAGCTAATAACTAATAACAGTATGAAGAAATGATGACTCACCTTTAAATCTATGTTTTCGGCTTTCGCTGACTTCTAAATCGAGAAGTAGAACCTCAAAACTTACAAAATGTGTAAGAATAAATAATAGTTTCAATTGTATTTATATCAATCCATATTTGGTGAATTCCGTGGGATTTTTAAATGGTATGTTAAAAATTTGGCGAATCTCGCAGTGCTTATACTACGATACTTTGTAATTTTCAAGGCGAAATCTGTCCCCAAATATAATTATTTTAAAATATTATTGGCTAAATAGGTCCTCACAAGCAACTATTTATAAATTTTAATTGGCAAAATGGGTCTTCACAAGCAACTATTTGTAAATTTTAATTGGCAAAATGGGTCCTCCTATAATGTTTTAATAGTATTGGCGAATATGTTGGTGTTTTATGACATGCTCCCTAGGATTCCGGGCAAAAATATTAATCGATCCATTAGAAACACGTAGTCTGTTATGGTGAATTTATTGCCTAAACATGCCTCATAAAAAAAACCCGCTAGCAAATGGACATGCATTGGATCGATAGTTCGTAAAATCCGGGCGATTTGAACACCCTGTTGGGAATGGTAAATTCGCCAATTTCAATTTGCCCGATTCCTAGAATTCGCCAATTGGTGAAGATTCGCCACTAAATTTTTCCCTGGACATGAAGATCATTTGGAGTGCAAGATTGAAAAGTTAAAAAAGTTGCATTGCAAAGTTGTCATCTTCACATAAACTCATGTATAGGTTAGATTTGAAAGTTTCAAGACCTCAGATCTGGGGAGAAGCAAGTGTAGACCTTGGAGCTCAGGACCACATTCAAAGATTTCAGAAGTTCAAAATGGGACTAACATGCCACCTAGGGCGTGTTAGTCCTCCAGAGGGTATTTTTCAAATATTCTTCAAGATTCTATTCCAGCATCCGAGGACTTCACATCTTCCCTAAAAAACAATAGCGAGACTAATACGCCACCTAGGGCGTCTTAGTCCTGCATAGCACTTTTTGGTAGCTTCTTTTCATTTCTATAATCCTCATTACATCTCCAGACTTCCCAAGTACACATGCCCTAACTTGGTGTAACTTAATTTCATCATTTGATCTCATTATTTAGCTTGTATTGCTTGCTTTTGTAGGTTGAATGTTCATTTGTCTTTTCCAAGCATTTTCTTGGTGGTGAACCCCTAAGAGCTTAAAGAACAACCCCTCCTAGGTCTTCCTCATTGTGAACTGACTCACCTTGTGAGGTTGTTAGTCAAACCAATTAGGATTCTTAAGACATTATTGAATGATAATAGGAGTAAAGAGGTGTTCTATGACATAGGTTATCAAGCACCCATTTTCCTATTATTCAAGAAGATAAACTTAATGTGAAATTGTTAAGGGTGACAATTTTAAACTACATAAATATATTAAGATATCTTTCCCAAAATACATACAAAACTAAATAAAAATGATTCAGATATAGAAATTTCACCATTACAATATCTTACTAAGTAATAATTAATATGTTAAACCTGATAGACAGCTTTCAAATTTTGAATAATTAGTATTTTACCCAAAAAGAAAAAATCATCCAAGCTCATATGGATGTTACCCTTTAAGAGAATTGTACACAAATTAAATTCACTAACTGTGTAGGGAATCAAGCAAACAACAATATGCCGTCGGAAATATAAGTATCAACTTTTTACTTGATTTAGACTGATAGCAGTAGCATGAAATTAAATATAAAGAACATGCAATGTTTTCAACTTTGAACAAGTGACGTTGTACTGGCCACTAAATTTTCTTCCAAAGCTGTTTGTACATAAAAGGATGTTTGTACAAGAAGTTCATATTCATATCTCAAGTCAAGAACACGGAGAAAGATATTAATTGGGTGAATAATCTTAGTATAGGGAAAATTATATGCTGTTGCAATTTACAAGTATTAAAAGAAAATGGTCTTATATAATCAAATTCACAATTTACTTATATATTCATCTTATCAATATGAAATTCTAGGTCTGGAATATCATTCTATTTAGTGGTGGATTATCTGATTTAGAATCCATATTTACTTAGTTTTAAGTGAGTTTCTGTTCAGTCTATCTTTATTAATCAATTCCAATCTCAAGTTAAGAAATTTTTAAAAAGTTTCGCTGGAGTAATTATGAACAAGTAGACAATCTTTACAGTACATTCTAATTCAAACGCCACTTGATTGGAAATTTAATTCTTATTACTGCAATGATTTGCTAGTATTGTTTTTCTATTAAGCTAAAGACGACAATGACTTATAATCTGATAAATTAATCGACATGGAAGTGTGCCGACGAAAGTAAACCTCGATTGGTTTATGTAAGGTCCCAAGTAAATATATTACAGTCTATCAAGTGATAACAAATGATATTTTAGTTAACAAATATCAGACCTAAATAAACATATAAAGCTAAGTTGAATTTTAAAAGGAAAATATGTGATTGGAAAGGGAGGTATTGTATTGTGTCTCATATTGGTTTGAGTACTTGATTAGAGGTAGAATGTACTGTAGATGATAATGAAAGAAAGTTAAAAAGGTATGTGTTTCTAGATAGCTCTCGAGCCACAATTCTAAGTATTTCGAGTAATTGTCTCCCTTTTTTAATGGTGATTTTAATCTTTGCACCACTTGATTTGGGGAGACTACATGTCTTTATCTAATATTTGATTTCAGATAGTGTGATTTATAGATGTTCTTAAAATGCCTTCTTTGTCTGAAAACTAATGCTCCAATGATATCTTCATTCCCTATGATGATCCAACTAGTGACTTAAGCTATTATGTTATTTTTTTGAGTATATATATATGGCAGCAGATTTATTAGCATATTAATTAAGTTTAATGATTACAAATTATTTTTATAAATTAAATGCAAATGCATAAAAAAATTAAGCACATGGAAACATCATCAATTACACATAATTTGGAATTCAACAATATAAATATGATTAAAAGAGAATAAATAACATCATTACAAAATTCAATTAAATCAGTTCCATCTCATTTATAATTAAAATTATCTTGGAATTGGTCAATAGTGGCATGGTATGATGGTAATTGTTGTGTTGTTGTTCTTGTCATCACGGTTCAAACTCCATTGGGGTGTAATTGTTGAATGTTTAAATTGTGGATGAGGTCCCCTATTTGTGACCTCACTAGTTCATAGGTCTGGGTCAAAAGCATTTACCCCTTAAAATAATAAAATTATCTTAGAATTGAATTTACTATTTATCTGAACCATAGATCTTGGAAAGGTTATTCTCACCCCAGGAAGATATGACTGGTATTCTTTCTATGGAATAATCTAGGAGGAAACAAAGCATACTACGACGCTCTACACAAGTGTTGTTTCAATAGAACAACACTCAACACAAGTGCAAATACCCAAAACCTGGCAAGGATAGTCCCAAGTATACTTTATACTCCCGGTTGGACACACTTTGTGTGGCCTGTTCTCCAATGCTCATAGCTCACCAAACGACTCCATTCACCTTCCTTAAGTGTTCTCCATCCTTGAATATTCTCCATGCTTTTTTGAAGTCTTACATAAATACTTTATATAAGCCTTAAGGGGTGGTTTCCAAACTATCACACCCTTTCACAAAAATTTCCTCTTAATAATTATTTAAATAAATATTATTCCTCTCCCCTTTAAATTATATATATATATATATATATATATATATATATAATTTATTAATCTCTCTTTTAACTAAAGGATCATAATATACATTACTTTTCTATCTTCTTTTTAATTCTAAAGGGTTATTTCATAATTTCTCTTCTTTTGGGGGAAAATTCAGATAACATAGGACATGTTTAGAAATATGACAACCTATGTCTTTGTTCATAAAAAATTTCATGCAATAATCATAATTTTAGATTTGGTCAATTTAAAATATGTGAAAGACAAATTTAGAATTATGTGATCAAAGTCATTCTACTAATTTCATTTGATGGAAAGCAATGTAATAATAATTTTTTATGTAAGGTGTAAATGGATGAAAAATGAGTGGTTTCTAGGTTTTGTAATCTTTTGCACATAAATGACCCAAATCAAATACTCTGTCAATAAATTTCTTAAGATGTGGCTAAAGAGAGTGTCAAACTAGGGAGGAGAAGTGTAAAGTATGAAGTTTTCTCCTTCAAAAATATTTATCCTTCTAGCATCCATGTGAATCTACATGTGACATGCATGATAATGAGATGTAAATAAAAAAATGAGCATGTTTCCTAAGACATAATTTTAAAAGGGTACAATTTCAAATATTAACATATTTTTAGCCATGTTCTTAATGAGGTTGCATATGTTAAGATAAACACATGTACACTAGAATTTATTTATGATAGCACATTTTTCACACATAAATATGAATGTAAAAACAATTTTAATTATCTAGCATTACATCCATTTCTATATCATTTTTTTATGGGAAAAATATCTAGAAGGGATTAACCAAGGGTTCATGTATTTCTAGCAATGTTGTTCCCCCCAAAAAGATGAGAAATGTGTTTAAAAATTAGAAAATTTCATAGAATTAGGATTAGTGACCAATAGTAACTGACTTGTTTGGGCCTCAATGTTATAAATGTGATCTTAAGAAGAGAAAACACATTATTTAGGGTTGTTGAGAAGTAATAAGTTGGACATGATAGTGTACTTTCATAATTTTTGGTTCTATGCCCATTATATATTTCAAAAGTTGTGAAAGTTGTCATGCTTGTTAAAATGCACAGAAAAATACAATAGGGTTATGAAAAAACAATAAACCTTAGTTGATCCTTTCACTTTATGTCTAGTTTTATGTTGATTGCTTGGATTAGTTCCTAGTACTTTAGGTTGTGTGCAAAGCCCTTTTATCTCATTTAGTTACTACCCCCTTCCATTCCTAGAGATCACTTGCCAAAATTTTTATAAATGTGATTAAAAAACTTAAGTGTTTCCACACTTATACCTTTTTGTAGGTGCATTTTTTGCCACATGTTGAGTTTCAATTAGTTTCCGCAAGTCCATGAGATCTTTATTACATAAAGAACTAAAGGTTTCAAACTAGTGGAAGGGTGACATCCATATTCTACATATTATTTATTGCACTTTCAGGAACATGATGCATGTCATGTCTTCTACAAATTCTGCAAGTCCATGGGTCTATTGAGGAGGGTCCTATTTGAAGTTATAGACTCATGGAATAGTGACACATGCCATGTTTTCAAAACTTATTTTTTCAGTAGGCCCATATGGATGACAAGGAGTGCTCCCATTGGCCAATTTCTTCCAAAGAATATAAAACTCCCATCAAAAATTTCAAACTTGGTGAAGGTGATTCTAAATCCTTGATCTTGCTTCATTTATGACAATCAAAATTACTTACATTCAAATTTGGGAAACAGGTAATTGAATGTGCCTAGTTCATTTGAATGAATAATAATGGAAGAAGTGATAGATATGTACCCAATATTTTGAATATTTTTCTCCATAAATACTATTATTTGATTAGTGATGTAAATAATTACATACTATATGAAGATTAGAGAGTGATTTCTTGGCATTCTTTAGCTTCAACAAAAAATTAGGGTTTCCAATATGATAAAAAAGTAAGTTCATCTTCTCAATGTTTTGATTCGATATATTTTTAGTTTCTAGTGATTAGGGTTTATATAATTAAGGTTATAAATTGAGGAATTGTTTGAGAATATCCAAAGCATTGAGCCCTAGTTTATTTTCTAAGCCTTAGGTCAAACATAACTATAAAATTGAGTTAGTCAAAAGGCTAGTCTTCCTCATAAAAGAGACCCCTCAATGAGGACCTAATTATTCAGCTTCCTAGATCATCTAGAAAATACATATGTGCCAATGGGACTAGTAATTCAAATAATTTGATTGATAATGACAAAAACTGTAGGGATTTTAAAATCCTTGTTACTAGATGGACTTATTTAGCCATTTATATAATCAGAGAGCCTCTAGAGTTCCTATCTCAAATGTTTCAGTGTATGATCTAATAAAATTACTTTCTCTGAATGTCTTTATGAATGTAGACTTCATCAGATGTATAGCTAGAAATTATGTTGAAAATTTTAGAGTAATTAGCTCTACAAATGGTGGGTTTTTGGTGCAAGTTGAGAGAGCTTTCATTTCTGAAGTCTTTACCCTACATTTAGCTATAAATAAAATTAAAGAATTTTATATATTTAAACGTAAATACCAACAAGATGAACACAATTGTAGAGTCCTTTTGGTTACCTAAACACATATTAAAGTGATTTTATGGGACGTATATCATAATTCCTCCAAATAAATTTGAGTCTTTCAATATAAACTTATTTGAAGACTAATTCATTAAAACTTACCATTCTCTATGTCAAGTCCTTGGGGGTGATACAAAAATAAATATTTGTGTGCAATTGATGTACATGATTGTAGATATTCAAACTCCCTAAATAAACACTTAATTTGAATTTTCCTCCTACATTTCTAGTGGAATCCATAATGTTCAATAGGTAGAAAATAAGGAAAATAACAAGATGGTAAATTTTACATTATACTCTTTTTAATGCCATGTTTTCCTATATGAGGGTAGGATAAAGTGGGATAAATCCATGCAAACTAGGATATCAAATGACAATGGAAAGCCTCTCTTTATCCAACGTTGGACACACATATGGGATATGCACTGTGAGAACTCCAATTATGTTGTCTTTTAAAACCATTTGATCAAAGGGTTTTGGGATTTGTGGGTGGAGAAGAGGGGAGACTAGATAAGGAAATTTTGGATTTGCTAAGGCCCAAGGGGAAAGTTTGTGAACTTGGTATACAACATAATTGGGGAGATTGGTATCTCCATTCAAACTCAACTATATTGAAGGTATGGATTTCATGTGGGGCCTCCTATTCTTCCAAGCTGTATTCCAAAAAGACTAGTTAGCATATTTGGAAATAATGTGGTAACTAAATAAGTATGACATGAGCTACTTGAAAGGACAAAAGAAAGGTTCCTTCTTTCCAGGCTTTACCATAGCATTTTTTGACTTCACAATAACAAGGGAGGGAATAGAACTAATATATATTATACTCCAAGAATATAGGATAAACCATGAAGTTATCAAAACCTTTGAACCTAAAGGATTTATCATTCAAGTGAGATTGATCATAAGAAGATCTGAATTCTTGCATCAGATACCTTTTGTTGAAGATATAATTATAAATTTCTCAATTGATAAAGAAGTAAATGAGAGAAGAGTAAAATGGGTATTTTTTGAAAGGAAGAGAAAAGGTCAAATAAAGTTGCAAATTACCTTAGGGAATTTATATAAATAGAAGATCTCATTGCTAGGATTCATAAAATATTGGACAAAATTAAAAAATTGGATAGAAAGCCCGCTATGATAAAATAAATACAAACATATTAACCACCAATGGACTCATCAATTTATTCTTATGCTAGAAAGCGTAAATGAACAACAATATCAGAACCTTCTCAAGGGAATCCACCTAGAACAACTTCTTCTCATCAAGAAAATTATCCTATACTAGATGCTTCCTAAGACAAACTTCAAAATAAAAGAAAGATTAATCAACCCTTTTTGGTTGATTATCCTTTGGGTGCTAATGAGGCAAAGGAGACATAATTTATTGGAAAGAATGTGGTCATAAATGTGGGAAGTGGGAGAGATGAATTTGATGACATCAAAGCCCTAAACTATTCTCAATTCATCTCCAATGATGAATTTTTCAAGTTCAAATAGTTCAAGTACTTTGTACTAAGGATTAGGACAGAATAATTTTAGAATCTAAATAATGTTAAGGGAGAGGTTCACCGTTGAAAGTATGAGGTCACTCAACAAGTGTTAAAGGAAATTAACTTTTATGAAAAAAAAAAGTACACTAGAGAAGGCCAAGAAAATAGTAAGAGAGAGTGGATTAATCATATTACCTAAGTGGGAAATATCATTAGTAATAAGGGCATGTGCAAGATCATCATGGAAAAAATAGGCCCTTAAGTGGCAATAAAATTTAGAAAAATCAGAGTTAGGCAACTTGATGTAAAAAAATGAATAAGTTAACTATATTATTTCAAAAATATGTAAGAATAGAATCTGTTGAAAATTGAATGTAGTTTCTAAACTACTAGGTTTAGTTTTATTTTTTAAAAATATATTTGGTGAAAATTTGAAATTTCAATGCAGTAGTACTTAAATTTCAGGGAAAAGAAAAGAAGCAGGTGTCTGTCTGACCACCCTAACCACAATAAAATGATAATATTTTTTTTATAATATTTTAGATATAAGTAGAAGACTTATGTCCCGATGTGATGCATATTTTTTTGAATTTTTTTTCCAAGTAAATAATTAATTATTATTTTTTTATTACAACTTTTAAAAAATATAAAAACTCGTATGTCTGACCACCTTAACTTGATCAAAACTTCATGAAATATATATATATTTTTTAATCCTATAGTATGTGAAGCATAGAATGTGATGCATGTTTTAGATTCAAAAAATATGATGCCCTTTGAAAGCTATAGATGTTTTTAAATCATCCTATCAATCGGGACTTTAGTCGTAATTCAAATAGAAAATGAATAATAATTATTTATTAAATTCTAAGTAAAGTATAATTTATATTGGTGGAAAGCTAAGAATATCCTCTAAAAACCCTTTCCGTTTCATCAATTTTGGGTAAAAAAAAAGTCATCAGCCACATGGGCCATCATATCACTTACATATCGCCACTTTTTGGCCCATCATGATCCTGCACATACCCATAACTTTGGAAACTATTAGAAGGAAAACCAAAGATGTTTCATCTCCTTAGGAGTAGGTTAAGAAGGCATAATTTGTATCAAGTTATAATCCAAAGTTGGAAACCCTATCTATTTGGTCTTTAGCCCCAAATATAGGCAAACGCCAACCTGCATAAACTATATAGAAGATAAAAGAGAGTTATATTTCCAAGATATTATCAAACAACCCATCCCCTCAGGTAGCCTCATTAGTTATTCACACTACCATTTTTAGTGAAGTAACTTGAGCTCATCCCTGAATACAATAAATTAAAGATCCAAGATCCATCTCCATCATCATCACTGTCAAGCACTACATTGTTATTTACTTCTACTCCAAGTATCTCAAGAATCCTTATGCAGGAAAAAGAAAGTTGTGGATTCAAAATAGAGAAATTAGAGGAATAATTGAAGGTTCTCCAAGAGGAAAATAATAAAATAAGTGACATGGTAGATTATGTAATTGGATATAGATTATCAAAAATCCTTGGAAATTTAGAGTGTTTGTATTTGGCTTACTCTCATCTTAAGGATTCCTATGGAAGAATCACAAAATATCATGATAATATTTAACAAGTAATATATAAATGGGTGCAAAATATTGTGAGTATACAAGGGATATACAAGGGTGCAAGGTTTGGACCTAATATGCATATATAATTATTCTTGCTCGAGAAATAGAAAAATCATTAGGGTAAGTGCATGGATCTATGTTGAAGTTAGTGCAACAAATAAAAACTAAGTTGAAATATTTTTAATCCATTGACATGAAGGTCGTGCCAATTTTTTTGGATAAAAATGGATAATTAAAATCATTGGAGCAATGGAAGGTAGGTTTTACTACAATGGTCCCCATCCTTGCTTCCTTCATGTATGAAAATGATGTTGTGGGTATAGAATTATTCAATTCTACTATAGATAAATTTATTGGATTAGAAATAGGTTTGAATATGTTTTGTAGAGAGACTAGGGCACTCTTAGATACAAAGTAAATTGAGCATATCCAAAAATTTGAAAAATCACTCTCATTCCAATGACCATCGAAAAGAGATTACGTGGAATGGGATGAGAAGTATAGTAAATTATAATGTATATTTGTATCTCCATTATGTCATCAAATTTATAATACAACATCCAACTCAAATGATGGAATAATACTTTAAAATATCTAGTTGTCCCTCAAATAATTTGTAATTTTTCTCTTTTTTCTTTTTTGATGCAATCAACATCTTCTTTAAGTAGTTTCCAATGATCCTAGAGGTATCTTCATTTTAGTTTCAACTACTTCCACAAGTGATATTTCAAAATTATATCTTGTAATAGGCTTTTTGCCAATGATAATTGATTGTAAAAGTAAAAAATAATTTTTAAACATAAAGGGTCACACAAGTCATGTGAACTCGTTTGAGATCCTATGTGCTTACTTTTCTATATATATGACTCTTGTCTCTTGTAGAAGTTTTTGTATCTAGGTTTTGTAATTTGGGATGAGTAGGTAAGTATTTTTTATTGTTCTTTGAAACTAAAAACATATATTATAATTTTTTGAAGATAATAGTATATAGTTCAATATATTTCTCAAGTTGAGCACATGCCATATTGTTGTTGTCTCATTTAATGTAATACAATTTTCTTTCAATCAATATAAATTAAATATTGTGGAGATTTTTGTTGCATAGTTGTTGTAAAAAAAATTTAATTGATGGCTTCTATTCAAAATATATTAAATATGCTTTCAATTAAATGTTAAGAGTATTGTGCTTATATTAAGGATTAGTAAGTAGAACATCTTTATAACAAATGAGGTCTTATTATTGTGTCAAAATAATATCCTACTTACCATTGAATCTATGTCAAAGCTATTAACTGAATATATTTCATATTTCATTGATTTTGTGCATGAATAAGGTACAAGTCTAGGTTACTCCTCGTTCAACCTCAGCAAGGACAAATCTCAGAGTTGAAAGAAAAATTTATATTCTATATTTTTATCTTTTTTACATTTCCACACTAGTCTCAAAAGTATTAGAGGATATGAAAGATAATAAGATTTATTTGTATAAATAATCATTTAATTATGTGAAATTATTATCTATTATGACATCATCTATGTCTTGTAGTACCTTAAGGCGATGTTTATAAGTAGAGAGAATTTGTTTAAATTCTCTATTAATTTTCCCACTAACCTAAAATTCTTGAGCATTAGAAGTTTATTATGTATAGATACAGTTGGATAATCAATTTGAAAAACACCAACCAAACTCCTTCAATCTACACAACATTAGATCAAGTAAAAAATTTAAAATTTAAAAAATGATAGACCCTATGTATAATTGTGAAGGACTACAAAATGAGTTTCCCCATTGGTTTATGAATGAATATACCTATAAATAAGGAATTACGGTATGTCCCACTCAAACTGGATGGATGCATTAAAATGAATACAAATTTAAGAGTTGGTAATGTAAATCACCACATAGCTAATCCATTTTCCTTAAGTGTAAATGAATATGTCATGAGAAATCTTATAAAATATGGTTGAGGGTGTTATATTTATGTATTAATGTATATGTATATATGCATGTATCAATCTATATGTGAATTAATGCATATACATATGTATTTATCTGTGTAGAGATACACATATACATATGGATATATGTATACATATGTATATATGTATCTATGAATTTTTAGAGTTGTGTGACTTTTGTAAAGGAAATTATCTACACTAATTTAAATTTTAAACTGCAATCACTAGAAAGCATATTTTTAATTTTTAAATAATATAAACTAATAAAATATAGACTTTTTAGTGTATTTTATATTTATATTTTTTAGAAAAGTTAAAGAAGTATTTGAATTTTTTTTTTTGTAAAATTGACTCTATAATTTACATATTGAAATACTCAAGAAATGAGGTTAAGTGGGATGACTTTTTATATAGTAAAATTTATTTTTCTTCCTTCATGTTATCTAGTTAGAGCTTGCAAATTTAATGGATGAATTATATCTTTCTCTATCTTGGTAAATACAATTTTAAAAATAAATTATATTTTAATGAGACATAACTTTATATCTTAACTATTTATCCAAAATAGAAAAAAAATATTGTCTTGAAATACAATCTCTTTTTGATACATTTTTTATTTTTTTAGTACTATTGAGTATTTTCTCTTCACAATACAATTAGATTTATGTTTGGATGTTGATGAAATAATTTTAGTAAAAATAAGAAATGAAATATCTAGACAATAATTGAAATATTAAAAAATAAATTTCCAAAAACTACACTTATTGATTACAACAAAGTTATTTAAGATTTTTTCCAATGTTATTTACATGAGTATAAGTTGTGAGAATCTCAAGTTACTCAAAAATTTTATTTTTTTTTTATAAATTTTCCTAAATGGAATGATGTAATTGTATTTAGTGGATCATTCCAATTGAAAATGTTCTAGCCAATATTTAACTTAACTAGAATCAATCTAGCTAGATCATATATTTCACCAAATTTGACATTCAATTTAGAATGTTTAATTTTATTTGTTGTAATAAGCTAGCTTGAAGTGCTAGAATTTTTTTTACTTTCACTATCACACACACACAACACCATTTCACCCATACACAAGGATATTTATATCTCCTTAACATGATATAATTTGTAAATGCAAGAAAACAAATAAATTTTTATGCAAACAATATGATTATGTAATACCATAAAAACACATTTCATAAGGAAGAAGTCATCATGTAATAGTAAGTGGCAATGCAAACCATATAAAGTGATGACCATATAAGAACAAAGTAGGAAAAAATATTTATCCCAAAGGGACTAAATTTTTTTGGTTGACACAAGAAATTATAATCACTAAATGTCCCATAAGGGGATTCAAACCATTCTTGTATAATAATAATATATAAAATATACATAAAATTTAAGTATCATGTGTAAATTCATCATATAATATGTGACCATTATGAGGTACTCCTATATTTCTAGTGACATTATTTATTAAATATGTGATGATTGTCACCTATGGAACTCCTTATTATGATTATATTTTATTAGAACATTACTCGATAGAGTGTATTTTAATATTAGGGTTAGATACTTGATTTTAACCAAGGTGGGTTCCCCTTTACATTACATCATTTTAATTATAGAAATGCTTACAATGATGCTAGAATAGATGATTTTCTTCACGCTAATATTATAGAGGATGAGCCAAATTGACTAAATCATCTTCAAAACCCTCTATTAGCTCTATCTTTTTGATAGTGTACATTGAGCATAAAATACAAATTATATTATTTAGATAAATTTCAATCATTTATGTTTGATTCTTATTAAACTTGAGTTTTATGAATCAATTTTTCCAGTTCCTTAATCACTACAGAGTTAACAAATGAGATAATTCTGATAAATAACAAACCAAATAACAAAATCAAGTTTTATTCAATATTATTTATTTACAATAAGAAAACAACAAATGGAATATACTGTTAATCCTCTTAGAAATCCCTACTATAACCAGAGCATCTTCAACTATCCAATTGAGAGAATTTTATTCCATTACATGAACATAATCTAATCAATTAAAAATTCATTACAACAAATGTATAATGAGAATGCCAAGAATTATTTGATTTTATTAAGATTCAAAAGATGATACATTACAATTTGTAGACACTAATAGTATGACTTGTATTCATATGAAAAAATTCAGTTTTTTTTTGCTATTATGAAAAGAAGGTTACAAAATTCACTTTTCAAACTTGAGAAGACTTAACTATACAAAAATTAATTCTATAGAGGAACTACAAGGAGTAAGGACTCATAATGCCTAGAATGAGGCTTGAAATTTACTTTTATAGATACAAGGGAAGCAACAAGGAAAAATACTCAACTACCACTTAAGTTACTAAAGACAAAATTCAAGCAGTGACCTTATTTATAAAGGACAAAAAAATCAATACAATAGGAGGTAACCACTCAAAAAGTGGTTGGAGATCTTCTAGAGTATCTATAGTAGCAAATGGACTTGATTTATTAAAAATTTCTCTTTGTAGGCAACATGACAACTCTAATATTCCTTTTTCTAACTTTCCCACACAATAGTTATCTATGGTTGCTGATGATATATTGAAATGAAAGTCAAATCTCCTCACCTTAGTTCTCTTTGTCTTCATCATGATCTACTAATATGTCAATCCTAGGCAATTTAAATTAGTTTACCTTAGCCATGTGTGATTTAGAGTCACCACATATCAATACTTGGACCATATCAGAGAAGCCCATCATGTTGTACCCTAACTTAGAATTTGAATCCATATATAAATTATCCTACTCTTCATTAACTTCTCTATTCTTATTTATTTTACTATACATAGGAATGAGGATATTAGTAAAATCTGACCTCCATTCCATGTAGGGCCTTATTTATCCTTCCTCATTCAAAATTGGAGGCATATGAGATTCCTAAAAACCTTCAAAGGTACTTGGTTCCATCCTCATAAGGTCCCTATATCTATGACAATGACCAATTATGTCATCTAAGAGATCTGATTTACTAAGAACATTAGATACTAAACAACTATTAAAACTGGGACTTTTAGCAATAATTTGTACAAGTGCATTTCTAGGGACCCAACTAATCTCAAATTATTTCATCCTTACTCCTAATTGAGCATGTATAGCATATGCATCTCTCAAAATTTTGTAGTTGTCCAATACCTTATCTACCTAGCCCAAAATTTTAGATAACTTATGACCCAAAATATTGTCAATGATAAATTGCAATTTTTTCTTTATTGCTCCCTCCTTTGCTACTTTAGCTTCTACTTTGATTTGTGTGAGCTCTTATTTTAATATCTTAATATTTTGAGCCATCATCTCCTTTTCTTGTGATCCTTGAGCCTCACTTATTTTTTGTGGCAGAGGGAGCAATCCTACAACCATATTTAATTTCTCTTGCAATCTCAAATTTATGATTTTTTCTTTATACAAGTCTCCCTCAAACTTCTTTACTATTTTTTCTATACATAAAGTTTTATTTACGATGAAAGTAACTTCTCGGACAACACTTGTATTCCTTATCATTCTAACAATTAAATTTCATGTAATATCATTGGGATCATTAGTCACATGACATTTCTTGGTCTTTGGGAATATATACCAAATAGCCAAGGTCTCATGCCTTAGATTGAAACTAGACCCAAAGTAGAGGGCCTCTATCTTCTCTTTTGAGCTCAAAACAAGATCCTCCCCTCCCCATCTTCTAATGATGTCAAATTATATAGCAGGTGACATATCCCATACTGATAGAAAAATGAATCTTACATTTTTTTGCCAATTCTCTACCAATATAAAGGGTCGTGGCTTTCATTTCCTTCTAAATACATTGTCTTAAAAAAAATTAATTATTTCCTTTTCCTCTTTCATTGAGAGGATCATATCTGATACCCTCCATTACATTTCTCCTCCTTCATTTTTGAGGACAAAATATTTGAATTCCTTGGTTGTGATAAATTTATCATCTTGCATTAATTAACTATAGGGCTAAGCTCTGTTGTCATCCACAACCTGTCCATCGATTACAAAATTTATGACCAATTTTTCATTAGTAGGTCTTTCAATTATAACCCTGGGAGGAGGATGCACTATTTGGACTATACTTGTATCATCATATATCTCATCTAATCCTAGAGGATAATCTACAAAAATTCTCAATGAGGGGTAAATTTGTTGTAGGGTAGTGACCTATTGAGGACTAGGTGGTATATCCCGTTTGGAAGTCGAAGGACCAAGAGTTCTTGATGAGGAAGTTGGAGTATTTTTTAGTTGTTTATTTACATTATATAGTATAGTCATCATCTTGATTATAGGATATTTTACATATAAAAATGATCCATCAAATGATGGATCTACATGTACTTTCTCTTATTTTTTTCCTATTTGAATCTTCACCCATAAGGCCCTCCTCCTTACAACCTCCTTCTCTATGGAGAAATTTATAATCAAATCTTCCACATTATCAAAATCATCTCAATAAGGAACAAGTTTTAAAATGGCTCTTTGATCATGAATGAACCTTTCTAGATTACACCATCTTATTTTATCTGCCTTCATCCTATGAGGAAGCAAGTTTCCATATAGAAATTCCATGCCCTCCCTTGATGTCATTGAAAGGTCTAAAAATACTACCATAGAAGGGAAGAATGCATGGTTCTTATTATTTTTAAAATGAGTCTTGTCAGCCTCATTTTATTGCCACATTATCTCCAAAAAGTAAATTCAGTTTGGCACACTTTTGTGGTAGCACATGAGGTGCTCCTTGGGACCCATACATCCTGATTATTGTGGCTTCTATGCATAAGAATTAATCACCCTAACTGTGATTGATTACCTTCTTTGGAACTAAATATTTTAACCTTACAAATGATCTCACCTCATTGTAAAATATCTAATCTATAGGCTAACCCAAGTTATCAATAATTATCCTTAAAAAAGACTTCAAAAATTGAGTGGTTGGCCTTCTCATAATCTTTGTCCAAAATATATTTCCATTCTTAGACTTGCAATGTTTCTTCTCATCCAAGGTTCCAATATACAAATGGGGGGACAAAACTTTTACTCCACTATACAAAACTATATGATAAAGAAATACATATCACTTAAAGTGGACTATGTTGCTATCATTCTTGAGTCAACTCAAGGATTTGTGCAACTCTTTTGTAACATACCTAGCATAATCGTATGGCTTATTTAAATATCTTCTCTAAAAATCCACAATCATTACCATCAAATTCACTAGAATATAAATCTTTTTATCCAACCCTAGGACTTGACATGGTGAGAAATATGACTTCACAAAATAGTCCTCAAAGATACCATACCGAAAAGGTTTTATATATCAACTGGTAAACCTCCTCATCTCTCTTATTTTACATTTATGTTTGAAACATGATAACCACTTGAATCTATAACTTTATCTATACCTCTATTATTCTTTGGTAAGGGCACCTAGATCTATTGGTAGCTAAGAATTAGTATTTAAATTCAAAATATTACATATGTGAGCTCAATTTAAGGGCATGTGTAATTTTCTATATGAAGTGAATAATGCCCTCTTCTCATGGTTATAAGCCCTTGAAATTTCTTGAATCAAGTTAACATTTACAGACGCATTTGGTAAAACAAACCTTCCTAACCCTAACCACAAAATCCTACAAATGGGCTTGTCTACTAGATAGTTTTTGAAATAATTCTTGAAAAGGGAATATCCCTAGACTAGAATTATAGGGTCTCTATAGTTTTCATTTTTGTGAAAAACCTTATCAACTAAAATTCCAGACCCCTAGAGCATTCTCTACCTCTTAGCTGATCTATGAAGCTATGTACTAATATCATCATCCAACCCAATCTTATAACCCCTTGATGTTGTATCCATAACTTTCAAACTAGGGCTCTACTAATAAAAAACTAGGATTTTGAATTTTACACTTTAGAGAAGATTTATGTATAATTTATCAATGTCTACACTTCCAAAGCCTTAAAATATGATTTTATATACTTGAAACTAGAATACCAACACTCTCATATACTTTGAATTCTAAAAAGGTGGTCAAATTTATTTACTTCTTTTTTATTGATTGCAAACACTCATTTTTCTATGAAAACCCTTGTTCACATGGAAACCTTCAAAACAAATCTCTAATACTTGGCCTTTGTGCTTTGAGTAATGAAAATTGGATTAAATAAGTCAATCTCCTTGTGAATTTTGTAGATATAGATCACATAATCCATAAATTTCTTCGCATGCCTGAACACACGACCAATGGTATCTGTTTTCCATTTTTTAATATGTCATTGATCTTAGAAAATTGGTAGTGATCATGGTAATTTTAATTTCCTTCCTCAATGAGAAATAACCCTTTTACTTTTACATATCTTAGAGGCACATTTCATCATTTTGAGAACTCGTAAGAGTAAAAATAAAAACTTTAAGGCTTCCCCAATACTTTATTTCTTTATGAAACATTAGTAGAAAACAAGACTAGACAAGTGGCACAATTTTGGGAGTTTAGGGGAATTATAACATGGTTTAATATTGCTTCATAAAGGTTATAACTATCAAAAAAAGGTGAAACACATGATTTTAACTTGAGACAATGGAATTTCACTAATTCAAAGGGACTAATGCTATTGGAATAAAATTATCCATGATACAAAGTATTTGCATGAATTAAATGTTAAAATGGATGTTCCTTTTTAAAAAAATTTAAGGTTATTATGGAAAAGGGGTTAATCATGAACAATAAACAGGGGGATTCAATTGGGGACTTAGGTCATTAGGACAAAAAAACAACTTATAATTTGATTGGTTGAAGACTTTTTCACATCATTTCTTTTACTAAATACCAAAGGTGTTTCACGAGCTTGTGGGGAGAGAAAGAGAACAAAATAGATTCAACAAACCAAAGAGATTGTGTCAAATTCCAATGCATGTCTAGTGGGACCTAAAATAATACACAAATCTTTAGCAAGCCAAACAAAACCTAAACAAAAACTAGAATGACTATACAAATTTTTACACTAAAATACAATGTGCATGGATATGACCTAGTTATGACAAGTAGGTTTTGAGGAATTGTCCATGCATTGGTAATTCTTGAATCTCTTCATCCATATTTTTTAAAAAATATATAAATTTTTACCATGATTATTAAGCACAATATAAGGGCCTATCTAGATAGCTTCAACTTTTCCATGTTTTCCTTTATCCTAAATTCTAGAATTGCACATTAAGACCATATGTCCTATCAAGAGCTTTCTATATGATGTTTTCTTGTCAAATAAGTACTTTATCTATAATTGCTTCTTGATATTTGTACTTTTCTCTTTTCTTCTTGATTCATCCAATTTATAAGTTTTTTTATTCTAACCATCATGTTATCATTGATATCCTCCTCATATTCTTGGATGATTTTTTAAACTAGTAACAAATTGTTGATTGGAAATTTGACATCCAAGCCATATACTAATTCATAAGGAGATTTCTCTATAGCATTTTTACTGTTGTTCTATCAACCATAGTACTAACTTCAATTTTGAATCCCATGAATTCTTACTTTCTCTAATCACTCTCTTCATGATCTTCATTAAACTTTTATTACTAGACTTAGCTTGTCCATTTCATTAGGGATGATAAGAGAAAGAGTAAGATATAGAAATTACATAATTATAGAAAAAACTATAAAATATTTTGATCTAAAACACAAGCCATTATCTACCACTAACTTGGCAGAAGTTCCAAATCTTATGACAATATTTTCCATGACAAAATCAATGACAACTTTTCTAGTTTCCTTATTTTTTGGAATAGCTTCTACCCATTTGGTGAAGTAATTTGTAGCCACTAAAATCCATCTATGACAAACACTAGATATTTTAGAAAATTCACCAATAAAATCCATGCCCCATTTTTAGAAAGGAGCCTCTACATTTAGTATTCTTAAAGGTAAGGCACCAAAGTACTTCATTTTTCTTGAAAACTTATGAAAAAAACATCAAATTGAACTACCATCTTATGGGTGTGAGAAAACAGGGAAGGCCACTAATATTCAAACCTTAGGATCTTATGAGCAGTTGTCGTGTCCATTTAATTTCCTCCATAAAATCCATCATGAATCTCCTCAAGGATAATTGTAGCTTATTCTTCATCAACACATCTAAGAAAGACACCACCTTTGTCCCTCCAATATAGATTATCTTGAAATCTGACATATTTTATGGCTTGTGATTTGAGAGTTATTTTCTAATTTTTCAGTCATGTTCCCTAGGAAAGGCATATCCTTTAAGTGGTATAAAATATATTCTTATCAAGGAAAATATTTCAAATTACATTCCTCTATAAGAGTACCATATTTTACTTGGTTAATCCAACTAGCTTCAAGGTCATATTCAACCATTATCTTTGGCTAAAGCCTATCCCATAACAAACTTAGTTATCTAGATGTCTATGTTAAATTATTGTATCTTGTTAATCTATCTACATATTCTCCTACTGACTTCTTTTTGACTAAATATGTCCTTAAATACAACACTAGGAACATAATCAATTATTTTTTCACCTAGAAAATAAGGCCTAATTATTTTTACAACTTTGGAAAGAGTATAAGCTTGTTTCTCTATGATTTTTTATTTTAGTTTTTCTACTTTAAGTGACTTGATAAATAATGCAATGGGTTTTTCATAAGCCTCATCACCTTTCTGCAATAGCACATCAACAATATTGTGAAAAGATGTGAAAGAAAATATCTAGAGAGGCTTGGTAAAATTAGGTGATTTGAGCATTGGTTCTTGTTTGATAGCCTTTTTTATATTGTTTAAAGCCTAACTAGCCTCATCTCCCAATACAATTGATTCTTTTTTATTTAAAATTTTAGAGATGGACATAGTTGTTTATGTAAAATTGGTGAAAAATATTCTAACAAAGTCGATTTGTCCAAAAAATGATTGGATCCCTTTTATAGATTTAGGAATTAGAATTTTGTCAATTTTTCCCACTCTATAAAGATCAATTCTAGTTCCATCCTTTGAAACCATATGACCAAGCAATTTACCCTTTGTAATCCCAAATGTACATTTCTTAGGGTTCAATGGTATGTCATATTTAATGGAATTGGAAAAAACCTTCTCGAGATGATTACAATGATCCTCTTCTTTCTTTAAAAGGTTAGTTAAATCATCTTAATAAACCACAATAATTATATTAATTAAACCAGTCAATGTAACATACATGGCTCTCTAAATTTGTTATCCATCATTAGTCAGCCAAAAAGGCATCCTAGTTCATAAATATATGTACCCCATGGTGTAGTAAATGTAGTTTTATATTACTTTGATTCCTTTATTACTACTTGATTATAACTTGATAAACCATCCATCATAGATAGTAGCTCACATCTAGTCACCTTTTGTAACATCACTTCCATATTTGATAGGGGATAGTTATCTTTTAATGAAGATATGTTTAAAATCCTCAAATCCACATATAATCTTATATATACATTCTTCTTTCTTATTGGCACAAAATTGGAGACTGATGTGGAATGTCTAATTGTCTTTAAAATGCCATCCTATGTATGCTTCATTAGTTCATACTACATCTTTAGTGTCATTTTTGGGTTGATATGTCTTTTATTTGATCTAAAAGGTTTGTCATTAGGTCTTAAAGGAATCTCACGCTGAAATAGATCCTTCCTATATGCTTTTAAGTCATCATAAGACCAAGAAAAGGTATGCCAATATTTTCTTAGAAAATCTATAAGAATAAGTCTAATCATGGGATCTAATTTTTTCCCAATGTAAAATTTCTTAGGTAATGCTTTTGAACCTAAATTTATCTCTTAAGTCATTTTCATGAACAAAGATTGATTTAGCCATATACATATCTAAGTTATCAAAGGATTTTTCTAAGGCAACCAACCCATTTAGGATATTGTTAGTATTTAATTGAACAACCTTGTTCCCAAATACTATCTCTTTTCCATCCATAATTTGTACAAGATTTTTCAAATATATTCCCTGATTATGGTATTCTTCAAGACAATGTAAGAACCTTAATACATCTTGATCATCATCAAAGACTTTGTAGTTACAAACATAATTAATTTCTTATGGCCTAATCAGTATCTCAACGATAGATATACCAAATAAAAATATCATTAGGTCTTATTACAACATTGGCCAAGAAGTCAGCCATAACATTCTTTGATTTGGGACACTACTAACTCTAAGTCTCCTAAAGCCCTTAGTTATTTTATCCCATGTTTTATTGCCATGTTAAGTCCTATAAATAGTGTTTCATACTCTACTACATTATTTTTTCATTCATAATTTAATGAAAATGAGTATTTAAAAGACTTACCATTTGGTGATATCAAAATCACCCCAACTTCTTCTCCTTCTTTTGAACAAGCACTATCAAATAAAATTAACCATAAGTTTATCTCTTTCTTAATCTCCTTAATTTATTTTACCAATGGTTTGTTCTTTTTTATTTCTTTATGAGGAGTATCAACCTTAAATTTATTAATATTAGTGTTAGCAAAGTAGATATCTTCATTACACTCAATACTATCAACTAATCTAGGAGATATTCTCTCTCTATTTAACTTTACATGTTTACCATTCATAGAAATTGTGGCATATGATAGATCTAGTTGCATACTTCCACCTAATGTTTCAGCCCATTTTATTTATAGAAACATTCCATATTGAGTTTGGATATCAACAATTGTTACATTCATCATGAAGTCATTTTTTTTTATATGTAGCAAGTTTGAACTCAATGTTATTTATAATTCCAATTACTAGGACCTACCTTGAATCAATTGCAAATAATCTTCCATGTGCTTTACTTAATTTTAGTCCTAACTAATTAATTATGTTTAGAGACATCACATTTGTAGTAGATCTAGAATCAATCATGCAATTATTTATCAATTTACAACTTATTAGTAAAGACACATAAAACATATCAACTTGGGAAGGACACTTAGACACACTAGTGCCTAGATAAACTTCAGGTTCTTTTGTACACATGTCATTTATAATTTTTTTATTGTATTCCTTTTCTTATTGAAAATCTACCCTCTTTCCCTCAAAAATATTCTTGGAAGTACCTATAATCAAAACCAATGACTTATTGTTATGTTCATCTATTCTCATCATCTCCAATAATGGGACCAAAATTTGAATTTGTGATAATATTTGTGTCATATCAAAAGGAGAATAATTAGGCATATTTGACACTAAATTATTAGATGAAATGAGATTACTAAATTTTTCATCCTTATTTTCAATGCTCTAAGTATTCTTAATGTAAGCATCATCTTATTTTGTCTTGTGCTTTTGATACTTAGATTTGATAAGGGGAGACATAACTTGGTCAGTAGACAGTTGAGGACTCTTACTTTTTTCTTATGTATTTCTTCCTTTCCACATAATGCTTCCATTTTTTCCTTGCATGTCCTTGACTATCTTATTGATTTTCATATTCTTTAATAAAAAGGCTAGTAGCCTTACCCTAACCATCATTGTTTCCTTTACTTATCAAATTATAATTACTTTTGACTTGTGCAATAGCAACATAGATCAAATCCCTAATTTCCTCATCTAATTGTATTCTTAACTTGAAATCGGGTCTTCAAGACTCAAAACCATACACGAGTAATCATTCTCTTGTGTTTCATCATCAGAAAAAACTTATTTATGATAGTTATTCTTCATATGTCTCAAATCATCAACATTAAGGTCTAATCCTTCTAAAGAGTAATACTCCTTGTTTTCCAAATGTAATTTTTTTGAGAACTTTTTATACCTTTGTTTCTACATAATGATAATCATTATATCCATCACATGGTATTGCAACATCATCAAATATATTTGCTACCACACACTGTGAAGCTGAAATAAAGAATGATGTGATGAATGTGGACACAAATGATGAAAACATGAAAGACAATGAGAGCAACCTTATGAATTATTTGATTGTATTTATCGATGTTAAACCTCATAAGGGCCTTACTAAGATTTTTCTTGAAATTGCATTCTCATAACAATACATACTTAAGCATGCACCCAATAGCCCTCTTTACATAGTCAAAAGAATCAATGACAAGCCTACTAATGGGATATTAATTGATCACATCTGTGTAGAGAATGTGATCACTGAATAATTCCTATTTGTGCATGAGCTTTATCATGATGCATATGAAAATCCAAAAGCATGGATCAAAACACATAATGGTTTTTATTGCCCTATAATTGGCTTGATAAATCTCCCTCTAAAGGTTGGACCGAAAGAATTAACTATCTCATTCACCATCATATTTTCATTGGACCAATTTCATGTGAAGTTAGGCTATCCATGGCTTTTATCCATGAATGCCATCCGATAAGTTGTGCATTAATGGTTAAAGTTTCCATTTGGAAATGAGATATTTACTATGCATCATAGTGGCTTTAATCATGTGCCTTCCCATGGGAACTTTTCATGGGATTTATTTTGGCCTAAGCCTATTAGACCTATTAGACCATATGAAGACTTCTTTTTCAAATCCTATAAAAAGTTTAAGGTAAAGTGCATAGTAGAACTATCACTTACCAATATGCCTCAACCCATGATTGAAAAAAAAGCCCTTCCAAGTAACCATGAGTAACCTATGACAAATTCTCCCCCTATTTCCTATAAGAGACCACGAGATAATAAAAAATATCCTATTTTTCCTCCTAAAGTCAAACAAGTTTATAAAGCTAAATAGAAAGTGGTTGAACAACCTCCCATGGTTCCTTTTGTTTCTACCTTAAGGGAAGAAAAGAAAACTATGGTTGATAAACCTGCTAGACTACACAAACAGTATTGGATTTTGTGGTTGTGTTGCTGATATGTATTTGTCATTAATGTCAACAGTATTAGCATTGATGATTCTGAAGGCTGTATATGTCGAAGATATTGAGAAAATTAGAATAAATATGTTGCAGGCAGTTTGTGAAGTTGTGATGATAAGAATGGTGGAAAGTTGTGTACATTGATAATCATAAGTTGTGCATTAAATGGTTTGTTTCTGATCCTATCTAGTATGTTCTCCATAATTTTTAGTGGTACACATCAAGATTGGAGCGAGTTATGAGTTTCTGAGTTCCTACAGTTATTCTATTATTGTAGTAGGTGTTTCTAGAAGAAGAGAATGAAATTATGGTAAATTAAGTTGTTGTGTATGCTATTGTGATGTTCAGTGATGTTTCTAGATTGTGCTCTATCATTGTGGTACGTCTGCATTTTTTGGTGTGATCGTGATCACAAATTTTCCTTTGTGTGTTCAATATTTTCATGTTCTTGGCTGACATGATGGTGGTAGTGTGTTGTGGATCCTTATGGATTAATCTTTTAATTTTTGGAATGTTCAAGGATGTTGATTTAGGTATTCATTATTATGTGACTGACTTAGGTTGGTGCGCATTGATATTTGTTCATGAATTGGGCCAACAATTTGTAATTCATTTATTCTTTATTTGTGGCCGACAGAGTTGTTAATGTAAATTCATTTAGTGGATATATAAGAGTTATTGTTTTCTCATTTTGATGTATTCTCAGTGAATGAATATGAAGTGTGAATGTGAAATGTGTGAATAAAGATAAAATCATTTGATTTCATAGCAGAGTGTGAAGAATATTGAGCAAAGTGTGAAAAAGTGTTTTTGTGTCTAATCGGAACTGTCATCAGGCTTTCGTAGAAGTTAATTTCTCAGTTCAACCTTATCAGATGGATTTAATATGATTATTTTATGTAAGGTAGTGAGCCTTCCCTTTTGAGCAGTGAGATCTAGTTTGTGTGCCTAAATGCATGTGCATTCCTTATTCATTTTTCATTATACTTCTAACAGGGTATAATCTTGTGGACTAACATCCACCGTGGTTTTTCCCTTAACAGGGTTTCCACATATAAAATCTTGGTGTTCATGTGTTTTTGATGTATTTTTGATTCATGCTTTCACTGTTAATTATCAGATCTACGATTAAAGGTTAATAAGATTGAGTATTAAATTTTGTGACACCTGATTCACCCCCCCTCTCGGTTGTCTATTCTTGTTTTTGCAACAATTGATATCAAAGAAGGTTCCTCTGAAGAAGTTTAATAGCTTGAGGTGATCCGAGATGGCATCATATAAGAAGGATAGTCCTAGATTCGATGGTACAAATTACTCTTTGTGGAAGGTCAAAATGGAGTGTCATTTGTAGTGAATTGGTGAACCCTTCTGGAAGATTATAAAGAATAGATATAATATTCCTCAAAATGGTCCCACTACTCCTGATGAGATCAAAGAAGCTAAAACTATTATCAGGTCTATAGAAGCATTGATAAGTGCTTTGATAGATTCAGAGATGACAAATGTGATAGGTCTGAAGACAACACATGAGATCTAGAAGAAATTGGAAATGTTGTATAAAGGAGATGCACAAGTGAAGATTGCTAAGCTAACAAGTCTAAAAGGCAAGTGGGAAAACTTGAAGATGAGTGAAGATGAAAAAATTGTTGCTTTCATACAAAAGGTAAATGAACTAGTGATGGGTATTAGGTGTGTTGGTGGAATTATAGAAGAAGATGAGATTGTGGCTAAAGTGATTAGATCAGTTCCTACTTCCTACAAAATAAAAGCTCATTCTATTGAAGAACTCAGAACAGTAACAAATGTTACAAGAGACATGTTGATCGATAAACTAGCTTCCTTTGAGTTAAGTGAATTTGGTGAGTCTACTCCTAAGACATAATCTACATTTAAAGCTATTGTATCCAAAAAAAACCAACAGAGATATGACCCGGTAGAA
Organism: Sequoiadendron giganteum; assembly: GCA_007115665.2. Taxonomy (NCBI): domain Eukaryota; kingdom Viridiplantae; phylum Streptophyta; class Pinopsida; order Cupressales; family Cupressaceae; genus Sequoiadendron; species Sequoiadendron giganteum. Next base: position 87,378,773 of record CM021105.1, read on the forward strand.
AGTTCTAGAAAAACATTCAAATATGAAGATGAGATGAGATAAATTGAAGATGAATAAAGAGAGCTAGAAGAGTTGGAAGCATTGATTGTGAAAAGAGAAGCCAAAGGTCAAGGTAAGTTTAAAGGAAATCTGCCTATTAAATGTTTCTCTTGTAGTAAGATAGGTCATTTTGCATCAAGGTGTCCTAAAAGAGTTTCTAAGTACAAACCGGAAAAGTCTAGATTTCAAAAGAAATGTTATTATACTGAAGAAGGTGTTACTGATGATGAATCTGATAAAGAAGGTGGAAATGAAGATGGATGGGTATTCATTGCTGTCAAGAAAAATGGTATGGTGTCCACTAAATCTGCTAACAATCAAAATTGATGAAAAAGATGAATGGGTGATTGACAGTGGATGCTCTCATCATATGACTGGTTACAAAAGCAAGTTCATAAGCTTGGAGAAATATGACCATGGTGTTGCAATATTTGGAGATAACAATATTGGTGTGATTTGTGGTAGAGTCACTATTTCTCTTGGTGGTAAATAAAATACTGATGGTCTCCTTTATGTTGAAGGATTGAAGCATAATTTGTTGAGTGTTGGACAAATGGTTGACAAGGGATACAATATTCAATTCAAAGATGGTAAGTGCAGGATATTGGGAACCTTTGGAAATGTAATTGCTTGAGGTACAAAGATGAGGTAAAATTTTTCATTTGAGTGCTTCTAGTGAAAGTTGTTTAATTGCTCAAGTTGATGTAAGCTGGTTATGGCATAAGAGGCTATGTCATGTGAATTTTGATAATATTATGAAAGTAAGTTCCACTCAAGCAATCAGGGATTTACCTAGGTTAGTGAAGCCTACTAACACTATATGCAAGGAATGTCAGATGGGAAAGCATGCAAGAATTTATTTTCGGAGCAAACAATGTCATTCAAATGGAATACTAGAGCTGGCACATACTGATCTATGTGGTCCATCCAGAATTAGAAGTCTACAAGGAGAAAGGTACTTTATGTTGATTATTGATGATTACTCTAGGATGATATGGGTTGCTTTCTTGAAAGAAAAACATAAAGCTCTAGAAAAGTTCAAATGTTTCAAAGCTATGGAAAAAAATGAGATAGGTTTGAAGGTCAAATGCTTAAGATAAGATAGAGGTGGTGAATTCACTTCTCGGGAGTTCAATTCATTTTGTGAAGAGCATGGAATCAAAAGACAGTTATATACTCCCCCAACCCCTCAATAGAACGAATTTGTTGAGAGAAAGAACAAAAGAATTCTAGATGTTGCTAGAACTATGATGTTGGAAGGTAATGTTCCTCATATCTATTGGAGAGAATTTGTAAGGACTGTTGTATACACTATCAACCGGGTAAATTTTAATGGTTATTCTAGTAAGACTCCTTTTTGAGCTATGGTTTGGTTATAAGCCTACTATTAAGTATTTCAAAATATTTGGAAGTAGATGTTATATCAAGAGAGATAAAGATATTGGAAATTTTGATGCTAGAAGTGATGAAGGAATCTTTCTAGGTTACTCTACTAAGACCAAAGCCTATCGGTGCTACAATAGAAGATTGAAGAAAATGATTGAAAGTGCAAATGTCAAAGTTGATGAAGAAATTGTCAAACATCTAGATACTGTGGATATAATTCAGATGACCAACAAGATAGTACTGATAATGGAAAGAATGTGCAAGCACATAATCAAGTTCAAATTGTTTTGGTGAATAAAGAGAATCATGTATGAGAAGCTAGTGGAAGTGTAGAAGAGAGAACTAAAGAACCAAAAGTTAGAGAGAATCTCAAAGTCCCAAGGTATGTAAAGCTAAATCACTCTAAGAATCAGATTATAGGAGACAAGAATAAAGGTGTGCAGACTAGAAGAAGAATTGTGGAAGAATATTGCCTAATTTCCAAGACTGAGCCCAGTAATGTGAATGAAGCATGTAAAGATGAATATTGGATGAAATCAATGAAGGAAGAACTTATGCAAATAGAGAAAAATGATACATGGATTCTTTTTCCCAGACCTCAAGATAAAAATGTGATTGGAACCAAATGGGTCTTTCAGAATAAGCTGAATGAACAAGGTGAATTGGTCAGAAATAAAGAAAGATAGGTATGCAAAGGATACTCACAGATGGAAGGTATTGATTTTGAAGAATACTTTGCCCCTATTGATAGAATTGAAGTTGTAAGGTTATTTTTTGCTTATGCTACTTTCAAGAATTAAAAATTCTATCAAATGGATGTGAAGTTAGCACTCTTGAATGGTGAGCTAGAAGAAGAATTCTATGTTGAGCAATCGGATGGATTTTAACCGATTGATAGAAAGGATATGGTTTTCCCATTGAAGAAAGCACTATATGGACTCAAACAAATCCCTAGAGTTTGGTATGCAAGACTATATTAATACTTGTTGAAGCTTGGATTCAATAAAGGTACTGTTGACAACAATTTGTATTTCAAGATGGATCAGGATAAAGAGTTGATTATTGAAGTCTTTGTTGATGCCATTATTTTTGAAGGTGATGATGACTTATGCATGAAGTTTGCTGATGAAATGAAAAGTGAATTTGATATGTCAATGATATGAGAGCTGAAATTATTTTTAGGGTTGTAAATAACTTAGTTAGATGATGGAATCTTCATATCTCAGTCCAAATATGTAAGAGACTTACTAAAAAAGTTTGGCATGGAAGACTCAAAACCAGTTGGTACACCCATGGTAACCGGATGCAAGTCAACACAAAATAATGATTCTCCTAAAGATAATCAAACAAGGTATAGGCCAATGATTGGTGGATTGCTATATTTGACTCAGACCAAACTAGACATTATGAATGTTGTATGTATGGTTGCTAGATATCAAACTCATCCAAAGGAATCACATGTGACTACAATAAAGAGAATTTTAAGATACTTTAAAGGAACAATTGATTTTGGTCATTGGTATCATAAGGATGATGATCTTACTCTGAATGCCTTTACAGATGTAGATTGAGTAGGATATGTGGATGATAGGAAAAGTACAAGTGGTGGTGCATTCTTTTTGGGGAAGAAGTTGGTCTCTTGGCTAAGTAAAAAGAAAATTTTTATTTCCTTATCTACTACCGAGGAAGAATATATTGTTGTTGCAAACAATTGCACTCAATTATTATGGATGAAATAGATGTTGAGAGATATCAAAATTGAGTATAACAAACCTATTGCTATATTTTTTGATAACTCAAGTGCCATAAACATTTCCAAGAATCTGGTGTTACATTCAAAGACAAAACATATATCTATCAAATATCACTTTTTGAGAGACAAAGTGAGTGATAAAGAAGTCAAATTAGAATATGTGCCCACTAAGGAACAAATTGAAGATATATTTACTAAACCATTTCCTAAGGATAATTTTGAGTGAAAGTTAGGGGTGATTTTCCCTCCTAATCTGAACTAAGATGCAAGTATTTGCATCAATCCGTGCACTTACAGTGAGATCTTGTTTCAGATTGATGTTATGGTGGTTGCTACTCAGGGGGAGTAGTCAGATGATTCAGATGATATGTTGTTCAGACCTTGTGTACCTTTTCCATTGATGTCAAAGGGGGAGAAAAGTAATGTGAAAAACCTTTGAGGAAGAAAAGGGGAGAAGAGAAGTGTAAAAAGGAGGAGAACAGTTTGAGAAGAGACAGTTGTCTTGATGGTATTTTTCACATTATGTGTTGCCATCAATGCCAAAGGGGGATATTGTTGGATGTTGTGGTTGTGTTGCTGATATGTGGTTGTCATTGATGTCAAAACTATTAGCATTGATGATTCTGAAGGTTGTATATGTCGAAGATAATGAGAAAATTAGAATAAATATGTTGCAGGTAGTCTATGAAATTGTGATGATTAGAATGGTGGAAAGTTGTGTACATTGATAATCAAAATTTATACATTAAAGGTTTTGTTGATGAGCCTATATAGTCTATTCTTTGGAATTTTCAGTTGTACGCATCAAGATTGGAGCGAGTTATGAGTTTTTGAGTTCCTACAATTATTTTGTTATTGTAGCAGGTGTTTTTGGAAGAAGAGAATGCAATTCTGGTAAATTAATTTGTTGTGTATGCTACTATGTTCTTCACTGATGTTACTAGATCATTCTCTATCATTGTGTTGCATCTACATTGATCGGTGTGCTCGTGATCAAATATTTTCCTTTGTGTGTTTGAGTTTTTCATGTTCTTGGCCGACATGATGGTGGTAGCGTGTTTCAGATCCTTATGGATTAATCTTTTAATGTTTGGCATGTTCAAGGATGTTGATTTAGGTCTTCATTATGATGTGACTGACTTAGGTTGGTGCACATTTAGATTTGTTCATGAATTGGGGCGAGATTTTTTAATTCATTTATTCTTTATTTGTGGCAGATAGAGTTTTTAATGTAAATTCATGTAGTGGATATAGAAGAGAGATCATTTCCTCATTTTTATGTATTCTCGGTGAATGAATATGAAGTATGAATGTGATATGTGTGAATAAAGATCAGATCATTCGATTTCAGAGCAAAGTGTGAAGAAGATTGAGAAAAGTGTGAAGAAGTGTTTATGTGCCTAACCAGATTTGTCATCAGGTTTTTGTAGAAGCTAATTTCTCAGTTCAACCTCATCAGATGGATTTAATCTGATTATTTTATGTAAGGTAGTGAGCCTTCCCTTTTGAGCAGTGAGCTCTAGGTAGTGTGCCTGAATGCATGTGCATTCCTTATTCATTTTTCATTATACTTATAACAGAGTATAATATTTTGGACTAACATCCATCGTGATTTTTCCCCTAAAAGGGTTTCCACATATAAAATCTTGGTGTTCATGTGTTTTTGATGTGTTTTTGATTAATGCTTTCATTGTTAATTATCAGATCTTAGATTATAAGTTAATAAGGTTGAATAAGTATTAAATTTTGTGACAACGGATTCATCTCCCCTCTCAGTTGTCTATTCTTGTTTTTCCAACAAACACAACTTAAAAACTGCATGAAAAGAAATAACAATGCTAGAGAGAGTAGGTGTATATGTCGTGTTATTGCTAGTTATTTACAAGAAAAAGAACAAAACAACATAGAGAATAAAAATCCAAACTTTCCTAAAGCAATGCATGATACCTCTACACCTTCACCACAACATAAAAAACAACAAAATTCCATGGATATTATCATTAGACCTTCTATTGTGATTTACATGGATGTTGATAATGAAATTGAAAAGATTGATGAAGAAGTGCATAATGAGTTGAATTTAATGTTTTCATCTTCTATGAGCTTATGCGATGTTCTTCCTAATAAGAGTGTTGAACTTGGTGCTTGTCCTAGTTTGGTACTTGATATTGTCCCTTGGGGTAGTTGTTTTCCTTTTGTATATACTGAATGATGTTGGGATGCAGATGACCTGATATAGGCTGAATCACATGTACCTTACTAGTCTAAACTTTTTTCTTTTACATGTTTCTTTGTGTGATTGCATGTGTGCAATGTGATATCCCTCATACTATTCTATTTGACGTACCTCTCTCTTCATGTGAATTCCTCTATTTATATTTACATTCTTCTATATATCGTAAACATTTATCTTTTTTCTTGTCTTGTGTTTTCCTTTTGGGGATGATGCAAGGCATTGAGACATTTAGGTCTCTTCCATGTTGACCCAAAATCATTTTCTTTGTTTTCTCTCTCTCTCTATGTGTTATTCCTCCAGTTCTGTGAGTATTTTGGGAATGATGACGTTTATGAGCTCTATAACAACCTTGTAGATCCCTAATGTGTTTTCATTTTGGGGGAAACCCCTTCCTCTCTTTTTTATGATGTAGTTTCATTTAGGAATGTATGACTTGGCATAGGGATTTTTGAATAATCTCTCATGATTTCTTCATTGGCTACTTTAAATAAAATTTCTCACAATAATGGTATAGAATTTTTTTTAAAGTGGGGGAATACATTTACATCCTCGTGTTTCATTGTGTGATTTTCTTTCTTCTTGTGATGTGTCATTTTCTTCGAAGTGTCTTTATATTTGATGTCCTCCAAGAGTGTGATATTTCTTATCACATGAAATTCTCCTCTTAGAGGTGATGCTCTATGTTTCATTCCCTAAGTTGTGATTCTCTTAACTTGGAATTTTCCTCTATTGGAGACATTAGGCATGATGTTCCTTAAGAAGATACCTTACACAAACTAAGAAAGATACCTTTCAACAAACCTTACCCACATTTTTGTTCATAATTTTTTAGCATAATACAACTTGTTAACCTTGTGAAGTTCGAATCCCTCCCTTCAAGGCCACCAAATATAAAAATATTTTCTTACCAGTGCAGCCTTCCCCTTGTTCATAGGTTCTTAGCATAACACAACTTATTAGGCCTTATGAAGCCTAAAGCCTTAGTTGTGTGGCACACTATTGAATTTTTCAAAATGATAGCTTTCGTATGGTTAGTATAGTGAGAGCCTATAGACATTGAATGTCTTTATCACTAAGCCCCTATCCTAGGGGATCAACTAGTGGAAAACATGAGATTCCATTAGCCCGAAGTGAGTGTGTGCATTGTTTGCAGAGTGGAAATTGAGTTCTTCTTGCAAACGTTCCTAGACAAACAACCAAGACATGGTCCACATCGCATTGGATAGTCTAAGTTTGATCCACCCACCTTTTCTTAGGTCTTTGATGTTGTATTATTGAGCATCTTTGTCATTGTTGCATACATAGGTTTCTTGAATGTATAATTTAGTGTGAGTTTTATATAGGTTCATCCTCTCACCAAAGTGGGGGATAAATTTAGTGTAGAAAAAATGTATCACTTTACATTTTCACACCTAATTAGGAATAAATATTAAAAATAACTAAATTATTCCTTAATTTAGTGTTGTAATATGTATTTTACATATTCACATTAAATTTAGGGCCATATTAATTAAACTGGACTTAATTGTGACTTAATTCAGTGTTGTGGAGTGTACCTATTTACACTTTCACATTTATTTATGGCTCCCTTAATTAATTGAGGTTAATTTTCCTTAATTATCCCCTATAATTCAAATCCAATCTTAATCAATTGTATTTTTTAAAGAGGAAACTCGACATTCATTAATTCCTAAACGTAACTCTTAGCATTGAGCAATGTGTGTTCTAGGTGAGTGACCTAGGACCCATTTGCCCATGGGTGAATGGGTCCTCACTTAGACCTAGGACCTAAATTCAAATTATGTTTTTGGTAGTATTTTAATGATTTCAAATGAATATTCACATGTTAGCTTGTGTTATTTGAGTTTTAGGAAATTAATAATACATATCTATAAATATAAGGTCATTTCACTATGTTTCATCTAAGATTTTCTAAGAAATCTAAGTTTTCAAGTGTTCAATTACAAGAGATAAAGTGAGATTTCAAGAGAATTTCAAGTCATTCAAGAGATGTTTTATTGAATAAATATTGTAGCAATAAAGATCTAATTGTCATATCAAATTCTTCTTGCATCATGCATGTTATTGGAGCTGATATATTGATGTAGAGTTCATGATCTATTTAAGCATTCAAGTCATTGTTTCAAATAAAGTTTCAAGATCAAGATACAAATCCATTTAAGTCATTTCATGCTTATTGGAGACTTACATTCCAAGTTTCATTTAAGGGTTTGGTGAGTTTTGACATAGGTTTGTTCATTCATCATTCCTTTCATGCTATTTTGTTTCATTTCAAGGTTCAATTACCAAAATGGGGTTTGACCAAGGTAAACCCCCATTCACCATAAACAAAAACAAATTCCCTCTTCATTTGTGTTCACAGATCTAGGTGGAATAAATCTTGGAGATCTCTTGAAGAGAAAAATTGAAGTTATCAAAGATGTCATAAAAGTTGTCATCTCATGAAAACTCAAATAAAAAATTTATTGTCAGCTTTTTGAACCTAAAATTTGGAAAAATTAAGAGATTTAGATCTATTGTAGAGGCTCCTGAAAGTTTTAAACAAACCCTAAACCAAGACCCATTCACCCTTGGGCGAATGAGTCCCAAGTCAGTTTCAGTAGAGCACTTTTGGTGACTAGTACAAATCATCTTAGCTCTCTCTGATCTGCATTTTATTTTTTGGTTCCATCAGTATCGATATTATTCTATTAGATCCAAGTTGTACATTGAATTTTAGGTTTTATTTTCTACTTTTAATCTTTCTCCCCAAAGTTTTGTTTAGTCAAGACCCCCATCCTTACAAAAAAATGAAATTTGTAGATTCACACTTTGATTTGACTCACCTCAAGGTTGATAGTCCTTTCATTGTGTGGATCTCATTTCCTAATGAAATATAGGAAGATAGGCCCCTAATTGGGTTATCAATCCTATTTTAATCCCTCAACCTATTTTTCTTCATTTCACAATTAAACATTCCTTACAACAAATGTATAATGAGAATATCAAGAATTCTTTGATTTTATTAAGATTTAGAATCTATGATACATTACAATACAAAGAGACTAATATTGTGTCCTATTTCATATGAGAAAATTTGAGTTGTTTCTTTCTATTATCAAAATAAGTTACAACGTTTCTTTTCTAAACTTCAAAAGACTTAACTATACAAAACTTGATCCAGTACATAAATGACAAGGACTAAGGACTCAAAATGCCTAGAATGAGGCTCAAATTTCCCTTCTATAGATACAAGGGAAGTAACAACAAAAAATAATCAATAATCACTTAAGTTACTAAACATAAAATTCAAGTAGTGGCCCTATTTACAAAGGAAAAAAACATTAATACAAAAGGGAGTAACCACTCAAAAAGTGGATGGAGATCTTTAGAAAATTTATACTAGTAGATGGACTGGATTTCTTCAAAATTACTCTTTATAGGTGACATGACAACTCTAATATTCCCTTTCTAACTTGTGCATCCAATAGTTATGTATGGTTCATGAAGATATATAGAAATGTAAAGAAAATATTCTCACCTTCATTTTATTTTTCTTCATCATGCTCTATTGATGTGTCAATCCTAGCTGGAATAAAATGTTTGACCCTAGCCATGTGTGCTTTATAGTCATCACCTATGAAAAATTTGACCATATTAGAGAATCCCATCATGTTGTACTCTAACTTAGAGAGTGAATCAATACATAAATTAATAATCTCTACATCAACTTCTCCATTCTTATTTATTTTATTATACATAGGCGTGAGGATATGCATAAAACCTAACCTTCATTCCCTGCAGGACATTCTTTCTCCTTCCTCATTCAAAATTGTAGGAAAATAACCTACTCAAAACCTTAAAAGGTACTAAATTTCCTAATGAAAAGGTCTTTGTAACTATAATTATGACCAATATTTTCATCAAAGAGATCAAATATACTAAGAAAATCATATACTAAATAGCTATCCAAATTGGCATTTTTAGCAATAATTTGTACAAGTGTAATTCAAAGGGCCCAACTAATCTGAAATAATTTTATCATTACTCCTCCTTGATCATGGATAGTATATGCATATCTCCAAATTATGTAGTTGTACCAAACCTTATCTCCCTATCCCAAAATTTTAGACAACTTATTACCCAAAATATTATCAAAAGAGTTTAGAATTTTTTGTACTGCCCCTCTTTTCCTAACTTAGCTTCTACTTTTATTTTCTTGAGCTCTTCTTTCAATCTCTTAATCTCTTCATCTAGACTCTACTTTCAAATTATTTCAAGCTCTTAATCTTGTAGTCATGTTTAATTTCTCATGCAATCTCAAATTTATGGAATTTTATTTGTCCAAGTCTCCTTACAACTTATTTACTATTTCTTCTACATGAATAAAGTTTTATTTATTATGAAGGTGATTGGTTGGATAGCACTTGTATCCCTTATCCTTCTAAATATAAAATTCCATGTAATCTCATTGGTATAATTGATCAACTAGTGTTTGTTGGTCTATGGGAAAATAGATCAAATAGCCAAGGTCTCATGCCTTGGATTGAAACCAGACCTAAAGTAAAGGGCTTCTACTTTGTCTTCTGAGCTCAAAACTAGATCTTCCCCTCCTGTCTTCTAATGGTGTCAAGTTATATGGTATATGACATGTCCCATCCTAGTAGAAAAAGGTATCTTTCATTTTTACCAATTCTCTATCCCTCTAAGGGGTCATGGCTTCCATTTCCTTCATTACAGTGTCTGGGCAAAATTCTACAATTATTTCCTTTTTCTCTTTCTTTGAGAGGATCCTATTTGATACCCTCTATTTCACTTCTTATCCTTTTTTTGAGGAATTTTTTTTGAATTCCTTGGTTGTGACAAATTGATCATCTTACATGAATACACAATAGGCCTAAGCTCTAATACCATCCTCAACTTTCTCACCAATTTTAAAATTCACGACTAATTTTTTATTAGTGGGTCTTTAAATTATGGCCCTAGGAGGAGGATGCAATATTTGGAATATAATTGTATCAGCATATATCTTGAATCTGGGCCTAGAGGATAATCTAACAAAGGTCCAGATGAGGGGTCAATTTTCTATAGGAGAGTGACCTGTTGAGGACTAGGTGGTATATCCCTTCTAAAAGTTGGAGGACAAGGAGTTCTTGATGAGGAAGTTGGCACATGTTTTAGTAGTTGATTTTATTTATCCAAGATAGTTATCATCTTGACTGTAGGATCTTTGACAAGAAAAAATAATCCTTCAAACAATGGATCTTCCTCCTTCCTCTTATGTTTTTCTATTTGAATCTTCATTTATAAGGCCCTCCTCCGTGTATCCTCCTTCTCTATGGAGTAGTTTTGAATCAAATATTTCACATTATCAACATCATGTGGGTAAGGTGTTAGTTTGAAAATGATTCTCTGATCATGAATGAAACTTTTTAGATCACACCATCTTATTCACTTGACCTTCATCCTCTAAGGAAACAACCTTCCATATAGTAATTCCATTCCCTCCCTTGATGTCACTAAAAATTTATAAAATACTACCATAGAAGGGAGGAGGTCATGCTTCTTGTTATTTCTAAAAGGAATCTTGTCAGCTTTGTTTAATTAACACATTATTTCTAAAAAGGAAATTTGTTTTGGTACAATTTTGGGTAGCACATGAGATGCTATTGGGGACCCATAAATCTTGATTATTGTGGAATCTATGTAGAAAAACCAATCACCTCAGTTGGGATTGATTTACTTCTCTAGATTAGATGTTTTGGCCTTAAAACATTTCTCACCTCATTGGAAAATCTCCAATCTATAGGCTGACCCAAGTTTTCAAGCATTGTCCTAATAAAAAACTCATCAAAATTTGAGTAGTTGTCTTTCTCAAAATATATGTCCCAAATATAAGTCCATTCTTAGACTAGAAATACATTCTCTTTTTCTTATCCAAGGTTTTGATCTATAGATGAGGAGACCAAACCTTTACTCGACTATACAAAATTATGTGACAAAGAAATGAGTACTACTTAAAGTGGACTATATTTATATCCTTCTTGAGTGAACTCAAGAGTTTGTGAAATTCTTCTACAACATAACCAACATAATCTTATGGTTTATTTACAACTCTACTTTGAATATCCACAATTATTACCATTAGACTTAGTGTCATTTACATTTTTTTTATCCAACCCTAGGACCTGACATAGTAAGAAATATGTCTTCAAAAAAATTTCCTCAATATCATACCCAAAAGCATCCAAATCTCCACCGGAAAACCTCATCTCTCTAATTTTATCTCTAGGCCTAAAACATCGAAACCACTTGACTTTGTAACTGCCTTGATGCCCTTGGTATGTTTTGGTAAGGGCACCCAAATCTGTTCATAGTTGAGAATTAGGATTTAAATTCAAAACCTTGCATATGTGAGCTATGTTCAAGGGAGTGAGGAATTTTTCATCTATAGTGAATAATGCCCTCTTCTTAGGGTTATAAGCCCTTGCATCTTCTTGAATCAAGTCAACATTTACGAATAAATTTGGAACAACCAACCTTCCTAACCCTAACCACCATATGCTGCAAATCAGTATGTCTACTAGAGCTTTTCTAAAATAATGCTTGAAAAGGGAATATCCCTAGACCAAAATTATAGGGTCTCTATAGTTTTCATTTTTTTAAAAACCTATCATCTAGAATTCCATACCCTAGGCCATTCTCAACGTCATAGCTAATCTAACAAGTTATGCAATGATATCATCATCCAACCCCCTCTTATAACCCTTTGATATTCCAAGAACTATTTTCAATCTAGGGTTCTATTAATTTAAGAAACTAGGATTTTTAATTTTACACTTTGGAGAAGATTTTTGTAAAATTTCCTAATGTATATCCTTCAAAAGTATTAAAAACCCCTTTTATATAATTGAAACAAGACGAACAACACTCTTTTATCATTTGAATTGTATAAAGATGATCAATTTTACTTAATTCTTTGTCATTAACTGGAAGCCCTAATTTTATTATGAAAACCCTCATTCTCTTGGAAGTCTTCAAAAATTCACTTTGACACTTGGTATTTGTATTTGAGTAATGAAAGATGAGTTAATCAAGCCAATTCACTTGAGAATCAATAGATATAAATCACATTAGACATTAATTTCTCTACATGTTAGAATGAGTGACCAATGGCATCCATTCTCCATTTTTGAATATGAGTCGTTGATCTTAGAAATTCAATGGTGATTAGAGGAATTTGAAATTCCTTTAGCAATGAGAAAGAACACTTAATTTTAGATAGCTTGGATACATTGTCATATTTTTAGAAACTTGTGATATTCAAAAGAAAAAACTTAAGGCTTCTAGATAGTTTATTTCTCTGTGAAACATTAGTAGCAAACAAGATTGGACATGTGGCACAGTTTTAAGAGTTTGGGGGGAATGATAGCTTGGTTTAATATTTCTCTGTGAAAGTTATAACTATTATGAAAAGGTGAAATGCATGATTTTCACTTGAGAAATAGGGATTTCACTAATTCACGGGGACTAATGCTATTGGAATAAAAGGCTCCACAATACAAAGGATTTGCATAACTTAAAGGTTAAAATGCATGTGCAAGTTTTTTAAAACACTTAAGGATACTAGGGAAAAAGCGGCTAATAATGAACCTTAAATTGGAGGGCTTCACTAGGGGACTTAAGTCATTAGTGTGAAAATGTAACTTATAATTTGATTGCTTGAAGACTTGTACACATCAATCCTTGTACTAAAGACAAAATATATTTCACAAAATCATAGGGAGACAAAGATAATAGAAAACACTTCAACAAACCAAAGAGATTTCTTGAAATGTCAATACGTGTTTGGTGGGATCCATAGCAATACAAAGCCCTTTAGCAACCAAAATGTGGGATTTTTTTGTGGTTTTCTATGATTGGGAGATAAAACAACAAAATTCAAGCACTCTCATTCCAGGACAAACCGTAAAGATCTCTCAACCTCAAGTATGTAAAGGAGAAATAGATCTTGAAATAGAGTTGTCCTAGGATCTAATTATAAACTAATGAGGGGTTCACCACCAAGATAGAGCTAAAAAAAATGAAATGTAAGATCTAAAGCTTAACCCTAATATGATGCAATACTTGACTAAACGACCTAGAAAATCTTGTAAATCAAAACAAAAAGGTGAGATATAATAATCGTGCACTTGGAAACTTGTGGAAGATTGGAATGAAATTTGAAACACTAAAAATCTATAATCTTTGGCCTAGTGGGACTCATACGCCAGTCTGGGTGTATCCGTACTAGATCTAGGTATCTGTGCAATAATTGAAATGTGGAAAATGGGTGTCTAAAATTGTAAAAACCTAGAAAAATGCTTATAGTGGGACTCATACGCCACTTCTAGCATATCAGTCACATTCCACATTTTTGGGAATTCAAAGTTCAACTCTATTTTCCAATCCTTTCTCTTTCCTTCCAAACTGATTTCCATATTTGAATCTGTAAATAGACCTACAACATAGAATATAGACTTGATTTTCTTATGGAGTGTTTGCCTTGTTCAAACCCCTAGTTTTGTAATTAAACCTTGATAGAAACAATGAAACATGAATGCAAATAGGAATGTAAAACCTAAACTCAAGTGTGTCTAAGATTAGTAAATATAAAGTGCAATGAAACCTATTCCAATGTGCTAGAATGAGATGCATGAATGAAACATAAAGATGAATGACTCACTTTAAGAGATCTCTAATCACCCAAATGATCCCTAATAATGTTTATACCTTGCTTAGGTGGAATACAGAGTGATAATGGGGGATGGAATCACTTAGGAAATAAGTCATTAGGCTTGGCTTGATTTCTAGTTACATCTCCCTAATATAGAATCCATCATGATTAACCATAGAGAACCATGATCAACCCTTGACAACACTAGATCTTGAATAAAAGCGATCTTGAAGACCTACACAAATACTTTAATGTTGCACCAAAGCTTAAAATTTGCAAATTACTTGCTTTTGAATGCTCTTGTGAAGAATATTTTAGTGCTTGGATCTTGAAATTTATCTTAAGAATGTTTTCTGAGATGAAAAATGACTTATACACTTGTTTATATAGGCATTTACAACTAATTTACCATTATTTAGATCTCAAAAGCTGACATCAACCAAAAATTTGAATTAAAAAGTTTATTTTCCCCATGAAACCCTAGAAAAACCCCAAATGGGACTCATACACAACCTTTGGCATATGTTTCCCACCTAGGGGGACTCATACACCCAAGGTAGCATATGATTCCCACCCTAGATTTTTTGGGGTGGGTTGTTAGAAATTTAAGTTCTTTTGATGATTTTGTTGGGTTTTTAGTTGAAATAAGCCTTAAGATCCAAACTAAAGGGTCTAAGGGGCATATTAATGATGACTTAAAGGGGTATTTAATGCAAGGGTGCTAAAATAGGCTCAAATTAAGTGTGAAATTATACTACTTTCAAGAGTGTACAATATTCTACATTACATTTAGCCCCCACTTTAGCGCCTATATGACTCTATGTGCATATGTAAGCTAAAAGAATCCAAACAATAAAATTTGTTTCATAAAAGGATACTCATATAGGTTCATTCACACTATATCTTGAATAAACATGAGCTTGAAGACCTACAAAAACACTTTAATTCTTCTCCAAAGCTTCAAATTTGTTGATTACTTGCTTTTGAACGCTATTGGGAAGAATATTTTAATGCTTGGATCTTGAAATTTCTCTTAAGAATGCTTTTTTAAATGATAAATGACTTAGAAGCTTGTTTATATAGGAATTTACACCTAATTTATAGTTATTTAGATCTCAAAAGCCAAAACCAACAAAACATTTGAATTAAAAAGTTAATTTTCCCACTCAAACTCTAAAAAATCTCCAAATGAGACTCATATGCCACCTCTAGTGTATGGGTCACACCTATGGGACTCATATGCCCAATGTGGCGTATGAGTCCCACCCTAAATCTTCAGGGTGGGTTGTTAGAAATTTAAGTGCTTTTGATGATTTTTTTGGGTTTTTAGTTGAAATAAGCCTCAATATCCAAAATAAAGGGTCTTAGGGGCCTATTAATGATGACTTAAAAGGGTATTTAATGCAAGGGTGCTAAAATAGGTTTAAATTAAGTGTGAAATTGTACTAATTTCAAGATCATACAATTTTATACAATACATTTATCCCCCGCTTTAGCGCCCATATGACTCTACGTGCATATGTAAGCTAAAGGAATCCAAACAATAAACTTTGTTTCATGAAAGGATACTCATATAGGTTCATTCACAACATAGGAGAATGAAGCACCCATTGTAGCTATTTATAGAGCCAAAATGTTAGAAATTATATCTTGCAACATGAATTCATTAGTTATTCAAAAATACTCTTATCTAACTTCTTCTAGAAATCAAATTTGAGGGTAGATGTATGCCCCCCTTAATTTTTCTTACTTTTCAGAGGTGGAATCAAGGTAGTAGTCTAATTGCATCGAATAAGGTAGGTCATATCATAGGGTATTTCCAAGTACCATACTACATAATGATAGACATTTGATGAGAACAAGAGTGTAATCATGATTTAAACACAACAAACGACATTGAAAATGGTGTTTGCTAGCCCCCATTATGCTAGTTTGAATGAAAAGCACTTTAAACCCTATATAGTAAAACCATAATTTTAACCTATATGAGACTAAAAAGTGAAGTACCTTGAACTAATTTTAACTTTTACCTTCTTGTAACTTGATTTTGGTGGAGAGTGACTAAATATTCTGAGCCGATGAGAGTATGAGCCTCCAAGACTTGATGTCCTGCACAAGGCGATAGCCCGAGGTGATCTACAACATCAGGTGAGTTGATTTCTCTACCTTATCTTCATCCTTACATATTTATTTTATGTTTTTGCACATTTCTAGATAGATTTAGGACCTTCAAAAAGAAGTATGTGAAGCATCCCTTTTTTTAACAAAGTGTCTTTTTTTGCAAAGTGTCCCTTTTTGTTGCAAACTATCCCATCTTTCTGAAAAGTGTCATGTTTCTTCATGAAGTGTCCCAAAGTGGAACTAAAGTGTCGAGGACCCTTAGAAAAGTACACTAGAACAACTTTAGTACATATTTTTCATTTTTGATGTGTAGATTTTAGATTTTAGAATGCTTATAAGACATATTTTGGCTCTTTTGTTAGATCCCACCGCAGTCACAACGTCTCAGTGAAAAATAGTTTTGTCTCTTACAAGACTTAGTCCTGAAACTTTTAGTGGAGGATACATAGATATTACAAACCATAGGCTTGTATTGGGTGTATCTCATTCCCCCCATGAGGTACCATGATCCTATGTTGATGGAATTGGCTAAGAGGTGGGTTACGGATACATGCATGTTTCATCTTCCGACAGGCAAGATGATGATCACCTTAGTAGACTTCCATCACATCCTTTGAGTTTTGATTCAAGGTGAGAGGTTCCATTTTCTAGGGGATCAGTCATTTTTCTAGATGAAATATGACATATATTTTTTCTTGAAGGTTTGATTTTGGATGACATCGTGGGTTCATGGATAGAGCTATCATGGCTACTTTATTCACAAGAACCACTTGTGGTACACATTATGATGTTTACTATGGCACTAGTACTCATCCCCAATGGTCGAGGAGCACATCTAGATGGAGGAATAGTTCACATGATTTGACAAATGGTAGGGTAGAGGACCATATATGTCTAGGGGTGCAGTATCATTGCACACTTTTACTAGGATCTAGGGTGATTTTTATTCCACAAGTTTGATAGTATGGTGCATTATACGCTACTATAGGTGTGGTTCCTAGAGCATATCACATGCACTAGGCCGACAGGGTTTCCATGCATGTTAGCCTTAGGATACCCTTTTACATTCAACTATCCTCTAAGGTGGCTATGATAGTATGAAGATTCACACTTTTGGAGGGTTAGATTTGATCAATTGGATGATGAGGAGATCTTATGGAGACCTTACCAGCTTATACCGTAGTGGTCGGATGGCCTATCAATTGAGGAGATTACAAATGCATAGATTTCTAATAGGCAGACATGATTATGTAGTATGACCCTTCTACTAAATCATGTCATGCACTAGTTTGGATAGGCACAGGTACCACCCATGGAACAACCCTTCTTCAGGTGATCAGCATGGAGTGCTTGGAGGCCCCACAACACTAGAAGATTCATCATTGATGATGTCATCTATAGTGACTTTTATTATGAGGATCATGGTATGCCCTTGGCTCTGACATTGATAACGTCAGTACCAAAAATGTGTATGAGGAGTGGTGGGAAGTAGCACAACCATATCTTTTATTAACAATAGATGATTTGATAGGTGATGTAGGACCACTCCTGGATCAAATAGACTTGGAGGAGGATAGAGCTAAGCAGACAAGAGTTGGGGAGGCAAACTTATTCATAGATGTGATAGATGAGGACTATGACGAAGCTACAGATATTGATTATGATGGACAAGAGGAGGATGAGGATGAGGATGAGGATGAGGATGAGGATGAGGATGAGGATGAGGACGATGATGAGGAGTAGCTGATGAGTGAGGGTGATGGGACAACAAATAAGGATCCAATTGAGCATGAGTGGGGAGAGCCATCTCCTACTCATGTGACTAGATTACAATCAGTAGATGCATCATGCATCAACACCTACAGTCATGGAGAGGATAGCACATCTACCATGCCTCCTACACATAATGAGGCTATATTTACACAACCAATCAGAGAGCTAGGTGATGATATTTTATTTACTGCTATTCTTTATTCTTATGTTCATTCTTTATATTTTAATTTTATGTCTACATATATGTCATGATGTCTACAACGATGCTATTGATATATATTATGTGTTGCCACCCATCAAGGAGTGAGACCTAGAGTTGTTTGAGTTGTATGTCAGGCTACAAACAACATATTAGAGTTTTAAGAGTGCACCCACTGAGCTGAGGCTGCCTATGAGGAGGCTAAATGATCTCGAGCCCTAATAGAGGTCAAGAGACTCCATGTATAGGTAGCCAAGCTATAGACATAGAGATAGCACCTAGTGGAGGATCATCAAGAGGCCCTTTGACGAGTACAGGGTCTATAGTATGCTCTGGAGGTGCTTGCCAACTCATGATCACATACCACTGTCTCTCAATAGACTACCTCCAAGTAGATGTGATCACTATATCCTAAGGGATTTGATAGTCATAGACCATAGTAGCATTGTATATATTGATGACATGTACTCAAAATTTTGATATGTATATATATATATATATATATATATCATTTGATGTTTTGTTATTTATGTTTATGTATTTAATGTTAAATGGTAATGTGTTTTATCAAATACTCTTTGTAAGACTATTTAATAAATGTCGCTATGATTGAAACTATTTTGTAAAAGTATAAAGTTGTGTCACACTTTTGGCCAACTTATCAAAACAAGTGAATATTAGTATTTATAACTAAAAATCAATTTTGGTCAAACATATGATCTAGTACGACTCATTCTAGATAAGTTAAATATGTCCACAAATTTTCCAACTAAAATTGTTGGCTAAATGCATATGTAGCACCACTTTCAAGCCAATTTTCTAAAAAAATGAAATTATTCAAAAAAAATAATGTTTCAACAACTCCTAGTCATATAAATAACTTTTTTTTTAAAATCTAAAAATACCCTTTTGTAGATCCTTAAGTGTAGTTTTCAAATATATATTTATTTTAATAGTTCAATTATTATTTATATTTTATTTATATTATTTACTAAAAGTAGGTTATCAACACAAAAATATTAGGTTGATTATCATGTCAAGAAAAATAATAAAACTTATTAAAAAAATTTTAAAAAAATATATTGCCCTAGAAAAAAGAATCTAGATTAAGATAGTATACTTTTTTTTCTATTTTAGATAAATATTTAGTATAAAAGTTCATGTCGAGTGGAAACACCTATGTTTTAATACGACATTTAAATATTTTTTGAAGAAATAATATTTATTAAAATTGCAAAAAAAATATCCATGCCCTAAAGTTTAAAGTTATAAATATGCACAAAAAAATTGAAGGAGAAAAAAGAAAATTTTCTATATAAAGTTTGACATCTCATGTGATGTCATTTTTCAACATTTTATTAGCAACTAAATTATAGTGTTAATTTATAAAAAAACTATATTCAAATAATTTTTTAATTATTTCAAAAAAATACAAACATAAAATATACTCAAAAATACATATTTATTAGTTTACATCATTTCAAAATTCAAAACATATATGCCACTTTGTAGTGATTCAAGTTTAAAAGTTAGATCAATGTTGGCCATTTTCTTTATAAAAGTGTGACACAACTTTGTACTTTTATCCAACATCAACATGATCTAATTAAAACTTATTCTAGTTTATCTTAGATGTGACATTGTGATTAAGTATGTTATGCTAAATTAAATGCACCTATGAGCTAATTATAGAACATTAAATGCATATAAGGATCTAATCTAATGCAACATGCATGATTATCTTGAATAGTATGAAGCCTAAAGTAACTATCTAAAAATAAGTTAAATAATTACTTCAATATTCAAGACACATGAATAATTGTTTTTCAAGAACGAAGCAATGTGAGAGCATATAGGATGTCATCTACTAACTCTAACACCATTTCTTTATAATTCACACTATTCAAGAAGATTAGACATAATACCAATGCAAGTGCATATAATTTATAGGTTTTTTAAGAGGTGTACAATCCATTTCTGTTAACATATATACCTGAAACCTATAGCTTTCATTAATTATATAAGGTCCTAACCGATTAGGACTGAATTTTCCTTTTTCATTTGGGTCGACATTGGCGTTACATTGATTTTTCAATAACACCGAATCACCTTTGTTGAATACGGGAGGATTGACATGGTCGTTGTAGGTATAGCATAGTGTTCTAGAATATAAGCTTGAATATGTTCAAGAGTGTTATTGCACTGGGTTTAATATGTGCAGGATCATCATGGAAAAAATAGGCCCTTAAATGGCGATGAAAATTCAGAAAATCAGAGTTAGGAAGTTCTTGACATAAAAAAATGAATAAGTTATCTATATTTTATCAAAAATATGTAAGAATAGAATCTATAGCAAATTGAATGTAGTTCCTAAACTACTAGGTTTATTTAAAATAAAAAAAATCTATTTGGTGAAAATTTTAAATTTCAATGCAATAGTAGTTAAATTTGAAGGAAAATATAAGTAGGTGTTTGTCTGACCACCCTAACAACAATAAAATGATAATATTTTTTAATAAGATTTTAGATAAAAGTAGAGGACTCATGTCCCGATGTGATGCATATTTTTTTGTAATTTTTTCCAAGTAAATAATTAGATATGATTTTTTTATTATAACTTAAAAATAAATAAAAACTCATATGTCTAACCACCTTAACTTGGTCAAAACTTCATGAAATTCATTTTTTTTAATCCTATAGTATGTGAAGCATATAATATGACACATGTTTTGGATTTCAAAAATGTGATACCGTTTGAAAGCTATATATTTTTTTCAATCAACCTATCAATTAGGACTTTAGTCGGAATTCAAATAGAAAAGGAATAATAATTATTTATTAAATTCAAAGTAAAGCATAATTTATATTGGTGGAAATCTAATAATCTCCTTTAAAAACCCTTTTCATTTCATCAATTTTGGGTTAAAAAAAGTCATTAGGCACATGGGCCATCATATCACTTACATATAGCCACTTTTTGGCCCACCATGATCGTGCACATACCCCACTATTCATCAAGCATCTCAAGCTGATGTAGTCATTATTATTTATAAGTTTGTTGCTAAAAAGTGTAGTCTTTGGCACCTTTTCACTTATTTTGGCCTTTTCCATTGGATTTTGGCCATGTTTTACCTTGATTCAGTCTTGTAAGCTTGCAATTCAACAATAACCTAATGGTGTTTTACTAAGGTGTTGTGAATTGTTGTAACACATTTCCTCACTTTTCTAAGACCCTTTCAACACAATTCACCTAAACAACACCCCTTTACCCCTTTCCAAGCCTTGTGCCAAGGTGTTGTAAAGTGTTATAGAGCATTTTCACATCTTCTTAGGCTCATCATCCATTAATTAACCCCTTTATTATGCTAATTTTTCCCCTTAATTTACTTTTAGTCCCAAATTAAGTGTGTTTTGGGAGGCAAAGTTGATAAAATTCATTAAACATTATTTAATTCCCGACCACCACTTGAAATTTCCTAAGTGGACTAGGTCGCCACCTGGGGCAACCTAGTCCCTTTTGGCATAAAATTCAAACTTAAAACAAAATCTAACATGAATCTTGCCTCCTAAACCCTAGTGTCGGCCTATCATGTTGCATTTCAGGAAAATTAGGGTTTTACATGTATAAATAAGGGTTTTCACCTTCATTTCTCTCTCTCCCAAGCTCATTTATACATCTCTTCACAAGTAATCTTGCACTCAAGACTTCCAAAGCAAGCAATCAAGCACAAGGGTTTCACAAGAAACCTCCATTGGAGTTGGTCTTGCATGTTGCAGACCTCAACAACAAAGGATTTGGTGAGAATTTGCATTGTATATCATTAAATAATCTCTTCTTTGATTTGTTTCTCATTTTGGGTTTAGTTACCATCAAAGGGGTGTGATTTAGGCAAACCCATATTCCCTAACCCCAACATTCTCTTGGTCTTTGCATGTGTTTGTAGGTTTTGTACTTATATTTGGTGAAGTAAAGAGTGTTGGAGAAAGTACAAACATTCCGCTCAAGTCACATCAAAGCATCAAACCCTAGAAGGAGCAAAAGGACAAGTTTCAGGTTGTTTTTGAGAGTTTCAGACATGGATTGCTACAGAAAAAGGAAGTATCAACTAGGACCCACAAAATCATAACCTAATCTTCATAAAGTATTAAGAGTACTAGGTCACCACTATTGGTGACCTTGTCCCTGTGCTAAGCCTGAAAAAGAGTTTTTGTAGTTTTGGGCACCCTTTTCCCCAAAACCAAATCCGATAGATTTTCCCGACAGGAGGACTAGGTCGCCCAACTTGGCATAAGCATCCCTCTGCTGATTTCAGATAATTTCCATATTATTCCATGGCCTCTCATCTGCAACATTCCATTTCTAGGTGCATAAGATATGAACTTTCTAGTTACTTTCCATCTTGCATACATTTAGGTCATTTTAGAATAATTTTTTCATTATTTTATATTTACTTTGTTTATATTTCATACATTATATTACTATCATTTCATTTTAATTTTTCAGCCACATAACATAGACCTATATCACAACCTAATCAATCAACCCTCCCTTTGAATGAAATCACCAAAAATACCCATATCACCAAGGTGAAAGAGTGTCATTCCTACACACCCAAGTGCTTCTAGGGTGAAAAATCCTAAGAGCCTAGCAAAGGGAATCCTCTTTCCCTTCTTTGCATATGTTTTTGGTGGTTCATTTTGGTGAACCCAATCATAAACCACTTGCTAAATCTCTGATTTTCCATTTCATCTTAGGAGATAGCTTGCATTACATTGAAAATTTAGCATTGTTTGCATCCTAGGGTTTGTAGAAAAAATGCATTAGTGAAAATTCATGCTAGAATTGCATTTTGCATTACATTTTCAGTAGGAAAATACAAAAAAAATTGCATTTCTAGTCTTTGTTGGTATCAAAAAATCAGAAAAAACATTAAAATTAGTTAAAATTTTTGAAATTTCTCAAAAACACCACTACTGGGACTAAGTCACAACACTAGGTGACCTAGTCCTTTGGTACTATTTACTATGAAATTTCTAGCAATTTTCCATTATTTTATGCATTACAGTTCCCTAGTTTTGCATTTCTATGTTTTCTTACAAAATTTTAGTTACACGCACTTTTGTCACTTTTTCTTACATTGCCTTAGTCTCCACCCCATCCTTAGGGAACCTTGTATGAGAATTTTGTGTCCCCTTGCTGATACAGTTGTGAGAAGAAGTTTTAGGATCATGAAACCTAACAACAACACTATTGTTGTAGATCTTGGGATCTCTCAGACTTTAACTCCTAGTATTGACGATGGTACACTAGGATTAGAGACTATCATTAGAAATTCCTTGCACCTAGGAGACACAATTGGTGATAACAATGACCTCCCACATGATAATCTCTTTCACATTCATGTTGATCTAGCCGATTATCAACATGAAATAAGCCTTCAACCCATATCTGGCATTGCTATCCTAGCCATTGAGCACCTTCACCACTTACTTGACCATGATGATGGCTTACATTTCATGAATAGGATAGTAGAAACATATGAAAAACATGCCTCTTCTACACCTAAGGTATCTCACTCAACAACCCCTATGATTGGCCAAGGACAACCTTCTACACCTCCCCCCTCAACCATTGTTTCTATTCTAACTTATGCCTCTCCTAGTGTGACGACCATTGTGAAATAGGTTAGTAATGTGGTACCTTCCCTCGACATCCCTACTAGTGTCTCTACTTCCCTTCTAGATTCCCACCCCTTAACCTCTTCCATTGTCCCTACTCTTACTATCCCTTCCACTTCCCCTTCCACCTCATAACACTTACACTGACCCTCTTATTACATAATTTTTTCACACCGTCGCCTCCATGCAACAAGAAATATCCACTATCCATCAAAACCAGAATGGTTCCCCTACCCATTAAGTTCATAGTAACCCATTATCCCTTGACATCCTACACACCCCCTTTCCATAAGGATTAGAGATCCCTCGATTCGAGAAGTACAGAGGGAGGGCGACCCTTATAATCATGTCAATGCCTATACTACCCTATGTAGTGACTTTTCTCTGGACGACAAGTTCCTCACAAAGTTATTTCCAAGAAATCTCAAATATTTTGTCATAGACTAGTTCTCCTCCCTTCCCAATAATTCCATTAGTTCATTTAATGAACTAGTGGATTCCTTGATTAATCACTTCCAAGTCCATATGCCCCCCAAGAAAATCTTGGTCAACCTCATGAGATGCAAATAGGACAATAACGAGAAGATAACCGATTTTATCTCTTGTTATTAGGCTCTTTATTCCTTGATTGATGTTAAGATCCTTGGCATCCATCTACAAAAGATGTTTACCGAAAACCTCTTAACACCTCTTCAAGATAAACTCACCCTCATGAAGTTTCCCTCTTTTATGCACTTGTGTCAAGCACTTTGTGACTATCATAACTCAACTAGTAGTCATGATTCATGATCCACTTCTAGTAGAGTTGAGAAGTCTGATGCTTCTTCCCAATCCAACCCTCAACCATTCTGTAAGCCACATAAATGGTTTCTCCAATTTAACCCTTCATCTGAAACCCCTTCACTTGCTAATAACCAAGTGGTCGTTGTTAGGTTTGTAGTGCCCTTCAATTATGGCAATCCTAAGAGTACCTTCACACCCTTTCCTAACACCCTTCATAACACCATGACCCAATTACTCCAACAACAAATGATCTCTTTACCTCCCATCCATACACCTGATCCCAATAAACCATTACCTCCATCTTTTAATTCCACTGCTTATTGTTACTTTCATGGACATAACGAACATGATACTGAACAATGAAATCATCTTAAGAACCTTGTGCAAGAACTAAATGATTTAGGTTGTCTATCCGTTGCTGGTGTCAATGATAAAAGAAATAAGTTCATGGAACCCCCTAACCAAAACTTGAAAATATTCACCAAACCCATTCCCAAGCATAATGTGTCATTTATCAAAGCAATTGAAACTTCACCACCAGATGTTATGAATGTTGATTCGCAAGATACACAGTCTGCTTCTCTTCCCATGGTCACCTATGTCACACCTATCAATGAAATGGTAGGAGCAATTGGCATTATCCATCATAAGGGCTCAAAAAAGGGACCTCTTAAGGTCACCTTTTCACAACAAGATATACTACAAAATCTTCTTGATGGTCCTCTCTATGTATAGCTGGTAGAATCTATGATAAGCCCACTAATGGGATACTCATATATCCCACCTATGGTGAGAACATGATCACAAAATAATTTCTAGTATTACATGATATTGCTCAAGATGTTTATAATTGACCTACTACTTGGGTCATAACACATAATGGTTTCACATTCCCAATGATTGGATCGATTGCCCTCCCATTACAAATAGGTCTGAAGACATTAGATGCTACCTTATTCATCATACCCCAATTAGACAAATTTCATTTGCGACTTGGCCACCCATGGCTTTGTTCAATGAAAGCAGTCCCATCTGGCATCCACAAGTGTGTGAATTTTCCCATTGATAATGACATATTCACTGTCCACCATACTGGATTTAATCCTTTATCCTCCAAAGGTAAATTTTCTTTGGAAGCCTTTTGGCCTGAGCCCATGGAGCCCATCACCCCTACAAAAGACTTATTTTTCTTTGCATATCATAAGTTCAAAGCCTAGAAAATCTTTGAACTCTCTCTCCACAACATACCTCCTTCTACTTCAGATTCACCTATCCTTGATGAAGCTATGTTGCCACCTGACTCTAACATGCCTAGTCACCCCACACATGAAACCTATTCCACATCCTCCAAGAGGTCTAGGGATCATGATAGCAATTCTTTTCTCCATCCCCACACTAAATAGGTTTAAAAAGCTAAGGAGAAAGTGGATGAGCCACCCATAGTTCCTCTTGTCCCTCCTCCCAAGGATGACAAGAACCCTATGGTGGACCAGCTTGATCCTTCCCCCATGCACCTTTATAGAAAAGAAAAAAGGAATAAAGAAGCTAGGGAGAGTCAACCTCATCGTCGTGCCCTTGCTCACCAATCTCATGAGGAAGAAAACATTGAAAATCACAACCCACCTGTGCCAAAATCCATGCCTGCTGAACCTCCTCCTCCACCCCCACAGCCTAATCTCGTCCCTCCCACACCTCCAATTTTACATTCCACTATTTAAATTTTCATTAGACCTACCATTGTCATTAACTTAGATGATGATGATGATGAAAATTCTCGGATCGATGAAGAGGTACACTAGACCTTGAATTCACTATTCTCCTCTTCCATGAACATTCATGAAAATTCCCCTAGGAAAAGTGTTGATCTTGACACTAGTTCGGTGATCGTTGATGATCCTCTCGCTGTTCGCCCTCTTGAGTATTATACCGAGCAAGATTGGGAGGTTGATGACCTTCTTGCAGAGTAATGCACATGTTCCTTACTAGTCTTTCTTTTTATTTTTTCTTGTTACATTTATGTGTCATATATTTTCTATCTTTTTTGATGTTTTCTTAGTCTTTGTGATATTCTTCTATATGTATCTCCATTCTTCTATGCGTTATGCACTCCTTTTCTCTTTTTACTTTTCCTTTTGCCTTCCATTTGGGGATGATGCAAGGCATTGAGACTACAATGTCCCCTTCATGTTGAACCAAATGGATCCCTTTTCCTTTTTTTGCCTTTTGTTTGGGGATGATGCAAGGCATTGAGACCGCAATTTCTCCTTCATGTTGACCCAAATGGACCCCTTTTCCTTTTTTATTTTTCTCCTTTTTTCTTTCGTTTGGAGACAATGCAAGGCATTAAGACCATAATGTCTCCTTCATGTTGACCCAAATGGACCCCTTGTCCTTTTTTCCTTCCATTTGGGGATGATGCAAGGCATTGAGACCACAATTTCTCCTTTATGTTGACCCAAATGAACCTCTTATTTCCTTTTTTCCTTCCATTTGAGGATGATGCAAGGCATTGAGACCGCAATGTCTCCTTCATGTTGATTCAAAAACAATGCACCTTTTCATTTGTCTTTTTATTTTTCTTTTGTTGTCCTTTTGGGGATGATGCAAAGCGTCGAGACATCTTATGTCTCTTCCATGTTGACCAAAACTAACTCTTCTTTTTCATTTTTTTTCACTCTTTGTGTCCTTCTTCCATGTATTTGGGGAAATGATGATAGTTCCGCACTCTCTAAACAAAATTTGCAGTAATGAACATACTAACTCAAAATCCATAGATCCCTTATGTGTTTGGTATTTTTCATTTTGGGGGCAATCCCCTTTCTCTTTCTTTTCTCTTCTTCTTTTACATGACACAACCTATCTTGGACACCTACCACTCCACATAGGGCTTTTCAAGCAGGTTCTCATGTACTTTTCTTTATTTTTGCATTTTGCCTTTCTCTACTTTAAAGTAATTGCTTACAAAATAGTGTGTAGCAATCCCTTTAAACTCGGGGTGCATACATTGGCACTATTTTATTTTTCATTTACATTTGTTTAATCCTTGGTTCCTAGTGAAACCTTACCACTTCACATGATGTGTTTTCTTACTTTGTGGATGACATTCGGTGTAGTGTCCTTCATAAGTGTGACTTATCTTAGCATATTACATTCCTCTTAGCAGCCTAATGCGACACACTACATCCCCTAAGTTTTGAATCTTCTATTCTCTGATAGGTCCTCTCTTGAATACATTAGACACAATGTTCCCTAAGTTGAAGACCTCATGTGAACTAAACAAGACTCCTTGGAATACTCTTTTTACATTTTCATTTTTTTCATTTTTTAATTTGCATTTTGTTGCACTTTTTTCATTTGTGCATAGATGACCACCTTGCATAACATAACTTGCATTCTTGTGGTTCCATCTTGCACTTGTTCATGATTTCTAAGAATCCAAGGCTTTTCTTGTCCCATGAACTGCACCCTTGTCTTTTGTGGCGCCATATCAAAGATATCAGGAGGTATAAATTTGGTATGGTTGAGCGGGAAGTCTAGCTAGCAACACGAATTTCCCCATAGCCACATTTTTGTGTTTGAGTGCATACCAACCATTTGTATGTATCTCACCACCTTTCACATTCTCACCCGGTGGAGAATCAAAATTCTTGTCAGCCCAAAGTGAGTACATCCTTTTCTTTCGAACAAACAACCTAGATCTGATCCACAACTAGTTGGAAAAATGGTTGAAGCTTGATCCAACTTTTCTCCACCCTTTCACGTCACACCTTGCATAATATTTTGTGCTTATTTTTGATTTCCATGGGATCTTGATCCTGGGGGCTTGATTGCCTCTCTTGATCATAGTCATCTCACCTTACTAGTATGATTACATTAGATCCCGCTCGACATGCATAATTTGGCTACTTTAGTGTGAGTTTGAAGTAATTTCATACTCTCACTAAAGTGGGGGCTAAATGTGTCACCAAAAAGTGTAGTCTTTGGCACTTTTTCACTCATTTTGACATTTTCCATTGGATTTTGGCCTTTACCTTGATTCAGTCTTGTAAGCTTGCAATTCAATAATAAGCTAACGGTGTTTTACTAAGGTGTTGTGAAGTGTTGTAACACATTTTCTCACTTTTATAAGACCCTTTCAACACAATTCACCTAAAAAACACCCATTTACCCCTTTCCAAGCCTTGTGCCAAGGTGTTGTAAAGTTCTATAAAGCTTTTTCACATAATCCTAGGCTCATCATCCATTAATTAACCCTTTTCTTATACTAATTTGTCCCTTTAATGTACTTTAAGTCCCAAATTAAGTCTGTTTCGAGAGGCAAAGCTAATAAACCTCATTAAACATTATTTAATTCCCAACCACCACTTGAAAATTCCCAAGTGGACTAGGTTGCCACCTTGGGTGACCTAGTCCCTTTTGGCATAAAATTTCAATTTAAAACAAAATCTAACAGGAATCTTGCCTCCTAAACCCTAGTGTCGGCCTATCATGTTGCATTTCAAGAAAATTAGGGTTTTGCATGTACAAATAAGGGTTTTCACCTTCATTTCTCTCTCTCCCAAGCTCATTTTTACATCTCTTCACAAGTACTCTTGCACTAAAGACTTCCAAAGCAAGCAATCAAGCACATATTTTTCACAAGAAACCTCCATTGGAGTTGCTCTTGCATGTTGCAAACCTCAACAACAAATGATTTGGTGAGAATTTATAGTGTTTATCATTCAAGCATCTCTCCTTTTATTTGTTTCTCATTTTGGGTTTAGTTACCATCAAATGGGTTTGACTTAGGCAAAACCCTATTCCCTAACCCTAACATTCTCTTTGTCTTTGCATGTGTTTGTAGGTTTTGTACTCAGATTTGGTGAAGTACAAAGTGTTGGAGAAAGTAAAAAAAATCTACTCAAGTCACATCAAAGCATCAAACCCGAGAGGGAGCAAAAGGACAAGTTATAGGTCATTTTTAGGAGTTTCAGACATGGACTGCTACAGAAAAAAGGAAGTAGCAATTGGGACCCACAAAATCATAACCTGAATCTATAGAAAGCATCAATAGGACTAGGTCACCACTATTGGTGACCTTGTCCCTGTGCTAAGCCTGAAAAAGGATTTTTGTATTTTTGGGCACTCTTTTCCCCAAAACCCGGTCTGACAAATTTTCCTGATAGGAGGACTAGGTCGCCCAACTTGGCATAAGTGTCCCTCTACTAATTTTAAACAATTTCTAGAATATTTTGGGGCCTCTTATCTGCAACATTCCATTTCGAAGTGCATAAGCTCTGAACTTTCCATTTAATTTTCTTCTTGCATACATTTAGGTCATTTTAGAATAAGTTTTGCATTAGTTTACATTTATTTTGTTTATATTTTGTACATTAGATTACTATCATTTAATTTTTAGTTTTTAGCCACACAACACACACACATATCACAACCTAATCAATCAGCCCTCTCTTTGAATGAAATCACCAAAAATACCCATATCACCAAGGTGAAAGAGTGTCATTCCTACACACCAAGTGCTTCTAGGGTGAAATTCCCTAGGAGCCTAGTAAAGGGAATCCTCTTTCCCTTCTTTGCATATTTTTTTGGTGGTTCAATAAGTATTGTCATCAATAAGTCCCTGAAGAGCAATCCTTAACATAGGGATCTCTAACTCTAACGGTGTTATTACTTTGGTACAATAGATAAGGTTATAAGGAGTAGTCTTGGTGGATTTTCTGGTACTAGTACAGTAAGCCCATAACAGATATGTCAATTATGTGTGCCAATCTCTTTTTTTTTTTTATTGTCTTTCTTAATATTTGTTTGAGAGTTTTATTAGTTGATTCGGCTTGACCATTTGATTATGGGTAGTATAATGTTGATGAACGATGTCAAATGTTAAATTTCTCTAGGAATATCTTCATGTCATTATTCTTAAATGGTGTCCCATGGTCTGAAACCAATGCAGAATGAAGTCCAAAGTGAACAATAATGTGTTCCAATATGAAATGACATATCACATTAGCAATTGTGGAATGGAGGGGAATAACTTCTACCCATTTTGTGAAATAATCTATTGCAGTTATTATAAAAGTGTTCTGAGCTGAAGGAGGTGAGATTTTTCCAATTAGATCTAGTCCCCACAGTGAGAATGGCCAAATAGGGATTTGGGCTCGAAACTCAAAAGCGGGAGCATGAATCAAATTGCTATCTTCCTGACATTCATGAAATTTCTTAACATATTTGAAGCAATATTTTACCATATGTCTCCAATAATATCCCAAGTGGACAATTTTTTGAACTAATGATCTTCCTCCAAAATGTCCTCCACAAGCACCTAAATGAGCTTCTTCAAGTGCTATGGGGATTTCAGATTCTTTAAGGCATCTAATTAAAATATCATTAAAGTATCTTCAGTATAACACATCGATAATAATTATATACTTAGATGCATGTTTTCAAAGATGGTATTGAGTATTCTTAGTTGTTGGCTCATGAAAGGTACCCTCTTTTACATAATTAAATATTAGTGTATACCATTCACTAGAGCTTTCCATAGTTGCTGATAATACTTCTTCATCTTTGGATTTGATTGATGGGTTCATAATTGTATGGACAATAAATGTGAAATCCTTTAAAGGATCATGAGGGGATATAAGTGAAGTTGCGCTTGTCATTGCATCTACATGTTGATTATCCTTTCATACTAGTATGTTATCAATGGTAAATGATTCAAACTTCTCTAACAAATTCATTATGAGACCCTTGTATTTTGATAAATTTTCATGATTTTCTTGATATTTCCCATTTATTTTCTTTAATTACTAATTGTGAATCACTGAATATCTTAATATTTCAAATTCCCAAAGCTAAAACCACATATAGGCCAACAATTAATGCTTCATATTCCACTATGTTATTAGTGCATAGGAAGTTTAAGCAATAATATAAGGGAATAGGCTTTCCTGCAAGATAGAATATTATAACCCTGATGTCAGAGCCTATTCTACACTTAGGTCCGTCAAAGTATAATTCCCATGTTTCTTTATCTTTCTAAATAGTTAGTACATTTTCATCAGTGAACATTTTTGTATTAGGTAATGCCAGAGGTGAGGGAGCATCTGCGAAGTGGTCGATTAAGGCTTGTCCTTTAATTTTTTTTTGTGTTCAAACCAAACTTAAGGTCAAACACTGTTAACAACATAACCCATTTAGCTAAGCATCCTGATAAATTTTTTTTAGCGAAAATATGTTTTAAAGGATCAAATTTGTCATTACATGTATTTCAGCATTCGATAAGTAATGTATCAACTTACTAGTAGCAAAGAAAAGATCCAAACATTGTTTTTCTATCTCTATATATCGTTTCTTGTAATCAATCAAAGTCTGGCTAATGTAATAGACAAGGTTTTCTTTAGCATTTTCATCTTGTTGGGCCAACAATGCTACGAGAGCATGGGATGATGTTGTGGTATAAAGGATGAATGGCTTGTTTTGCATAGAAGGTTGTAAAATAGGTGGAGTTGCAAGATAATCCTTCAAACTCTCAAAAGCCTATTTACAATCCTCGTTCCAATGAAAGTGCACAACTTTCTTAAGGACATGTGTAAATGGTAATGTTTGATCTGCCAAGGATGCTACAAGACTACAGATAGCTTGAATACTTCCTTGTAAGGTACGCAATTGAGAGATGTTTCTAGGAGGTGGCGTATTTATTATAGAATCAGTTTTCTTCGTGTCCAACTTGATGCCTTTGTGAGATATGATAAAACCTAAAAAAATTCCACTATCTACACCAAAGACACTTTTTTGGATTCAATCTCATGTTGTATTTTTGCATTCACTCAATTATCTTCTTAAGGACATTCACATTGTCTTGACAAGTCAAAGATTTGGCTAGAATATCATAGACATAATCTTCCAAAATTTTATGTATGTAATCATGAAATATGAATTTTATAGCTTGTTGATATGTTGTGCCTGCATTCTTCAATCCAAAAGGCATCATGACCCAACAAAATTTTCCCCAAACAGTTGTAAATGTTGTTTTGGATTGATCTTGTGGGTTGATAAAGATTTGATTTTATCGAGAAAATCCATCCATGAATAAAAAAAGCATGTCTAGCAGTCGATTCTAGTATCATTTCAATATTAGGAAGGGGAAATCATCTTTTAAATATGCTTTTTTAAAATCATAAAAATTCATACACATCCTAATACGATTATCAGGTTTTGCATCTACAATAATGTTTGAGATCTAAGGTGAATAATCTATAGGTCGTATGAAGCCAACTTCAAGGATTTTTTCAATCTCCCCCTTAACCAATAAGGCTATCTTAGCATTCATCTTTGGTATCTTTTGTCTAACAGGTTTAACATTTTCAACAAGGACTATGTTGTGTGTTATAATCTTAGGATCAATTCCCAGTATATCCGAATAATTCCAAGCAAAAAGCTCAAGAAATTCATGAAGCAAAGTTGTAGTGTCCTCTTGTTCCTCATCATCAAGGCACTTTCCTATATTAATCACTTTCTCTTTGTTGTTGATGTCCATTGCTATGCCAATTGTATCTCCTAAAGGAAGTGCACTTTGTTTTGGAAATTTAGGGTTGTATTCTTCTTTGCTCATGTCAACCTCACTATTTTCCTTTACTCCATCTTTCTTTTTTGGTGCTAATCATAGCACATGTAACCCATTTATTTTCAGGGGCAGTAGATGATTGGTCATAAACTCCTAGCATTTAATTTCAAGGCTTCATCATTTTTTAAGTATTCCCACAATGGTTCACAAGTCATATTAAGTAATTTAGGATGCTTCAAGGTGAGATTGATTTTAGGTTTACACATAATGGTGTTGATGTTTAGTGAGGGTCTTTTGTTTGCTTGCATTATCTTAGAAGGACAATATCCCAAGACACTTTTTGTTTCTTGCATGTAAGGTTCAACACGAACACATATGCCTTGTTATTTCTTTCCACATCCTTTTCCACTATAACCCAATTGTTTCATAAGCTCGTAACCTCTTCCATAAACTTTGTCCATTTCTTTCTGGTTTGGTTGTTGTTGATAATCTATCTCATCTAAGTTTGTTGTGTAGCTTGTATCTTCTTCAAGGGTAGATGAGGTAGATTCTTGTGAGTTTTATTCCAAGTTTTTTGTTGACATAACCATTTGGTTGCTTTTGGTTTTTATCTTCTTTTCTTGTGATTATATATATTCTCCCATAAACAAAGGTGTGAACTTCAAGGAACCCCAATCATCTTCCAATAATTTCACACACTTTCCATTTCTTGTTTCTCTTCTTCCACAGGTTCTATATTTGATGTTGGAATTAATGTGTTTAGAGGATTGTCATTCCTTTTTCAACTTGTAAACAACTTTCAAGTTCAACGTATATTTCAATTTGGTATACCTTATTGTGGTAGACATACATCATTATACGATGAAGAGTTGAAAGAACTGTATGCATCTCATGAATCCAAGGTTTCCCTAAAATAAGGTTATATGAAAGATTGTTGGGCATTACATGAATAGGAGTTTGAAAGGTAGCATTTCCAAATGTTATAGGTAAAGTAATCACACCCAACGACTGTTTTCCTATGTTATCGAATCGACGAATCGACAAGGAATTCGGTTGAATTTTTTACTTATCCATAGTAAGTTTATCCAAAAGGGTCAAACTACACATATTATGAGTGGAGACATTGTCAACAAGGGTTCTTTTTATTCCTAACCTATTATGGATAGCAGTTATCATGAAGGCATCATTTTTCTTTCTCATTTTCAAAGGAGGTAGCTCATGTTGATGAAAGGTAATGTCTACATTAACTGTATTCATTCCTTGTATGAGAGCTGCCACATCATTTTCATTTGTACAAAAGGGAACCATTACTTGTTGCAAGGTAGTTTGAAGCATAGTGTGATAATTAAGTGAATTTTGAATTAGGTTCCATAGGGATATCATTGTAGGAGTGTTCTTAAGTTTTTTAACAAGATCATACTCCTTCCCACTATGTGAATTTAAATGAGGAGCACTAGGCAATATGGGATTAGGCAAAGGTAAGGTTGTTGCGGTTGGTTTTTTTGTTGCATATTGTTTCGAGTATTGTATGCATGAGCAATGGTATTATAGCTTTATTGCTGCAAAACATTGTTCTTAGGTGGGTATAGAGTAATCTCAGGCTTGTTTTTAGTTTGAGGTTTGTGTGAAGGTGGGTAGAGGACAAGTTGATGTTGAATCACATTAACTTCTCTTGGTTTCGGTTTATCATGACAAGCCTTAGTGGATGAACCTTGTGAGATGAAATATTCAAGGGCTTCATCTAACATGTCAAAGTCATCACTACTAAAAGGTTTGAGGGTTAGGTTAGCTTGAAAAAAGAGATTTGACATTATCAAATAACTATGCTTTCTCCAAGAGGTCCATCATTTTATAAGTGTTTTTTTTTTTGTTTCCTAACAAATGCCAAATGTAATCTGATCTAATTGAACTGTGAACTAATGCTGAGAATAAAAAGTACAAGAATACAAATCTATCCATAATTGCAATGAATATAAACTATGATTAATCCAATGATTTGAATGGAACAAAAACTATGCAAACTAAAACAAAAAAATTTCAACATCAAAAGAGAACACAAAAATAGAGAATTTAATTCTATAAAATGTAGTTCAAAATCTGCACTGGGACTAAATCACTCAGAGGAGCATATGAGTCCGAGTGAGGGTTTTTCACAATTTAAAAAAAAAAATCAAGTGATTTTTATGTTTTTTATGTTGTATGATTTGTAACTTAAATGCAAATGTAGATTTTATATGTTTTTCAATTATTTGAGATGTAAAAATGCAACCTATATGCACTTACACTAATGCAAGAATTAAAAACCCTAGAATGTTAATTAACTGGTGCAAACCTTAATGCAATGTTAATGCAAGAAAGATCTAGGATGATGCACTCCAAATAAAAGTTATGATGTTCTAAATGAAAGTTCACCAAAATGAAAGGTGGGATTTTGTTTTTGTTTTCTACACTTGGGATATAGAAAAACAAAATTCAAACACTCTCATTCAAGGACAAACCCTAGAGATCTCAACCTCAAGTATGTAAAGGAGAAAGATATCTTGCAATAGAGATTTCCTAGGATCTAATTATAAACTAATGATGGGTTCACCACCAAGCTAGGGATTGGAAAACCAAATAAAATGCAACAGTATGTGCAAAATAATTGAGGTAAACCATTAGACTTAATTCCTTGCTCTCATTATGTTGAGGCCATTTGATTATGTGGTATGTTCTTCCTTTTTTCTTATAATTCATGTGCTTTTTTGTTTTTACATCTTCTTTGTGACACTCTATTAAATAGTAACATGCCTTGACTATATCTTTCATTTCTTTTACATACAAATCTTCCTAAATTAAACTGCCATCTTAATAGCAAGGATAGCCATTGGCATGAGAGTTAACCATGCACCCCTAATGATCAGCTTTATATGTAATGCAATATGGGTCACTTATCCCTAATATGATGCAATACTTGACTATATGACCTATACAATCTTGCAAATCACAACATAAAGGACTCATACGCTATTCTAGGCATATCAATCCTAGATCTGGGTTTCTATGTAGAAATTGAAATCTAGCAAATAAGTGTTTGAAATTGCAAAAACCTAGAAAATTTCCTATAGAGGAACTCATATGCCACTTTTGGAATATAAGTCCCATTCCACATTTTTAAGAATTGAAAGTTTAGATCTGTGATCCAATCTCTTCTCTTTCCTTCCAAACTAATTTTTAAATCTGAATATTAAATAAACTTGCAAAACAAAATATAGACTTGATTTTCTAATGGGGGGTTTGCCTCAGTCAAACCCCTAGATTGGTGATTAAATGTTCATAGAAACAATGAAACATCAATGTAAATAGGATTGTAAACCCTAACCTCAAGTGTGTTTAAGATTAGGAAATCTGAAGTGCAATGCAAACCTATTCTAATGTGCTAGAATGAGATGCATGAATGAAACATGAAGATGAATGACTCAATTTGAGAGATCTCTAATCACCCAAATGAGCCCTAACAATGCTTATACCTTCCTTAGGAGGAACGTACAGTGATAATGGAAGATGAACTCACTTAGGAAATAGGTCATTATGTTTGGCTTGATGGCTAGTTGCATCTCCCCAACCTAGAATCCATCATGATTCACCATAGACAACCATGATCAACCCTTGACAACACTAGATCTTGAATAAAAGCGAGCTTGAATACCTAGAAAAACACTTTAATGTTGCTCCAAAGCTTCAACTTTGTTGATTACTTGCTTTTGAATGCTCTTGACATGAAGAATACTTTAGTGCTTGGATCTTGAAATTGCTCTTAAGAATTCTTGGTTAGATGAAAAATGATTTAGAAGCTTATTTATATAGGCATTTACACCTAATTTACCATTATTTAGATCTCAAAAGCCGACATCAACCAAAAAATTAAATTAAAAAGTTGATTTTCTTGCTCAAACCTTAAAAAGCCCCAAATGGTATTCATACTCCACCCCTGGCATATGGGTCCCACCTAGGGGGACTCATACGCCCAAGGTGGCATATAAGTCCCTTCCTAGATTTTCAGGGTAGGTTGTTAGAAATTTAAGTATTTTTGATGATTTTGTCGGGTTTTTAGTTGAAATAAGCCTCAAGATCCAAAATAAAGGGTCTTAGGGGCCTATTAATGATGACTTAAAGGGGTATTTAATGCAAGGGTTGTAAAATAGGTCCAAATTAAGTGTGAAACTGCACTACTTTCAAGAGCATACAATTTTCTACACTACAACAACATTTTAAAAAATATATAAAAATGAGATCACTTTATATTTTAACAAAAGGGGTCGATAAATGCAAAAACCTTATAGTCGTAACTTAAAGGTTAGGCAACCGAGGTAAAAGGTCAATGATGAAATATAAGAAAAGTGCAAGGGTTTTATGAGGTTAAAGCCCTAAAGCATAATTATTAACATCATTTTGAAAAATTTAAGGATTCTCAGGAATTCAAAAAGACCAAAATACCATAAAAGACTAGAAATCAAACAAATATGACCAAAATAACTTAAATTTTATGTTTAAAAAGAATATTTTAAAAATTCATTATTTCATTTTAAAATCATAATCACATGAATCAAAGAACAACTAATTTACATATTTGTCTCTATAACCTCCTCTATCCTCACCAACATTTAGCATCCACTTTGATGAACATTCTATCACTTTATTTTGTCTCAATCAAAAAATTTAAATAAGAATTGAAAGTCTGAAACTTCTAACTCTCAAATAGTTTCCATCATGATACTTTAGCCCCACCTCATTTTGTAGTCGATTAGGCACTGGTGTAAGGAATAAGTTTCCAAGGTAAGATGGTGGTTTTGTATGATTATATCGCAAATTTGATGGACAAGATAACTATTGGAATTCTATATCAAATTTTGAAAGTATCAATCTTTGACTGCATATTTCAATCCTAAATTTCCAAAAAAAAAATGAACCTTTTTTCTTAAAGCCTCATCCCATTCCATACGTCCAATTAAAATCTTTAAAATGTTAAATAGAAGTCATTAATATGAACACATCAAGACATAAAACAATTTGAGAAGATGCACGAGCCAATAGAATTTATAAGCCAAGTCAAAAACTGTAGTTTTAAAAATCTTAGGAAACATAATAGCTATCATCCATTAATCTCTCTGAAAGAGATACCACATTGGCGGTTTGGACAAACCTCCTTAACTAGGATTATAAACATGGGCCAGCCTTTATGACACAACTAGGAGAATAATGTGAGAAACTAGAAAAAGTTTCCACCTTTTAGGTTTATGGATCGTCCAGAGAGTTCAGTCAGATCTGTCAAAATGGATATTTAAGTTATTTGATTTTCTTAACAGAAGGAAACAGTTGTAAAGCA
This sequence comes from Sequoiadendron giganteum, assembly GCA_007115665.2. Classification (NCBI taxonomy): domain Eukaryota; kingdom Viridiplantae; phylum Streptophyta; class Pinopsida; order Cupressales; family Cupressaceae; genus Sequoiadendron; species Sequoiadendron giganteum. The sequence continues at coordinate 87,417,386 of CM021105.1, forward strand.
GATGAAACAAATCTGTAATGATTAAGTTTGTGCAACAACGAGAAACTGGATAATATCAGAATGTTAGGTATGTGTTAGTGATGGTTATAAAGGTGGCGGTGGTGTTTATAAGGGGGAATGAATGAAGTTATAAGTCCTGGTCCACAGGAGAATGAGACAGGAAAAACATCTGTTATGTGGTGTTAAATGCCACTGTAACTGAAAATATATGAGCTAACATGGTGATTGAATCCTCACATGGAAGGAAATGATGGAGCACAACAACTTGAAGATGCATGCGTGCTTTTTGTACTTGCACAAATCAAACAAGAGAAGCTTTGAATTAGGAAGGATTCAATCATACAAAACATTCTTTCAGCTATTCAGATTAAGTTGGGGTAGACCATACCTGGTGTCCTAAGTTGATCCTGACTCAGTGGAGGGAAAGGACCAAAAAGTTTAGATAATATCAAGGGCCACAATGCCCCACATATGTCTGTACTAGGAAAGTTGTAACCACACCTTGTCTAGTCTACTGTAAAGCAGAGGTCCTTTACCCTAATGCTGCTTCTGCCCTTGTCCTCAAAGAAGAAGACCAGTAGTTATCTGATTTTAAAGGATGTTATGTTGTGTTCACATCAGAGTCCACCCTATGACAATTGTTATGAGGTTGTCGGTAACAAATTTGCCCCCACACTGGAACATTTTTTAGTGAAAAGGTTGTAATTTTGTCCCTTCCTTTTCAGTTGAGGGGCTCACAATAGGGACAACCAGTAACTGAAGTAGAGTAAAAGCCAGATGATAAGTTTAGCAATTGTATGTGGATAGATATATCAAGTTATATAAACATCAGTAAGTAATTGGTTATTAGTCGATAGGTTACATATAGTGTGAGATTTAAGTCTGGAACAAGTCTCACATCTGCAAATCACTGTTGAGTTTCCAGAAAACAAGTTTCAGTTGTCATTTAATGGTGAAATCCTCCAAAATATCATGTGAAAGCCTCCAAAATCTCACTTATCATGTAATAGCCGCATACATGTTGATTTGCCAACTGGATGGGAACATTTTATTTTCATTCGCAGTGTTTTTTTTTCAGTTTGATGACAACTTTCCTTTTTCATTTACATTGCTTTATGTTTAAAACTTGCATGGAGCTATTTAAAAACAAATAATTCTCATTTTTTTAAAAGAAAAAATCTAGATTTGTTTACGTTTATTTCATTCTATTAATTAGCATTAATTATTAATTGTTTAATACAACCACATGCAACTAGAATTTGCAGCACATTACATCCATACGTATCCATGCACAAACACATACTCTCTAACATATTAGCACACAAATAATTTTTTATCAGCGTAATACTTTCTTTAACCTCCTTTAAGTACAAGTGCTAGTTATAGAAAAATTTAGTGTTTATGTATATTAGAAGATTTCTTTAAATTAGGGGAGAGGATTCAGTAGTTGTGTATCTTAATTTTGCACCTTTCAAAATTATATGTGACGATTACAAATCACTCTTTTGTTTACAGTGGCTTATTTGGCAAGGTCCTTGGTTGTAAATAAGGTTTGAGGTTCACATCATAAAAAATGTTGTTACATCAACATGCTTTTAATGAGGTGTTCCAAAAAAGTCACAAAAAGTAGATTGATAGTTGTGCATTAAATCATGTTTCATCGGTACACCAATGTGCCATCACATGAATTGTTGTTTTTAAAGAATACATTTCATTTGAATATGAACACTCACAATCAATAATAACAACTTTGAAGTCATGACTCATAACTACTAGTATTATACCTCTAAAAATATTGAACATTAATTCAACCAATATTATCACAATTAATAAAACATGCTCAATTGTCTATGAAAATTTAAAAAATGACAGCAACTGAACAGCCACCTTATTTAATCTTTATCAAAGATATACTGAGTTGGCGTTAACATATATAAATATTATATTTAATTTAATTATTAGTTGCAATTCCTGGTGTGAAAAAAAACATGTAGCATTTCCCACGCCTTTTGTCTCCTTTTGCCGTCAACAAAGGAAGGAAACTTTTCTTTCGTATTTATATTTGCTTCAACTTATTTTTTGCGAAACTTCCTTTAAAGCCATGTTTAATATCTGTGTATTACCATATATTGTTCGTGTATGTAAAGGAACATAAAGAACCTTCTAATTTTCAAAATAATTTTGTTAAAGATTAGATTAAGGATGAATATAAGTTTGAAATTTGGGAGAGAATTGAGTTAAAGTTATAGAGGCAATGTATCATTTTGGATAGTCACGAATTTTCTAAGAAAATATGATAATATTATAATTTTAAGTAAAAGTGTGAAATGAGAGTTGGATCATTATTAGAATTTATGAAGTCAAGGTCACATCTATTATTCTTATTATATTGCACAATCTTGAATTTTTTATGAAGTTTGAACTTGAAACATATAATGCTGATGTCAAAATACCTATAATTTGAGTGCCTAGAAGAAGTGCTTTCTTATCACTATTCAAAGGAAAATTGGTTGTTCCAAGAATTATCACAAAGCTTATCAATCTATGGTGTGGAACTATACTACCACCACCTTTAGCCTTAGTCAAGTTCCCTAACTATGTTAATAATTAATGGATAGAATAGTCATGAGGATGGATGCTCAGTGTTGATGAAACTAGAGAAGGTTGCAGCAAATTTATAAAATATTATAGACAAATGAGAAAATTTATATAGTCATTATTTCCTAAATTGTAAGAAGTGTCTTGATGTTGAAACAACCTAAAGGAACTTTGTAAACACATACCTTGACATAAAACTCAAGGCCTTTTAAGAATATAAACATATTTGAACATTAGTTAATTCTAGATTGACTATATTAAGGACATAAACATGAGTGAAAATATTTGAACTCTAGATGGACCCCTTGATATCATAAAATAATGGTGCAAGTCAAGATTCAGAGGACTTAATAGGCTATTGAACCACACAACAAAATGAAACTTCAAACACTAAATTGTAAATGTTCCTTTATTACATGGAAATCACTTGTTATAACAAGAATTTTCTTACACACATTAGATTCAAAGCCTTACAACATATATGCACTTAACCGAAAGGTCCTCCAAATAGTCACACTTTAATCCTCACATTGAAGTCTTCTAAAATCTTGAAAATAATCTTGAAATATTCTTCAACAATTCAAAAGCTCTGAAAGCTTCAAAATGGGTTGAAGATCACTTTATAAACATGATATACATAGCAACCCCATGTTATACCATGCAGGACATGTGTCAAGCTCCTATTAGTTCTTGAGATCTAATTTGCAAGCCCTTATAATTGTCATTTTGTCTTTTTTTGGCACTTTTGGAAACTTGGAAAAGGAAATAGGGTAACTAGATGAAACACAAAAAGTGGCAACCCTAATTTTAGTGTTCATGACCTAGGGTACATTTCATCATTTCTATAATTTCATTGAGATATAGATCAACAAAGTGTATAGATTGACTATCAACCTCAATGGTGAGCCAATTAGACCTAGATCTATATACTTTAGGGGGATGGGAATGATCTCGGAACATGATTGTGATTGATTATCCTAATTAAAATATATGACATAATGCAATTTAAAAAAAATTATTTCATAATTGATAAACAAAAAAAATCAAATTCTGACATATCTGGATGGTGCAGATTGATATGTACCCACCCAAAAAATTGGTTTTATTAGGCCTACAAGGATAGGGTCACCATATGGCCATTGAGTCGTTGAAAGGGTATCCTGCTCAAATTTTTGGGTCCTCTGGTGTCAGATATGACCTTCTATTTTATGCATGTTCCATAGTCGAAATGTCATAAATAAATCCTGTAGGTGAGTTTTCATTTCTTGACAAGAATGGTGATAATAAATGCAACAATGAAAAAATGGATCTTCAAGCTCTCCTCAATCCACTTCAAAACTGCAACCTACACATTCTAAAGGAGGGAAAATATTGTGCCATATAGGGGCTTGCCTCAATCAAACACCTTGTTAGTGTTTCCACTTCTACAATGACAATGTCGATGATGAAACCTTGAATGGAAAAGAAGGAAATGATGAGTGAATAAATGTTGTAACTCACCAATCTTCAATGTATTCCTTGAAGGGTTAAAGACATACACATTTCTTCAAGGGTCTTGGATCTTTCTTGCTTGATTTTATTGAATACTTGAATGATTAAAGACTTATAACAATGTTAACCTTCACAAAATAATGACAACATGATAATATAAACTCACAAAAACTTTGACATAATTCTTGGATCTTAAATTTTTGCACAATAAATCTCTGAAATGCTACTCTTGAGTTTCTCTTGATAATAATTATTGATCATAAGTTCTTCTCCAAATTGTGTTCTAGTTTCAAATGATGAAATGACTCAGAATTTATAGGCATTTATTTAATTTCTCGAAAGTTAGATCCTCAGAGCCGACATTTGCAAATTGAATTTTGAATGTTAAATTGCCTCCAAAAACATATTAAAAAATGGGTCCTAACTAAGGAAGGGCTTGGGCAAATGGGTCCCGACCCACATTTCTAGGACACTGATTTTCTAGGGCAATAAATGAGTTGTATGTATTTATTCAATTTGCTTGGTTTTTATTGAAAAATGGGACAAGTAGGCTATACAATGCATAATCTTAAGTACTTATAGGGTCAATTAAGCTCAATAATTTAGGGGGGACAACACATAATGTGAAATTGTAAAGGTATAAAAATTTTGATGCTACATTTAGGCCCCACTTTAGTGAGAGTATGAACTTACACTCACACTCACACTAAAGTGGAGGAATGTATGTCAAGAGGGGTTCAAATTTACAAATGTCGAAGATATAGGATGACAAAGTACCAAAGGGGGTGCACAAGACCCCAAGATCTAAGATCCCATGGAATACTAGCATAAGCACAAAGGAACACACATGCATGTAAGAGACATGTAGCAAGACAACATACATGTTAAAAAATACGAAGCAAACATGATGAAAACACATGATATAACATATGAATGATGATAAAATTAAAACAAGCATAATCTAAACACAATGCAAACACAGAGAAATCATGTGAAACATGTAATAAAACAAAAATAAAAAATGCAAGGTCAACACTAAAAGATTTGAGTCGGTAATACAAAGAGACCTTATTCTTAAATTGTCTCAAATACAAAATGACATCTATCGAATAAAGACATGTTCCCATGAGGATTGAAGTCATACACATCACTCATGGAACACATGGCTCCACTAGCAAGAAAATTGTATTATTCTAGGTGGCCATGAAATAATTTACCCACAAGGGCTACTGAAGTATGATAGTTGCTAGGTGAGCCCCTAAGACAAGGCAAAATGCACGAGACACACACTAGGTCTACAAGGTGTGCCCATGACAAAGTGGAAAAATGGAAAGGACATACCAGGTTTATAGGTGTGTACCCATTTTTCAATCCATACCAAGAGTTATACACCCTGATAACTTTGATAAGGTGCCACAAAAAATGATAAAACGTGATATGTGAATGCTTACACTAGGTTTTACCTATGAACAAAGTGAACACAAAAAAATGCCAAATATGGCTGGCAAGTTGTATTATGCCAAGTCCCATGAAAAATAAATAGTTTTAAATTCTCAGCAGACATAATAAATAAAAGTCTTAACATCTCAACATATGGAATAAAAGGATAGTGCCACAAAAACCTCAAAGGATGTTGTAATAAAGTCACCACAAAAGTCCTTCAAAACTTGATTTTCCTAATTAAAAACATCACCAAAAAATTTCTAAATAAAAAAAAATTCAAAGGTTTTTACTTAATTCAAGAAAGGTCACACCTTGGGGAATATCAAACTTGATATCATCACCAAGAGAGGACTAACCAAGGAGTAGAATATCATACCTTAGGGAATACTAGTCATATCATTACCACCAAGGAGAAAGTCATATGCCAAGAAAGGTCACACTCTTATGGGATATCAAATCTAATATCACCAGAAATGAGACACATCACATGGATTGAAAATAACACACCTTGATCAACAAAGTCATACTTCATAGGAGATGTATTCTATCATCACTAAGAAGAGACTATTTCTTCTGTAAAAATTAATGACGGAATGTATTCCCCCCTTAAAATGTTAGTGTACCTCCTACACTAATGTTTTAACGAGATAAAGAATGACCCCTTACAAGGAATGCACCTAGGACAAGGCTACCTAACCCCTTGCCCTCAAGTGAAGGGTCAAAGAAGATCCCAAACTAGATGATATGCTACTCCTTTCAAACTGAAGTATGATTGCATAAAGCCAAGTTGATACCCCCATGCATGGTAGTGAATATATTATGATAGTACAACTACTAGATGACAAGGAGAAGCAACTAATGCTATTGATTATGATGAGTAGGTGAAGTGTCTATCAAGTCAGGATGCACCAAGGTTAAATTTTTCTTTGAAAAACCTTGTGTGATGGTATTGATATTAAGTGAAGGATTCTTGGATGCTTTGGTTTCTTTTCAATGATAATAACCAGTACTTCTTGTTGTTTTGTGCATGCTAGGCTCTATGGAGACACAAATACCTTTCTCCTTCACTCCAAATCCTTTTCCATTATACCCAAATTGTTTCAGCAATGATAACCTCCCATAAATTCTTTCCATTTTTTTCAAGGAAGGTGGGTTTTCCTAGGAACTTTCATCATAGGTAGATGTGTAGTCTATGTTCTCCTTACTAATATAAGTTGTGAAATCTTGTTTCATGGATGTTTCAATGATGGTTTTTGGTGATATCACCATACCTTCTTTCTGTTTTTCCTTCAATTTTTTTGCAATCTTGTATTCTCCTATGAATGTCAATATAAAATCTAATGATCCCCAATCATTAGCTAATTTTTTTTACAGTTGAAAGACACTTATATTTATCTTCATCTTGTAAAGGTTCAAATATGGTAGTTTGTGTTAATGTGGTAAGAGGATTCATCATTCCTATTTTGTTTATTAAATAATTTTCTGATTTAGGGTCAGCTTTTACCATGTGAACCTTATTGTTAATGTATTTTAGCATACGGTGTAGTGTTGGAGGGAATGCATTCATTTCATGAATGTATGGTCCACCAAAGTGGAGATTATATGAAATATCACGAGGCATGACATGGATAGGAGTTTGTTATGTCACCCTACAAACTTTAATAGGTAATTTTATCACAACAAGCATTTTTTTCCCACACTATCAAAACCACATATAGATAAATAATATGGTTGAGTTTTATTCTTATCTACTCCAATTCTATCAAAAAGTTTGACACTAAAAAAATTAATTCTTAAACCATTGTCAACAATGGTACGTCTAATCCCAACCTTGTTAATAACAACCAATATGATCAAAGAATCATTTTTTTTGTTTCCAAAGGAGGTAATTCACTTTGATGAAAGATAATATACAAACTAGGTTGATTTATATTCCCAATCAAAGCTACCACATTATTTCGTTGCACACTAGGAGAGATACAATTTTTTTATAAAGCCTCTTGAAGCATGTCATATTAAGTAGGTGATGTTTAAATAAAATCCCACAGGTATATCTTAGCACGAGTGCAGTGAAAGTTATCAACAAGATCAAATCCTTTATCACTACACTACAAGATGTTATGTATGGGTGGGAGACACATTGGAATGTGAGTTTGAGTTTTATTTGGTTTCCTATTTCTCCTAGTATTATTTATTTGAGCTAGGGTATGATAACTAGGTTGTTTCAACACATGATTACTAGTAAGTTTTTACACGAAGCTTAGTATGTGGTCATGAGGTTTAGGAGGTCCTATAATGAGACGTGGTTTAGGGGGTGACATAAGAGGTACAATAATTAGATAAATCTTAGGATGTCCAAAATATTTTTTAGTAGGTCCAATAATTAGAGGAGATCTAATATTCACTTGTGTGTGTATAACCTCAACGGACTTGACTTCTTGTTGATGATCTTCTATCAAGGGGGAATCTAATGCCACCTTAAAATATTTGTCTAGAACCAATAACTCCTACTATCTTTTAAAATACATGTGTCATCCAAAATTATCATCCCCAGTGGGAGAAGCATTGGGATATGGACAAACAAGATTCTCATGACTCTCATGATTGGATCTTCTAACACCAAGATACCTCCATCAGTAGTAGGAGAGTTTTTAGGAGAAGAAAAACTATTTATTCATGATTTTCTAGGATTACATCCTCTTGTACAAAAAAGTCTTCCCAAGTAGGAGAGGTAGGGGGAGAGTAGAAAATAGGATTCTCACATGATGTTCAATGATTGGATCCTCTAACACCGAGATATCTTCATCACAAGTAGGAGAGATATTAGGAGAAGAATTACCATTATTGTCATGCTTATCCAATATTGTATTATCAGTCACTAAGATAGCCTCACTCATAGGAGGGATAGTGGGAGAGGGATAAATGAGAAACAATAAGAGAGGGGCAATAAAGTCATTTTCGTATGCTCGTAACAAAATGCCTTAAAGTGCTCAACAAGATTTGAGAATAGAATACAAACTTTGATAACACAAGATTTCTACAATGAAAATATGATGTAAACAATTGTCTTATAGATCTTAAATATAACAATTTTCCCAAATTTGCAACAAATCAAGAAAAAATGACACCTTTCTTGCATATGCAATAAAATTGTTTCATAATTTCAAATAAAACATCTACAAGTAGGAAAAAAATTAGACAATAGAGGAAAAAAGATGTGTAAAAGCTATCTAACACAAATGTAAAAGGACTAGGTCACCTCATGGTGAATGGGTCTTTGCACAAGGCTTTGAAAACTAAAATTATGGATTTTTATGTTTGAAAATAGGTTAATTAGTGACTGCTTTTCCAGTTTTATCTGAATTTAGGACAATGTAACATAAAATGCAAGTGTCAACCAAAGGTGAAAATATTTTTAAAATATTTTAATGCAAATTTTAGATCTAAGATGCAATAATTGACTAATTTTGAGATTCCACAACCTAAAAATGATAACTTTGATGCAAATGTGAAATCATATGATGTTATTTATTCCACTTTTTGAACTATAGGAAAGATGCTTAAAAATATGCAATTAGGAATTCCAATTATACGTTTTGCATGAACAAATACACTAAGAAAATAGAAGCAAAAATGTGTGAAAACGTATGTTAATGTACCTTGTACAAGGATAAGGTCACCCAATGGCTATTGATTCCTTGAATAGAATAGGGTTCTAAAAATTAAAAAAGCGAATGTCCAAGTTGGTGTTTAAGTTTCCATTTCTATTTGCAAATAGGTTTGGCAATGACTATTTTTCTAGAATTTCTTCAACTTAAGACAATGTAATTCAAATTTAAATGTGAAATAATAAAGGATAAATTTGAATGTGAATCTTAATCATGCAACAATTGACTGTGTCTAAGATGTAAAATTTTGAAAATGGAGATTTGATGAAAACTTGAAACAAAATAATGCATTTTTTTCACTTTTTGGCCTAAATGAAAGATGCAATGGAATGAAACAATTGAAAATTTAATTACCTAATGAATGTAAATAAAATATAAACATGAATGAAATAAATTCTAATGCAAGCTATGATGCAAGATGAATTTTTTTTTTTTGAATTTTTAATGCTTTTAGAATGCAAAAATGAAACCCTAAATGAGAAATACAAAACAACGCAATCCAAATCTAGATCTAGGGTTTGAAGTAATTCCAATTTTAGAAATTTTATAGTGTCAACATGTCTGAAACCAAAATGAAACATAAAAAATTGGTGACTCTAAGTTTAGTGTTCATGACCTAGGGTAGATTCCATCATTTCTATAATTTCATCGGGATATAGATCAACAAGTTGTGTAGATTGACTACCAGCCTTAATGGTGGGCCAATCGAACCTAAATTTGTATCCTTAAGGGAGATGAGAATTATTTGGAAATTATTGTGATTGATTATCCTAATAAAAATATATGACCTAATGAAAAAATACAATTATTTAACAATTGAAAAACAAAAACAGTCAAGTTCCAACAGATCTGGAAGGTGGAGACTAGTAATACACTTTCCCATAAAATTTGGCTCTATTAGACCTACAAGGACAAGGTGGTCATATGGCAACTAAGTCCTTATAAGGGTATCCCACTCAAATTTTGGGGTCCTTTGGTATTAGATTTGAGCTTATGTTTTATGTCTATCCCATAATCGAAATGTAATAAATAAATCATGCAGGTGAGTTTTTATGTCTTGACAAGAATGGTGACAATAAATTTAACAATGCAAAAATGGATCTTCAAGTTCTCTTCAATCCACTTCACACCTGCAACCTTCAAATTCACAAAAATGTAATTTTTTTCTCCATATAGGGGCTTTCCTCTATCAAACCCCCTATTTGTGTTTCCACTTCCACAATGACAATGTCAATGATGAATGAAAAATTAATGTAACTCACCACCCTTCAATGGCTTCCTTGAAGGATTGAGGACAAGTACATCTCTTCAAGGGTCTTGGATCTTGGTTGAAGTCATGTAACAATGTTAGCCTTCAAAAAATAACATGACAACATAATAACATAAACTCACAAACACTTTGACATGATGCTTGGATCTTAAATCACTACAATAAATATTTGAAATACTACTCTTGACTTTCTCTTGACAATAGTGCTTGATCATAAGTTCTTCTCCAAATTATTTTCTAGTTTTAAATGATCAAATGACTAGGTATTTATAGGCATTTATTTAATTTCCCAAAAAATAGATCTCAATAGCTGACATTTATAGATTAAATTTTGAATGTTAAGTTGCATCCAAAAACATATTTAAAAATGGGTACTAGCTAAGGAAGGAGACCTATTCACCCTTGGGTGAATTGGTCTTGGCCCACATTTCTAGGACACTCAATTTTTGGGGCAACAAATGAGTTGTATGCATTTATTCATAGTTTAGTGTTTATTGAAAAATGGGACAAATGGACTAAAGAATGCATAATTTTAGGTACTTATGGGGTCAATTAATCTCAATAATTTAGGGGGGCCAAACATAATGTGAAATTGTAAAGGTATACAATTTTATATGCTACACTAGATATTGTGGGGATTCTAGGGGGTTTGGGTTATGTTCACTCTTCATGAAAAGTCACACTTTCGATGTTTCTATCGAGGAATTTTGTAGAAGTTGTCAAAACCAACTTCAGACTCCAAGAACACCTGCATGCAAAAGGATACCTGCCACAAGGAAGAGAATGGATGGGAAAAACAAACAAGGGTTTGAAGCTCTGAAAAACTGAAAATGTATATTAATCAGAGAGTATTCATAAAATACAATGATCAATCCTTATAAAAGGAGATTGTGCACACCCTAAAAGAAACCCTAAAAGGAGGACATTTAATAATTAATATAATTATTAAATGTCACTTAATGCAAACTAAATTGAAATCTTAAGAAGGGAATAAAGGTAACTTAATTAACACAATTAAGTTAAAACCTTTACTCTAACACCCCCCATTAAGATGAGCAACAGTGCACCTACAAGCAAGTGCAAGAAAGCAAAGGTAACTACAATGCATGAAAGTAAACATGGGTCCCGACAACTAGGCCAGATCAGGTACCCAAATACAACCACATCTCTATAAAGTGGAGAAATAGAGAAAACCTCATGGGAAAAACTCTACTCCAAAAAGAGATGTTGAAAGCCATGAAGAAAATCACTGAAGCAGAAGAAGTTGCAAACAACTATGAAAAGATGACTGCTATGGTGCCAAAGAAGCTCCTCTGAAGATACCTAATGATCAAGATCAAGAAGACAACAATTTGCATGAGTGCCCCAAACGACACTACTCGAATCAAATGGAAAACAAAGGCAAACACCTGGAATGAAGATATAGATGGCACAAGTACCAATAGTTTGAAAACAACAATCTACATGAGTGCCCTAAATGACACTACTCGAATCAGATGGCAAATAAAGGCAAACACCTGGAACGAAGATACAAATGGCACAAGTACCAATAGTCTAAAAACAATAATCTTCATGAGTTCCCCAAATGACACTACTCGAATTAGATGGAAAACAAAGGAAAACACCTAGAACGAAGATACAGATGGCACAAGTACCAATAGTCTGAAAAACACTAATCAACTAAGAATGGAAGATTCCTTCCAAGGCAAAACCAAGGAAGCATTAGCACGAATAGTATAATACCCCCCCATAATGTTGAACTGGGAGAGCCTGACAGATCCACTGAAATGGTGTGTAACACCCTGTAGTGCATGAAGGAGAAGATACAACATCTAAAAGTGCACAAGAAAGCACTTGCAAGTGAAAAAGTGGTGTGCAAAACAAAACACACATGCATGAGGTTGGAATCATATGGATCCACTGTCGTCGTGGAGGGACACTCACCGGACAAAGGTGTGATGGAAAAAAGAAATCACTACACAACCCTCCATGACACTTTATAAAACAGTGCGAGTATAAAATATGGCACAAGATTATGTGCAAAATCCCCAAAATGCATGTACAATAGTGTGGTACTTTATCTTAGTGTGTTTACATAAAAGAGTTTGCATACAAATGATGGTCAAAATTCCCACAAAGGACAAAAAACTAGAAATTCATGAAGAACAGCCAAAAAAGAAGTATCCCATGCAAATGAGAAGTTCCCAAGAGCAAATATGTCCAGGTAATGCACCAGAGTGTGAAAACACAAAAAAATGAATAAAATATACTTGGAGGGAAATCTAGAAATATTGCATGGATGGAACTCAAGAGCTCTGAAATATGGTGCCAAAGCTGCTGAGATCACGAAAAACGAAGAAATTGATCAAAAGTTACGAGCTCATGACTGAAAATAGCTCATGTGACTTCAACTGGTTGTAGAATGCACCAACAGAAAAATGAAGCAATGAGACCCATACCACTAGAAATTTGACAAAACCAGCTTTCTGACAATATCTCGTTTGCCAAAAAATAATATCGTATGCCCAAGTTACGACCTCTGGAAAAAAATAGCTCCAAAGGGAAAAAATCCAGTGATGCATTAAATTTGACGGTCATATGGCCATCGCAGCAAAAATCTAAACCTAAATTTGACGGCCGAATGGCCGTCACCGCATTTCTTCAATAGGGCTTATTACATAAAAAAATGTTTTTTTAATAAGAAAAAAACAAATAAAAAACTTTTGATTTTAAAAAAAATCATAAAAAACATTGATTTTTTTATTTAAAAAAAAAAACTAAAAAAAAAAGGGTGGCCTGTACCATTTTTGGCAGTACTGACAGACCGTCGATCGGCAGTAAGGCCGTCGGCGGTCGGCATTACGTCGACTGACGTACAGAGGGCCCGCAGGCTTGCGTACGTAGGTACCTGCGGATACCCTGTACCAACAAGGCCTAAGCAAGCCTTAAAACTGCTTTTTTATATATTTTTATAAAACAAAAAACCTTTACAAATGTAATTTAAAAAAAAAAAAAAAAATTTTGACGAACATGTAGAATAATTTTATTTTTTTACCAGCTAGATGGACGACCGTACGGGTAAAAAACATTTGCCCCTCAAATCAACTTTGTCCAAAATGGACGAATGAATAGTCGATTTAGGGGTTTTAGACTGCTGTGGATGCAATGGCAAGGTCCATTTTGACTCAAAATGCTTTGAAATTTCAGGTGATTCCCTGGATAAAAAAAAGCAAACCCTAAAACTGTGAATGCCTGATCCAACCCTTGTAGCTCCAAATAGCTCCAAATTCTTCAAACAAGAACAAGGATGCAGTAGGAAAGCTCTGATACCATGTAGAAGTTGTCAAAACCAACTTCAGACTCCAAGAACACTTGCATGCAAAAGGATACCTGCCACAAGGAAGAGAATCGATGGAAAAAACAAACAAGGGTTTGAAGCTCTGAAAACTGAAAATGTATATTAATCAGAGAGTATTCATAAAATACAATGATCAATCCTTATAAAAGGAGAGTGTGCAAACCCTAAAAGAAACCCTAAAAAAAGGACATTTAATAATTAATATAATTATTAAATTTCACTTTATGCAAACTAAAGTGAAATCTTAAGAAGGGAATAAAGGTAACTTAATTAACACAATTAAGTTAAAACCTTTACTCTAACAAATTTGGCCTAGTGGGAAGGTTTTAGAATATGAGAAGCAAGAAGATAATATTTGAAGCCTTGTGAAGTTCCTCTATTCTAAGTTTTATGGAAAAACTAGGACCATCAACAGCTTGTGAAGATTTGAGAGGTATCAGAGAGAATCTAGAATCAAGGAAAAGTTTTGGCTTATGTGAACTTGTAGGAATATTGGAGACATAGGGAATCACACTAATTTGAGGTTAATTGTGATTTTATAGAGATCAGAGGAGAACCTATATGTGTTTGATAGCACATGCAAGTTTTTTTAGGTCTAGTAGGGGTTGGAAATTTTCTAAGCAATATGGTAATCTTGGCACCCAATAGAATTTTGAGGTCTTGAATGTTTGGAAGAGATTTGAAGTTGTTTGGGATGGATTGGAAGTTCCACAAATATATAAGATTTTTCTACAAGTTGAACATGCATTAGCGATTTTTAGAAGAATGAACTCCAAAGGAACTTGACAAGGTTTTAGAGGCACCCAAGAGATACAAAAAGATCTACAAATCAAGATACAAAGTAAAACTTCGTAACTCTCTAACTTGATCCATTTTTATAAAAACTCAGGTCTAAATTGGAAATGTGAGTACCCATTTGGCTTATTAACAATATGAAGCCATCAACTGGTCATGTGAACATGTAATAATTCTTCAAAATTTTATTAACTCTTGGAAGAAAAAATAATGAAGAAACCAAGAAAACAAGCAAATTAAAGAAAAATATTTTTGGTTGGTATAGGAATGCTCATGGACCCAAAATATCCTACATCAAACTATGTTTCAATTTTTTTTAAGTAAAATTGAGAAGTGATAGGGTATGCTATTTTTAACTCCACATTTTTCTTCCAATTTGGTGTGAATTCAAAACTAAGTTATCACATTTATGCAAAAGTATAAAAAACCTTCAAATAATTAGGGGCATGAAGTGTATGATTCTTTATGAGATTTATTGTACCAAATATGTATCCATAACCTATGAAACATACACAAAATAATATCCAAAATGAGTAATAATATGTCTCCTTGTGTTTTTCTATGAAAGATGGGTGAACAAAAATCAAGCATAATATTTTTCTGGATGAAAACTAAGAGTGATAACATTAAAATATTTTTCACAGGTGTTTTATTCTTAAGTCTCAGGTTTAATTAATAATTCTCTCTTTTATCTTAGAGGAGATGGTTCTATGGATGTGTGAAGTTGCAGGTGGTTGACCTCCTTTTGCAAAACTGGTTAGTACTAAGTGGGGGCTATCTTGAAAGCTCTTTTGGAAATCTTGTTGGTATGGTCTACCCAGATGGGTTTTGGGGTTAAGGGTACTACTATCTCCCTTTCTTCTTTTATTCATTTTATATTTTTGTGTCCTCAAAACATAGCTCCTGTAGAGGTGGATTTTTCTCCTTTTGGAGGTGGAGGTTACGGACTTGGGGAGATGGAGCCTTCTCCTATTGAGGTGGAGTTCATTTTAGTTGATATGGATTGGTGTTTCTACAAGGGGTTTTTGTTTTCTTTGGATCTTTTTTTCCTTCAAACTCTTCTATTGAGGTGGATATTTTTGGATTGTTGGAATGGTTATTTTGGTGCTTCAACTTATGGTTGCTCTTCTTGTCTCCTATTGAGGTAGAGATGGAGATTTCTGATGGGATCATGATGCGCATTTGGTGTGCATTTTTTCTGCTATATGTTGGTTGTTCTTTGTTTGGCATTTTTTTCTTGTGGTATGAATTTTAGGTCCCTTTAAACCTACTTGTTAAGGGTTTCAAGTTCATTTGATTCTTGGTTGTTTGGTAGCCAGGTGATGGTTGACAACTTACTATTGTGTTGTGGTGTTTCCATTGTTTATCTTCTTTTTGTGAGTTTTGTTGCTTGATTCCATTGGCAAGTTTGTGGATTTGGAGTTTGGTAGTATTTCTTTCTTTGATTTTTACAAGGTTTTGGGCCCTTTCAAAACCCCTGCTTACCTTATCAAAAACATACTCATAACATAGATGTAAAACTAAAATAAATCACATATCTTTTCATTGGAAATTATATTCATATATGAAATATGATTACCTCATGGTTTTGGTTGTTAGTTCATGATTTACTAGTTGACCTAGTCATTCATTATTTTTCTAGTTTTAAAAAAGGTCTTACATAGTTGTATTATTGAATTAACCCAATAAATGATAGATCTCAAAGATAAATCAACTTATGAAGTTAAAAACCTTGAATTTTAGTTTCCTTGACATTGAATTTGAAACATATGAAATTTTGGGACACTTCATAATAACCAACTTTAAATATTTTACTACTCTTTCTTAATTCCAGAAACCTTTTTTGATTGATTATAAATTATTAATATATAAAATTAATTATATCATATTTCCATACAATTTCTTTTATCAATACATTTATTCTCTTTTTCCTACAAAAAAATTGTATATGCATTCAATTCTTGTCTACAATCTTTACTGATTGTCTATTTATATTTATCATTTTATTTTTTTGGAATTCCAAGCATCAAAAGAACTTGATGTTGACCTCCTTGTTGAGAAAAAAATGTCTCTATTTCATCTTCCATCTTTCTATTTTCCATTAGGTTTACAAACTTTCCTTTGGATATACCTCCATTATCTTCATTACCTGCATAGAAATATTTTAATACATGTCTTCTATTAAGACTCAATAAGTGCCCTCTTTTTACCTTGATATCTTTCCTTGTTTTTGCTTTCCATAATTGTCACAATATTTTAGTGGTTAGTAAAATCCCAAATATATTAAAAAAATTATCTAATCCTTTTATATATCCATTTATTATTTCCTACCAATTAATTCTATCCAATTTTCTTTTTCTTCCAAATTAGCAAAAACATTTTCTATAATTCTTTTGCAAATAGAGAATCAAAGAATTTTTTTTTACAACTCTCAGGTTCTCTACATATTTAACAATTTTCCAAATTGAAGGTAGAGAAGGAGCAAGGAATTTTTTTAATACAAGTAACCATCTAAAGCAATACTTTTTTGGTTTTAAAATATTATTCCAATTCCATTTAAAGTTTTTTTTCCTATATTTTAGTTTTCATTTGTTATGTTCCAACATTTGTTAGCATGATCAATTATGTTTTGTGAGTCATCCAGTCTATTATAAATACTTTTGGGTTTTAGCTAAGTCAAATTTGTACCATCAATGCATTTAAGGCTAACTAGATTTTCACAATAAAACTCATTTTTATAGGGATTTAAAAAAAAAATCATGCCCCACTCATAACCGACTATATCCTCCATTAGGAATGGGGTAGTAAAATTCTGTGTTGAGAGTGGCCCATGTTTTTAATTCAAAATTACTAATAATACCTTTGAAGTTTTTAATTACTTTTCGGGCCCATTATTTAGTTGAGTAGTCTTGTAATAAGGAAAGGGGTTTTTCTTTATGTTGTAGGTTTTGGACCATATTGACTTGTCTAAAAATATTTTACTTTTCCCTTTTTCTTTCATGTCACTTATTCTAGTAAATTCTCTAACCTATTCCCAAGCATTCCAAATTGTTTTGAAGATGTTGGATCTTGTTGGTACAACATGGAAGTTGTCTACTAAAAAATCACATATTGGGATATGTTTCAAAGATTTTTCCTTCTTAGGGACAACTTGCTGAACAAAATTTATAATTTTCCAAGGTTCCTCGCCACTCATAGCTTTGAAAATCCATTTAACAATGAGGGATATACCCTTCTTTTTAAAATAATTTATCCCTAATCCATCACCCTGCTTTCCTAGGAAATACCATTCCCTTTTGACATTATGTTTCTTTTTATTATCATTCCCATATGACCATAGGAACTATCTTATTTTATTTTTAACTTTATTTATTTCATAGCTACAAAAAATCCAAACTGAGGAATAATAGATTGTACATGATGAAAGGAATTTTTGGAAAACCTAGATTCTCCTTGCTAATGAAAGATTTGTTTATTCCAATTGTCTATTTCAGTGTCTATTTTACCTTTTACCCTTTTCCATATATCCTTGAATCATGGGTTAACTACAAAATGAATTCCTAAATATCTTACTTGTGTATTAGGTCCCCCCCATTAGAATTCTTGTTTGTTAAACCATTCTAGGGGAGTACATTCCCATCTTAATAAAATAGTTTTTCCTTTGGATAATTTAGTCCTAGAAGCTTCATAAAATATGTTGAGATTTTGTATTAGTTTACCAAATTTTCTTTTTCAAGTTTCAAAAATAGGCTTGAATCATCCACAAATTGTATTTTTGCAAATTCTTCACCATTAGGTAGGTTTAAAACTCTTACTTTAGGGATGAGGGTAAATTCATGTAAGAGATAAAAAATAGGGTCAAGACAAGGGGGAATCTTTTATTGATAGATATTTGGAGTGGTATCAATTTTGTTAGGCTTCCATTAATATCCACCTGTGATTCCATAAAATTTATAAAAAACATTAAAAGAAAAGGAATGGAGAATCCTAACTTTGTAATTATTCTAGAATGCAAACATGTATGAATGAATTTATTTGAAAATACACCAAATGTTTCTTAATAAAGTTAAATTATGGGGCCACCAAATTAGTGCAATTTCTTGGGGAACATGAACCACTTGAAATTGTAAAACTTATTAAAGCAACCAAATCTAGCATAGTTGTAACAAACATTTCACCATAAATAGATTGAACTACATAGATTAAAGAAAAAAATGATTATTCACCACATAAATTCTATTAGAAAAAAGAGAAACCATGAAACTAAAATATTTTTTATTAATATAGCTCCACAAAGAACAAAAAATTCTTCCCCCTTACAATGTGTAATGCATAGTCTTTTATAGAAATCAAACAAGAAAATAAATATCTTAATTATAATTGACAATTAGTTGATTTAGATAATGTGCATAGCTAATTTATTTTATTTCATCTCAAAAAGTAATTATAAATATAATAATATTTTTAACTTTTTCTTTTCAAAATGAGCATTTCAAAAGTATTATCTTGACTTCATGCAAACTCTTTTAGATCTATGCATGCCTATTTTCACTTCTATAATATAGGAACCAATTTTTATAAGTAGTGGGATCTATTTCCATTTATATTTTAAACTTTCATGATCCAAAATTGAAAAATTCAAATCATCTTGCAAAGTTTTGTTTCTATTGGTATTCTTTGAAAAAATTGTTAGCGATTTAGACTATTTAGCCATTTTGATGGGAATTTGTAATGTTCAAAGCTCTTTTGGTACTCGATGTGTATTTTTCAATATTATTCGCCTCATTGATCTTGTCACTCATTTTGCAAAATAAAACTCCAATAAGTTTAATTATAAATCATTAAATGTATCTAATTTTTGTTACACCTCTCTTTTCAGAATTGTTTAATTTTAACTATTGATAAATTAATACTTTTGATTTTTATTTTAAATTCTATTATCAAAATTTATGATTTGAAAGTAATCATGTGATATATTTTTAATTTTTTTATGATATGTGGAGAGAGAATACTGGTTGGATAAAGATTAAAATAAATAGATGTGAATTCTTAAATCCTTATGATGACTATTATTGCATATTTTATTATATTATGGATGTTGTGGAGACTAACTGCCTTATTATTTAAATGAGATATATGTAGGAAACTAGTTCCCCCTCTCAAATGACGACGAAGATTTTTACAAGAGAGAGAGAAACCTATATAAGAATGGAAAGCCATATTGAATACGAGAAATCACACACACATCCACAATATATATGTCTCTTGTTACATATTGGTGTTCACCTCAAGTCGCAAATGCAATGGTATATTGCATTGTAGCATTAAATAGTTATTTTATTTGTTTTCTTATCATCTTATTCTCATAACAAGTTATCCTTATTAATGTGCCATTTACTCATTACACTGTGTTTCTTTTTGTACTTAATGTAACTTGTTCAATGAGAACCCCATCACTTTTGAGTGTTTGGTCATTAAAATTGGTGAAAAATAAAGTAATATATTTGAATTTGAGTGACATATATGTACAAATAAAACCTATTGTATATTTTTGTAAATGTATATATGTATATCATTGCTATATATATATATATACAACCATAATAATATATAAATGATTTACCAAGCATAGCTTCAATTTACATATTAAGAACTTAATACAAAGATTTATATACCCGACCTTTATAAATCCAACTTAGGGTTTAAAAATTCCATTATCATATTTTTTTAAGCATTGACAAGATCATAACTTTAAAAAAATAGTTAGCTCTTACAGTATATAGAATCTTATACTTAACCCATTTTCTTTATTCCTAAATAGAAATTCCCTTTTTTTACAAACTTAGAGAAACATAAAATCTACTAAGAAAAAAATCATCTTTCATTTACTCAGGTTATAAAATATAAAATAGATCATATTATATAAAAATAAATACATGCCTAAAACTATGCAAGTGTAGGATATGGAATATTATATTTCACATTTACAATATCCATTAAATATATAAATCTATAGAACGTAAATTTTTCACATCTAAACCCTTCAAAGGGGAATATCAAAACCCATCTCTATGTACATGCAAAGTTTTTTTTTAAACAATAAAGAGTTTCCAATACTTAGTGATTGATAAATCTTAATATGGTTTACCCAAGGTATCATGATAGTAATAAAATCTTAACCCAATCCTATATACATTTATAAAAGAAATATTATCAAAACATAGTCATTTTTACCAAATAAAATAAAATAAAGATATTGTCTAAGCCTTTTAAATTCCATAAGAAATAGAGAAATAAACTCTATTTAAAAAAAATTCATTGAAAAATCATGAAATGAACAATCAAATACTATTTATATCAAGAAACAGACAAGAATATTTAAAAAAAAATACAAATCTCCTCCATTTCCTCCTTGTTTCCTTCACACTTGAAGAAGGACATGCTAGGATTCCACTTGTTTTCCTTCTTTTGAAGAGAAAAAAACTCATTTTGGAAGGAGAAGAATTTTTATTGAGCCGAAAACCTATTTGAAAAGAGATCAAAGATGGTTTTGAAGAGATAATAAGAAGAAATTTATATAAGGAGGATTTTTATTTACACTTGAATGTACATCTACTACAAGTGTTGGAGATTTTTAGAGGTAGGATTTGTATTCATACTATCAATTTTTTTGTAAGAAAAAATATAGTGATGATTTAGGCTATGATTCCATTTTTTTACCATAATTGAAACAAGTTCAAGACTATAATACTTGTCTTATATTCGTTGTAAACATGTATGTTGTGTAAATTTTATTTGTTCATGTGTTGTCCTTTTTTTTCTTTTTTCTCTAGGTGTAGGACGAGCACATGCTCTCTCAAATTTGTTAGAAAACTCCTTTTTTCAAGTTGGGAGAGTAGATGTCCTTGAGGGGGAAGTTTAATGGGTAAGAGTAAAAATGTGATGCAATTAGAAAACTATTAGATATTATGTTTGGGGAGGATTTATGATGTTTAATTTTGATTTGTATGGTAGTTATAAGAGGATAATTTCAAGAGGGGAGTGGTGCAGGAGCACCTCTAGGAAGCACCTAGACAAGTGACTAGGAAATAGGAAAGTTTTGGAAATGTTTGTTTTTCTTATGATAAGGTCATGTTGACCATTATTTTGTGTGCTAGCTTTACACAAAGCTCAGTCAGGAGCTATCAATAGCTATAGTGTTATGAGTTTTTCAACTCTAGTTTAGTAATTAGCTTGGATTTGCCATTTAGAGTAGTGTGTTTTGCAAATTTTGGAAAAGGAGAGTTTGTAATGACTTAACCGGCCATGGAACACTTGAGGCTCGAGCCTAACTGAATTTGAATGTGTACTTAAGCTGTACCTTGACCTATGAGAAAGGTTGGAAGGTTTGGAGTTTGAAAAACAATTTGTAATTGGAAATTCCCATGAATGCAAAGCGAGGACAGCAGACAGATTAACTGTATTTACTTTGTTTGAGTTCTTGATTGTGTATTCATGAATTAACCAGACATCTTAGATTGGTTGGAAGGAAATTTAATTGTTCTTAGAGGCTTTGGTGAATAGTAGAGTAGCTTAATCATTGTTGCATAGTTTGTTTCTTAGTTTCTTGATTGCTTTCTTTTGCTGATCAGTCTAGTAGTTGTAGATTATGGAGTCTCAGACCTCTGTCTTCCCCTATACCTAGTGTATAGCCTATGGGGGATGAGGCTGAGCTCCATACCTATAAATAATGTAGGTTTAGGAGTCTTTAGGAGGAGCAAGTCCTTGAGGAAAGTCACTTCCTAGGTGAGCTTGGCAATGCCCGGCTAGGAAGGACAGTGCTAAAAAGCACATATTTTGTAGGATAGACTTCTCTAGGGAAAACCCCATGGTAGAAGTGTGGAAGGAGGTCCCACAGAGGCTTGGTACCAAGGAGGAGACTCCAACAATTGGGATACCAAGCAAACTCTTTGACAGACCAGCCGGGTGGCCAGGAATTGGTAAAAAAAAAAACCCTAAAGTTTGCTAAAAGAGGAGGACAGTCCTATGTACGGCTAGAGAAGACATATGGGCTTTGAAATCTTGAAGAGGATGGTCTAGGTACCAGGAATCCATGAAAAAGAAGTAGGGTTCTTTGGAGAAGTTGTGAGCAATATCTTGTTTTCCTCGGCTAGAAGACCTAATTGGGGGCTCAAGGCTTGTAGCCTTTTTAAACCCTAAATAAGGGTTTGGGATGAGCGATGGAGAAATGGTAGTTAATGGTGGTCCAAGAATCCTGATAGGATGCCAAGGAGCATGTTGACATTTAATGACAACCCTGCAAGGATCTAGTTGTGAGTTGTGTGAATTTGGCCTTTAGGGAGGATTAAGGGTCAAGGTGAACAGAGGCTAAGCACCAAGAATTGGTTGTGTAGTATGATAATGGTTGGAAGAGGTGATGGCCAGTAGAACCAGGGGTATCTGTAGATGAGTCAGGGCCTAAAGGTTGAGTGGTGAAAGAAGCCACATAAGGGGATTGCTGAGGTGAGACCCGGAGCATGGAAGTGTGAATGCTTTCATCCAAACCCTCTTACACCAGGGAGGTTGGTGTTGTAGATAAATATTATTGTTGAATACATTTCCTTGTAGTAGATTTAATCTCTCTCGCTCAATTATTTTCTTCAATAACACTTGTCTAAACTCATGAAATTTAATATGTTTATGTGTGGGCAGGTGCATGGAGATGGGTAGCCAATTTATGGCCACTTTCAAAAAAAAGTTTTGAAAATTCATAACACAAGCACATTGTAACATGCTCGTGTTATGGCTTGTTGGGCTGAGCCTGAGGCTTGGACAATACAAGCCCATAACGCACTCGTGTTATGACATGTTAAAAGTCAAAAAAAGTGAAACTCATTCACTCTTCATTTTGATTGTTTTTTTTGTTGTGCTCACATTCTAGTAGGAGGCATTGTGAAAAAATATTCACCAATGGTTCCTATTTATTCGCAACGATGGCACCATGACAACGAGGAGATGTGAGAGGTAAGGATTGTTTTTTTTTTGAGTTTGTTAGTTTTAGGTTGTATTTGATTTTTAATTTTTTAAAATTTTTAGGAGATGCAAATCAATCTGCAAACCCTTAAAATCCTCAACAAGAAGAGAAACCAAATCCTGAAGAAAAAAATCAACCACAACAACAACCTCCTCCACCAATCACTCAAGCCCCTCCTGGCACTCAACAAAATTTAATGAGTGAAATTGAGAACAAAAAAAAGAAAATTGAGGATTTAATCAGTAGGTTGAGTGATCCAAATGGTTCAACTGCAGAAAGAATCACCCTATCAAGTTCATTGAAAGATATGTTAAAAAATGTAGATTCAATTAGCAAACAAATAACTAGATGGCAAGATAGGAGGTAGGTGACTAGGGCTTATTATGTGAATAAACTATCATATAAAGATGTAAAGGATTTAAAAATTACAAAAGGTGATTTGTGCTCATTATTCACTTACCCACACACAAATCAAAATCTTACCCTCAATGCGAAGAGGTTTTCTATTCATTGGTGCCACCACCAACAAATTAGGAACCATTTTTATGATAGGTGGTACATGCTCTTTGATTACCCACTGTACAACAATTATGAAGTCCCACAATATTTCCTTAAGAAACTATACAGTGAGTTCATATTGAACAAAATTGAAAATTATTTTAATATGACGGACTTCTAGGGGGGAGGTGGGGGATTGGCTTAGGATAGACCTAGTGCACAGTTGGATCCTACATGGCAAGGGAGACAAGCTCTCACTAGGCTGCCTCGTGAGCACGTTGTTATGCCTTCCATCAAGAAGGAGAGTGTCGATGTAGAGACATTACAGGCAATCAATAGTTTGACCCAGAGTGTCATCCATCATACTAGCCCTATTCTATAGCTCCATCCAGGGGAGTCTTCAAGTGGTGGTCTTCAAACCCATGTGTGTCAATCTTGCGGGGTGACTTATTCATATGACCCCACCGACACTAAAGCAGATGCTATGTAGGATCCATCTGTAGCTACGGAGATAGAGAGGGCAGTTGACATTTTTTATGAGGTGTATGGGATTGATAATTAGGTAAAAGTTAGCGTATTCATTGGATTGAATTTATTAAATTTCAATTTTGAAATGAAAGATTAACTAATTTAGTTTTATTATTTTAATAAAATTGTAGGGTCACACTGTTGAGACTAGATACATCATCCCTCCACTTACTTATTTCTACAATACACCTATCAGTGGGGTATGTAACTAGTAAAAAATTATAAATTTATTACATGTTAATAACATTGTTTTAGGAATGGTATTTTAATATGTGATTTTGGATGTTGAATAGGCTAATATTGAAGGTTTCAAGGGAACACCTCCCAATGCCAGTGGATTTACTCAAACCTACACGAAGGTAATAGAATAAAGAGTTTAACTAATGAATTGTACTTAATAGATTTGTGTATTTTATATGCACATCATTGATTACGTTGAATAATTTTTTGTTTTATTTTCAGATCATGTTGCAAGGAGAAACACCTCTAAATATGATGAGGGAAATGGAGATCAGTGTTTCATCTTCTATACAATCCTCGATGGCTCTGACAGGGGAGGTATGAGACAAATTAGTAAATTTCAATTTACATTTGTTGTTATAGATGTTAGTTAATGAAAAATCAAACCATTATTGATTCATAGTTTAATTTCTATTTGGATGGTTTATAAAGGGCTTGAGTATGCCTGAGCATGGGTGTGTGAATATTTCCCTTATGGAGAAAGATCATGATATGGCGATAAGTGATTATTTTGTCAAATATATCATTTTTTATAATGTAATTTTTTATATATTCATGTCTTTAATTCTTATTATAACAGTTAAAACTTCACAATGAACTAAACACTAGGAGAAGGAGCAAGAGCACTCCTCAAGTGCAGCACAAACAAGTGACAGACCCATTTCCATCTGATCAGCAAGAAAGGGAAATAAATTCTTTCCAAAGTATGGAGAGTAATGACTTTTGATTGGAGAGCAATGAATTTTGATTCCAGAGCCCTATGTTGTATGCCTACATGGCAGTTTTGTACATATTTTGTATTGGACATGTATTTGACATTGCATGCCTATATGGAATTCTTGTAAGCCTATATGGCTATTTTGTACATATATTTCATACTTATATTGACTTTTTTGATGTATTCCTACATGGCTATTTGGTTAATACAAATATTTTTTATCGATGGTGTCCATATTTACATTCTAAATTGATGGTTCAATATATATGAGTTATGTGTATTCAGGTGTATACTTTACAGCTTACATGTATACTTTGTGACTTACGTGTGTTCCAATGTATACTTTGCGACTTACATGTTTTCATGCATATACTTTGTATTAATTTGTGTATACTATGTATTCGTGTGTATAGTTCAAGGCTTATGTGTTTTTGAGTACTTGTGCTTCGCTTATTCACATGTACATGCTTGAATTATTCACGTGTATAATTATTAATCGGTTAGCCCTAGCATTGATCATTGTTGTCCTTCATGGTTTGTCTTGAATATTAATTAATTGATGCTAAACAACTTTATCTAAAAGAAAAAAAGACATTTTAAATTGGTATTCCATGAAATGATTCATAAAAAGATTCCAATATTTTCTTGATGCGTCACCATATAAGTATGTCGAAAGATTTATATGTAAAATTTTTGCAATATTATTTCTTGTATACAAAATGGACTTGAGAGAAAGAAAGTTATAATTTATAATACAAATAAGAAATGGACTCAACGCTATCCTAGACCCTTGAATAGGTCTATTTAACAAAGAAACATGCTCTCAATCACTCTTCCAATTGAAAAACACCATTGGAAAGCATTTACTTGTCTGCAAATCCACAAAATCCACAATTTTTAGGGCATGATTGGCCCTCTAACCCCACTATCCTCTAAACCCTCACTTTTCTCAAATTTCACTAGGGTTTATTGAAAACCCCATATCCAGATGTCATAAAACCACAAAACCTCTTCCAACACTCTTCATTCTACTTGCACAAACTTATTTGACCACCAAATTATAGCGCCCCTTGACTTTACCCACTTTTACTCCCTCAAACCTCTTTTTTTCATTCAAAACCCCTCTATTCCCAATTAGGGCATCATGCCATAACATAATTTTGACCTCCCTTGTCCTTGCAAACTATTTGAACACATAAAACTCCACAACCCCACCATATTTCCAACATATTCTAATTTATTCTCAAGCAATTTCTTCTTTTCACCTCATCTAGCCTTGCTTTTAAGGCCTAAGTTCTAAATTTTGAATAGGGGAAGTGTTAGTAATCTCTTCCAATGCCTTTACAATTCTATTTTATTATTTTAACTTATATAATCGACTCAAATGACCCCACACTAACTCAAAACTAAAAGCAAGATTATAGAATGGGCTATCATGGCCTTATTTGACATTATAATGACTAAAACCACTAAGCTCGACCTTATTCATCAAATGGAGGAACAAGGTGCTCTACACCAATGATTATGCACTTTTTGTGTGGAATACTCGGACTTCTCAACCATCGTGTGTATGTTTCTCTTTTCCATTGTTTTGCATGCCATCATAAGGGATAAAGTCGGTTGAACATAACTCAGATCAATTCTGCATGTTTGGGTATGAAAGAGGACCATGTATAGCATAAACCTACCTATTGGGATGCATTGGAGTAATTAGTTTGGTCACATGAATTGAAAAATAAAATTTGCACCACTTTGCAACTTTACACTGCTTCCATTTGACACTTTTTCCATCAAGTGAAAACTAGACACCATAGGAAAACGACTCTGAGATAACAAAAATCGAGAGAGATTATTATAGAGGGGCCCAATTTGATCCTGTAGGCTCAGATGAAGATTTTGTAAGCATCACATTTTTTGAGTAATAGCCCGTTAAAGTTTGCTTCCCTTTTGCACTTCGGACCCTTAAGGGATCGATCTGGTTGAACATAGCTTAGAGCAATTCCGCATGTTTGGGTGTGAAAGAAGAAAATGCCTAGCGTAAATATACCTTTTTAGATGCGTTGGAATAGTTTGTTTGGTCACATATGTTGTAGAACGAATCTTGCACCACTTTGCAACTTTGTACTGCTTGCATTTGACACTTTTTCCATCAAGTAAAAATCCATTGCCATGGGAAAACCACTATGAGATAGCCAAAACCAAGAGAGGTTTTTGTAGAGGGGTCCAACACAATCCTGTAGGATCAGGTGAGAAGTTTCTAAGCATCACGATATTTGAGTAACAACATGCTAAATTTTACAACCATTTTGCTCATTGGACCCTTAAGGGATCAATCCGGTGGAATGTAGCTCAAAGCGATTCCGTGTGTTTGGGTGCGAAAGAATACCATGCCTAGTCTATACATACCTATTCAAATGCATTGGAATAGTCCTCTTCATCACATGAGTTGCAAAACAAAATTTGCACCACTTTGCAACTTTGCACTGCTTGCATTGGACACTTTTTCCATCAAGTGAAAATCTGCCACCACGAGAAAACCACTTTGAGATAGCCAAAATTGAGAGAAATTTTGTAGAGGGGTCCAATGTGATCCTATAGGATTAGACAAGAATTTTCTAAGCATAATGGTATCCAAGTAACAACATGATGAAATTTGCAGTCATTTAGCACTATGGACTCTTAAAGGATCGATCTGGTTGAACGCAACTCATAGTGATTATGCATGTTTTGGTGTAAAAAAGGACCATGCCTAACCTAAAAATACCTATTCGGATATGTTGGAATATTATGCTTGGTCACATGAGTTGCAGAATGAAAGATGTACCACTTTGCAACTTTTCCCTGCTTGCGTTTCCGCCACCACGAGAAAAAAACTTTGAGATAGCCAAAACCGAGAGAGATTTTTTTAGAGGGGCCCAACATGATCTTGTAGGATCAAATGAGAAGTTTCTAAGCATCACTGTATCCGAGTAACAACATGCTGAATTTTGCAGCCATTTAACACTTTGCACTCTTAAGGGATTGATTTGGTTGATTGTAGCTCAGAGCGATTCTACATGTTTGGGTGAAAAAGAGGACTGTGTCTAGCATAAAAATATTTGTTCAGACACATTGAAATATTATTCTTGGTAACACAAGTTGCAAAATGAAAGTTTCACCACTTTACAACTTTGCACTACTTGCATTTGACACTTTTTCCATCAAGTGAAAATCCATTGCCATGAGAAAACCACTCTGAGATAGCCAAAATCAAGAGAATTTTTTGTAGAGGGGCCCAATGTGATTTTTTAGGATCAGACAAGAATTTTCTAAGCATCACGGTATCCAAGTAACAACATGATGAAGTTTGCAGTCATTTAGTACTTTGGACTCTTAAGGGATCAATCCGATTGAATGTACCTCAGATCGATTTCGTGTGTTTGGGTGCGAAACAGGATGATTCCTAGCATAATCATACCTATTCGCATATTTTAGAATAGTCTGCTTGGTCACATAAGTTTTAAAACAAAAGTTGCACCACTTCGCAACTTTGCACTGCTTGCATTTGACACTTTTTCAATCAAGTGAAAATCCACCAGCACGGGAAAACCACTCCAAGATAGCCAAAGTTGAGAGAGGTTTTTGTAGAGGGGCCCAAATCGATCCTTTAGGATTAGATGAGAATTTTCTAAGCATCATAGTATCCGAGTAACAAAATGTTGAAGTTTGCAACCATTTAACACTTTGTACTCTTAAAGGATCGATTCAGTTGAACGTAACTCAGGGTGATTCTGCATGTTTGTGTGTGAAAGAGGACCATGCCTAGTGTAAAAATACCTATTCCAATGAATTGGGATAGTTCGCTTGGCCACACGAGTTGGAGAACAAAATTTGCACCACTTTGCAACTTTTTTCTGCTTGCATTTGACACTTTTTCCATCAAGTGAAAATCCACTACCACGGGAAAACCACTCTGAGATAGCCAAAATCGAGAGAGGTTTTTGTAGAGGGACCCAACCCAATCCTGTAAGATCAGAAAATAATTTTCTAAGCATCATGGTATCCGATTAAAAACATGTTGAAGTTTGTAGCCATTTAGCACTTTGGACTCTTAAGGGATCGATCTGGTGGAACGTACCTCAGAGTGATTATGTGTGTTTGGGTGTGAAAGAGGACCATGCCTAGTGTAAATGTACCATTCCTACTATAAATTTACCATTTACTTAGAATAAGATCAATAAAATTCATTGTTTCCTTGCATTTTTCTATATTTTTACCAGAAATCTAATGTTTCCTTGAACTGTAAGGTTCCCTATAGGGTGATTGTGTTCTCTTTTTCAATATCTTTGTGTTTCCACAGACCCAATGCATATTTAGAAACCCATTTTTATGTTAGGGTGCTTATTTGGTGAAAGGGAATAAGTTTTATGGGGTTTGTGTTGTTGCCCCTATAGATTTTGATGGAAAAGGGCATGAAAATGAGGTTTCACCCTAGGGTTTGATAAAATATGGTATGTAGAGGTTGGGTTATTATCTTTTGAGTTTTTGCATGTGATTTTAAGAAGGTTTGAGGTGGTGGCATGTTCTGGTAAGGTGTGGAACCATTCCTTTCAATAAACCCTCCTCATACTAGTATAAAATAAGGGTTTGGTGGTTTGGCATGGAGGAGTGAGTTTCTCCTGAGACAAATTGTGGATCTGAGAGTTAGGATACATGAGAATTGCTTCCCCAACAAGTTCAGGGGGTTGTTGAATGTTTAAAGCTATGCTCTTTAGCAAATTAGGCCTAGTTAGCCTAATGAGGACAATAAACGTCATTTTTTATGCACATGTTCCAAGATAGTCACTATTGATTTTGAAGTATGTTTTGTAACTCAATAATATCTATGTAGATCATTTTTTTTTTGTGAATTCATTTGAGAATTTTTCCTCAAAACACCACTTGGAGCCACACTTTCACTTGGAAATTCATCATAAAACCCTGTAGTAGCAACCCCACCTTTGTTTCTTAAATTCCCCTGCATAGATAAACACACACACACCTAAAACATCCTAAGACTAACTTACTCTACTGATCTAAATGATCAAATTCGGTGGATTAGTCATTATTGGTTATCTAGACTCTCAAAACCCCAATCTTGAGGGTTTACAAACCAAGTTGAGAAAAATCAGTTCAAACTAATGATAAAATCAATGGATACCCTCCTAAATAGATTCAAATGAAATATACTTCACTATTCTACCTTAAACAACAAGATTCAGGTCCTTAAAACTATTGTACAAGCCATATAAGTTAATGAATAATTGGAAAAATTCATAAAATCACTAAAATAGGGACTTTATTGATTGTAAATCTTCAAGAATACAAAAGATCTCTATTTTTCTCAACCTCAAATTCTTTATATCACTTCTCTAATCACCTAATGACCTCTTTGAGAATTTGAATACATTACATATGACCTTCACATGACCTTTTTCACATTGTTTACATTTCAGAATTCAAATTTTGCAAATTTGCCTATTGAAGGCATTTAGAGAACAAGGTGTTACTGCACCAAACATGAACTCTAAAATTAAAGTATTTGAGTAAATCTGATTACAAGTAAATCTCATTACAATGCCTAAGGTACTTCATTCTCATAGATCTTTTACAATGTCACTCATACATTTGAGATTCTCTTTAAATGTCTACATCATAGGTGCTCATTATGAGGTTAACTTCAATTGAGTAACTTGAGATTCCCTCACCAAACTTCAAACACTCTTTCACCAAGCTTCAAACGCTCTTTTATAATGGCTTGAAATTAGAATTGAGATTTTTCAATATCATTAAAATAAGGATGTTGCAATGCTTTTTTGGCTGAGATTCTCTTTGATGGTTCATAAATCAAAATTTTCTGCAACGAGAGACCAATCAATTTTTAGTAGTTTACTTACAAATATGCAAAGTAAAAGAGAAAAAGAAAGAGAATCCAAAATGGAAATGAAATAAAAATAGATGGAAGGCACTTATAGATAGGCCTACAAGTCTCACAACTTAGTCACTCCTAGTCATACATCTTTACTAGGAATTCCAACATACCTATTGCACACAACACATCTCATGAATAGAGTAAGTTGAAATTTGAGATGCTCTTATAATGTCTACATCATAGCTACTCATGATAAGGTTAACTTTAAATGAATGAATTTAAATTCCCTCACAGAGCTTTGCAGACACTTTTGTAATGGCTTAAAATCATGATTGATATTTTTCAAGATCATCAAAATAAGGATGTTGCATTGCTTTTATGGCTGACATTCTCTTGGATGGATCATAAATGTGCATTTTCTATAAGCGGACACCAATCAATTTCTAGTAGGTTAATTACAAATAGGAAAAGTAAAAGAAGATGATAGCATTGCCATCAAAAAAATTAATGTGCATACAAGTATAAATTAATAAGAACCGATGTGCATACTTACAAATTAATCCAACGAACCATTGGGGTTTGCTCTACTCTTTATTGTGTCAAGTATTGCTCTATGGTTAGACTCGCGGAACTTCCACAAGACCTTGTTCAAAGGTCTACCCCCATATTTGGTCAAATGAACATTGGATATCATGACAAGTTTTGAGTAATGAAGAATCTTATGATGCGTGTAAAAGTCCTGAAATAGCCAATGTTTAACACTCTTATGTGGGTACCTTCTAAGCAACATTCTAGTAACAACAACTGAGCCTATAGGATATTCGATGTTTTCTCCATCTATAACTAGGGCCTACAATTTATTTTTGGCCTCAACACAACAACACAAGTAATAGTATGTTCCCTCTTCATTGTCTTCATCTGCAATAGCTGCATAAAATTGCCTTGTATTGATATGTGCAGAAAATCTCTTGAAATTAGTCAACATTACGAATACACTACAAATTAATATAACAATATGGAATTTCAAAATATAAGCAAGAAAATAAATTACCCAGTTGAGCTAGATCTAATACGTGGTCAAAGTCGACTGATGATTCCATCTATGTTAGTTCCAATACTCTCGAAGGGCGATACATGTGAAGTGGGTTGAGATAGCTTGTCAACCATTTGTCAACCCACTCCCTTGACTCACAATCATTCTAGTCTTGCATTGTACATGAAGAAAAAAATCATGCCATATTGTGTGTATCGATACTCCATGAACCTTCTTTTGAGCTAAGGAAAGAGTGTAGCTCACTTGATCATGTTAGTGTACAACAATCCTCATATGGTGCAATGTTAGTATCATCCATCAACCAAAAAATCTACAAAGTGAAGAAGTACCTTCATTACCTAGACCCGTCGAAGCATTACACCACTCGATGATTGATCTTGCATCTGTCAACTTTGCACTGTATTTATACTTTAACTCTTCTAGTGTTAATGTTTTCTTCAGGCATGCTCCTGCACCATCATGCTCCCCCTTTCCATGCTTGACCTCACAAAAGTTCCACATATGTTGAACACCTGTAATGGCATGCATCTTGCACAACTAGTAGAACATGTGTGAGTTCTTGAACTATGTTGCACAATTATCTCACCATATTATACATCGATTGTATGTTATGCCCCTCTGAGCTAAACCATTGTAGAAAATATGGAAGCAACCTTGCATGAACTCTGGAGAATGTGTGCGATCATCACTAATGTAAAAGTGGTACTCCCTCAATACCTTCCTTTGGTGCTTTGTACTATCAAATGCATGAATGAATGCTATGTGCATAAATTTCGAAACCTGTGTGCAGTTGTAATATTGTGACTACACCTCATGATGTGGTTGTAGAGTGTAGTTCTTCACAAAATCAAACACTGATACTATGTTTCCAACTGGAAATGTGTCCTTTCATAGCTTGAATTGTGTGTCCAACCATTGGGCTCTATGGGTATGCATTGCATACTTAGATAGTATATTGGCACAAAACATGGACATAAACTAATACATTGATCTTCTGAATAGCCAAATCACACCTTTTATTCTTGAGACCCATCTTTTGTAGCATATTCCATGGTTTTATACTTCCTAAACTCTACTACTTTTTGTCCCACCTCATCTATGCTTTCCATATGTTGACATATTAGCATACGGTGGAAGCCACCACAACACTTGCATGAACCATCCAAGCATGTTGTCCTATAGAATATCTGGCCATCCTCTATTTCACATAATTTTTTTGATAAGAACACTCTTGAAGATTTTGTTGGGGCTTCTATTCCACAATCCTGCAAAACATCATTAGTATGCAAATCTAAACTTACAAAATGATAAACACCATAATTATTAGAGAATTCAATATGTAGTCTACAACATCAAGTAGTGTGTGTGTGATTTATCTTGACATAAAAATGTTTAAGCATTTCAAAAAATCTTTGATAAATACTAATTTGAAGATAATCATTTTGAAATTTATGAAAAAATTGGGTTTGAGTCATATCCAAAAAATGCTTTGGATGTGGCTCACGGTTCCAACTACCGATTCTCCTTCTTACCACATCTCTTTGATTCAAAGATGTCCTTGTGTTATTCTTCTGGAATACTCTTCAATTAGTGTTCTAAAGGCTTCAACAACTTTTTTTATCTTTTTATGGCAGTCTCCCCGAGAATGTCCATAATTCATTTGAATCGATGCCCTCAATTCTTTGCCACCTTTGAACGGATCTTGATAAATTTTTTCTTATAATTCTCATTTTTTAACTCGTCTTTCTAATGAGACAAGCTATCTTTGTCTGACTGCTTACCAAATTCAATGTAATGACATGTCGTGTGACATTACTATCCTTTGAGCATGAGGTCTTACCCACACTCTCATATGCATCCATTAGATTCTTCACAATAGTGTTTTCACTCGATGCATTCGATGTTCTGAACCCAAGAGTCTTCATGATGTCTCTATACTTTATACCCTACATCATTTCAACAAATAGTTGACATCTTGTGGTGTCATTTAGCTTTCAAAGTACAATTTCCAAATCTTATCAGCATATCTTGTTCAAGTGCATGCTAGAATCTTACCTTCCATGTGCTACAAAATATCCTCATCAATATTAATCAAATACTTTGGCTTTCTACGCAAAATTCTAGGTGGTGTTCTCCTAGGTACATACATCTCAACATTACGAATTTCATCAATATTTAATTGAGGTGGGCTAGATTGTGTACCTTCGATCGATGATGGAGTAGAAGACATACATTGAGGTTCTCATGGGGATGATGGCATACCTTCTTCGTCAAATCTGAGTGATGATGTACTCTCAACTTGAGATGCGCTCAATGGTGTCCAACCATATTTACTTTCTATAGATGGTGTCCCTCCATATTCACTTGTGGTAGCTAGTGTCCCTCCATATTTGCTTGTGCTTAATGGTGTCCCTTCATATTCACTTTATATAGAGGGTGTGTATCCAACTACGGTATCTGAATCTTTCTTACCACGATTATTTTGCATTCGTGCCCTTTGTGCTTCAAAATCTTGTTCTCTTTTTGATGGTTGAGGTTCCTCTTTAGTTGGCTTTTTTTCATCAATAATACCCAATTTATTCTTCAACATGGTCAATAATTTTACCTGTAGCATGGAAATGAGATGAATATTAGTTCCTAAAATATTTATCCATTCAAATAAATGAAATATATGTCATTCAAGGCTTCATAAAAACTACTTACAATCATCTTGTAGAAGACTATTTCTAGTATAGACAAAGGTGGTGTAAGGGCATGCCATGATTACAAGATAGGCAGAATTACATTATTTTCCTTGTGTAAATGGGGTGTTAAAGAAGGGTTTTGATGAAATTTCGAATGAACCTTCTGTGTAATGGATGTTTGATCTTGTGCATGACATTTTTGAAGTGTTGTTGGTATTGGTGAGGTCTGCTAATCCCGATTGTCAAGACTTTCAATAAGCCCTAGGTTATTTGCATGAAAGTTGAGGGTTTGGTTTTAAGGTTTGAAAATCATTTAAAATGGTGTATTGACCCATTCCTCTCACTGTGGCCACTATAACTTGAGGAATGGTTCTACAACATCACTAAAAAGGTGTGGGAATGTTGAGTCTATACAGGGGAAATTTGGTGTTGTCCATGTGAATTTGAGAGGTTTTGACATGCTAAAGTTAGTATTGTGTTAGGGCAGCATTTTTTCTTGTTGAATTGAGTTTGTGCGGTCCATTTTAGACATGTTTAAGGTAGTGGCATGTCTTGATAAGGCTGGGAAGTGTGTTTTCCAATAAGCCCTAGGTTATTTGCCTTAAAAAGAGGGTTTTTGGTTTTGGAATCTTGTTGGATGAATTTATGAGAAGTAATTGTGAATTATTTGGTTTGAATACATGTAAATTTATGCCCACATGTTTTTGGAGGTTTTGGTCAAGTTTCAAGATAATTTCATTTCCTAAAGTGTCCTAATTTGGGGCCTAGTTGGCGTAGAAAGCCTTATTTGAGAAAGTTGTTACAAAGTAACCAATAGTGGTTTGTTGGCATGTGATTATGTACCCTGAAGGGTCCTTGAAATGGTTCAAGTCTTAGTCTGAAAGAATCTTATCGAGAAGAAATACCCGATTGAATGAGTTGGCAATGGTACAAGGAAGAGTGTTGATTTGGTGAAAAGTGAAGAGTTTTGAGAATTGTGCCTTGTGAATTATTATTATTGGTTGATTTTTTTAATTTAGTTGTGTTGCAAGACCTCCCTTGGTTGCATCACAATTCAAATTATTTTTCCATGCTTCGATTTTGATAACAACCTAAGGTTATAATGACAAACAAACAATTATCAACATGGAATATAATTGTTTGACAAAATACCTCAATGAAAGCTTCAAAGAGTGTTATACACTTCCATAATAAAGGATTAACAAATGATGTTTTATTTGACTTCCTTAAAACTTATATCATATATATGTGTATACAAAATGTGGAAGCATACACAAGGTAAGTCAATTGTTAAATAACAAAATGCCTCAAAGAGACGTGGTTTAAAAATGAAATTGGAAAGTATAGAATTGTGTAATTTAAAATGTGCATTGACAATCTAAGGTTATAATGACAAAAAAACAATGAACATGGAATATGTAAAATAAAAAAAATGAAAGCAAGCCATAATAGAATGAAAGAAAATGTGTAAAGACTTCACATACCTAAAAAACTAGATTTTCAAATGGAGGAGTTCAACCCAATTATGTAGCCTTAGCTTCTTCTTTCTTCAAACTCCTCAACAATTTGACTTTTTCAAAAGCATGTTCCCCTCCAAACTTCAATTTTATATCAGTTTTCAATGGAATTCAAACTTGAATTGATAATATATGTCTTTCAACGTGAAAAATCTTCTATTTCATGCAAAGGTGGTAGAAAGATCATGGAAAAGGTGGTGGAATGTGAAAAACATGCTTGCACACTTCACAACATAATCAAAAAGCTACTTTTTATCAGAGCACATGTAGAACCAGGAGAATATGCAGAATGTGGGCCTTGAGATCATGAGTATATTGAGTTTCTTTACCATTTTTAGTGCAACACAAAACACACTCATGTTATTACACGATCACATATAATGCCAGTGCATTGGGTATGTGAAGGATCATCATGGAAAAAATAGGCCCTTAAGTGGCAAAACAATAAAAAAAATCAGAGTTAGGCATCTTGACATAAAAATTTCAATAAGTTATTTATATTATTTCAAAAATATGTAAGAATAGAATTTGTAGAAAATTGAATGTAGTCTCTAAATTACTAGGTTTATTTACAAAAAAGTAAAATCTATCTGGTAAAAATTTGAAATTTCAATACAATAGTACTCAAATTTCAAGGAAACAATAAGAAGTAGGTGTCTGTCTGACCACCCTAACCACATTAAAATGATAAAAAAATTTATAATATTTTAGATATAAGTAGAGGACTCATGTCCTGATGTGATGCATATTTTTTGTAATTTGTTTCCAATTAAATAATTAGTTATAATTTTTTTATGACAACTTTTAAAAAATATAGAGACTCGTATGTCTGACCACCTTAACTTGGTCAAAACTTCATGAAATTCATTTTTTTCTTTTTCAATCTTATATTATACAAAGCATAGAATGTGACACATGTTTTGGATTCAAAAAATATGATATTGTCTAAAATTTATAGATTTTTTTCAATCAACCTAAAAAATCAGCACTTTAGTCATAATTCAATAGAAGATGAATAATAATTATTTATTAAATTCAAACTAAAGCATAATTTATATTGGTGGAAAGTTGAGAATCTCCTTTAAAAACCCTTTTCGTTTCATCAATTTTGGGTTATAAAAATGTTGGCAGCCACATACCCATCATATTGCCACTTTTTGGCCCATCATGATCTTGCACATACCCCGTTATTTCTTCCTAAAACAGACATATCTCTACTTCTTCAAAACGTGCTCACATTATGAGAAATTTAGTTTTTTAATAGATTTATTTTCTCTCTTTTTCTATACCCTATATGGTGCAGGAGCACCTAGGAAACACTAGGCATTAGGAAGTCTAGGATGAAATTTTTTTTTTGAAGTTACCATGAAGGTCATGTTGACCATTGCAATGGAATTAGAAGCTTAGGAATAATTAGTGATCACTACTGATCAGTAGTGATCAGTAGGGAAAGGTTTATTGAGTGTGGAAACTCACTTTTCCTAGTTTTCTTTGAATAGGCAAAAGTGGCAAAATGGTACATTTTGCACCTTTGCCACTTTGTCACCAACTTCCCTGGTGAAGGGGAAATTTAACTACTTTTTTGACCTATTTAGGGAAGGCCTCGACCTGTGTGAAAGGTTGGAAGACATTGGAAGTTTTTGTAATTTGGAAATTCATGAATGCTAGTGTGGGCAGTGAGAAGAATAAGTAAAATTTTGTGTTTACTTTGAGTTTGTGTGATTAGGAGCAATCATGGCTCTGTAGGTTATTGTAGTTTGTAGTATAACTATGTTCCAAGCTTTGTGTTGTGATAATTAGCTTGTTTGATCAATTTCCAGGCATTGTTTTTTAAGTTAATTTGGTCTTTTTAGTTTACTGTTTTGACTGGTAGACTATAGTTGATGGAGTCCTAATTACTTTCCCACTGTACTTGTGTATGGGCCCTTGGGAAATGTGGTTAGGCTCCATGTATGTATATAAGCTAGGGTTAGGAGTGGTCAAGAGCCTTGCAAGCATGAAGAAAGACTTCTCCTAGGCGAGCTTGACAGTGCCCAGCTAGGAAAGTCAAGAAGTGCAAGGCACTTGGTTTTCAGGGGTGACCTTTCCTTGACAAATCACGTGATGGAAAGGTAGATGGAAGCCCTAAAAATGCTTGGTATGAAAGAGGGGACTTCACCAGTCCTTTTGATTGGAGAACAAACTAACAATCCATTGTGAGGTCAAGAAATGGCCTAAAAGAAGCCTAAATAGCAAAAAGGAGGGTTATGACAGTGTACGGTCAGGTGAAGATGATTACCTCCAGAATCTTTGAGGGATGGGTATAAGGACCAAGAAACCAAAGACAAAATTTTGTGCTCTTTGGAGAATTTAGGAGTGTTAACCTATTTCCTCGGAGAAAAAGACCTAATTGACAAGCCTAGAATTAGGGAACTAAAACCCTAGATGAGGGTTTGGTGAAAACGATGGAATAATGAAGCAAGGTGGAGTTTTTTAGAGCTAACTTAGGATGGTGGGAACCTATAGAAACCATCCCCATACCCCTGCAAAGAAAAAACTAAGAGTTGGGAGTAATTGGCCTTTAGGGAAGATTAAAGGCTAAGGGAAGAAAAGAAGCATTGCACCAAGATTGTCTTGGGAGGTTGAGTGTGAAATGGTAGTGGGTTTGGCCAGTAGAACCAGGGTTATCTATTTATGAGGTAGGACCTAAAGGTTAAGGTGGTGGAGACACCAAGGTGATCTTGCAAACAAAGATCCAGAGCATGGAGCAGTGCTTGTTCCATCCAACCCTACCCTATTAGATTGGTCGCAGAGCAAGTTGAAGATTTGGGAGAGAAACTTGTATGTCCGACCTTGAATCTAGTTGTTCCACAACCATGGTGACAAAAATTGAGTTGGAAAAGAAGGTTGAAAGATCAGGAGGAGGATAATAGGAGACTGAGAGAAAGACTAGCACAACTTGAGGAAGTATTGAGTAATGTGCAAACCAAGACCGAAGGGGTCAATGATAGATTGGAGGGAAGGGTACCAAAGAGTGAAGAGGTTGTAGAGGACGACAAGACCCCTAAACTTGAGCCTGTTTTGCAAGAAGAGCCTTTTGTTGAAGGCATTGAAAGCTTTGAGTGGAAAAGCACTTGAAGGAATACCACTATTTAGTGGGAAATTAGAAGTTGATCTAGTCATAGATTGGATAGAAGGCATGGAGAACCATTTTGAATATGATGGAGTCACTAAAGCACAGAGGGTGAAGGTGTCCAAGTCTAGATTAAGAGGATTAGCCTTGACATGGTGGAAATTCATCCAAACAGATAGGGAAAAGGAAGGCAAGAAGCCTATTTCAACTTGGAAGGGTATGGTTGCAAAAGTGAGAGAAGCATACATACCAGATGACTATGAGATTCAATTGCACAAGAAAAGACAAAGCTTGAGGCAAAGAGACCAAGATGTGAACACTTACATGGAGGAGTTTCAAAACCTTTGTATGAGGTCTAATGTTTCAGAAGATGAAAGTCTCAAGGTAGCTAGGTATCTTAATGGTTTGAAGTGGAACATCCAAGAAGAGATGGCTCTTTTAAGTCCAAAGACAGTACACCAATGTTACCAATTAGCTATGAAGATTGAGGAAGAGCAAGAGGAAACATGACCAAGCTTCTAAGGGTAGAGGCAAAGGTAGCGATTAAAGAGATCAAAGAGGATAGAGAGGTGGCTACCAAGGTATTGGCAATGAGCAAAGAAACCAAGGAGAGTCTAAACTCACTGAGCATGGAAGTGAAGCACTTTCTAGAGGAGGTTATGGAAGAGGTAGAGGATATCAAGGAGAATCCAATAGAGGAAGAGGAGTAGGTAGGATAAATTCATGTTTTGCTACTATGAAATGTTACCATTGTGGTCAAGTAGGCCATCCAACTTATAGATGCCCGAAGAAAGCATCTTCATCAAACACTGAGAAGAGGGTGGCATATGCACAAGAGGACACCATGAGCACCAAATCACCTGAGGTCAGTCATATAGAATCTGAAATGGGGGAGAATCTGATGTTTAGGAGAGTCTTGATCAGACAACCGGTCAAGGAAGAACCAAAACAAAGGAGAGCTCTATTTAGAGTGAGATGCAAGATACTTGGAAAAGTATGCAAGGTCATTGTAGATTCAGGTTCAACAGACAACATCATCTTAGAAGAGGCAGTAAAGAAGCTCAAATTGGAAAAGGTACCCCACACTAACCCCTACAAAGTGACATGGTTAAACAAAGGGCAGAGTGTTCTTGTTAATGAGCAAGTAATGGTGGAGTTTTCCATTGGAGGGTACAAGGATAAGCTAATGTGTGATGTATTACCCATGGATGCATTCCATCTACTGTTGGGTAGACCATGGTAGTATGATAGAAGTGCCATGTATGATGGGAAGGAGAATACTATCTCTTTTAAAAAGGATGGGAAGACTTTTAAGCTGCAGTCACTGTCAGAAGAAGAAGAGGGATAGTCAAAGACACCAAGTGTTTTGTTAAGTAGTGGTAAGGAGTTCCTTAACAACCTACACCAAGGGAGTGAAGGATATGTGATCATGTTGCAGTCCAAAGAGGAAGACAAGGTTAAGAAAATAGTCATACCCGAAGCAGTTCAAGACTTGTTAGAGCAGTACGAGGATATAGTTAGTGATGGGAAACCTGCAACTTTACCTCCAAAGAGAGCCATTAGTCATCAGATTGACTTCATACCTGGAGCATCATTGCCTAACAAAGCAACTTATAAGCTTACACTGGATCAGAATCTAGAGGTAGCTAGACAAGTGCAGGAGTTAATGGATCAAGGATGGATTAGGAAGAGCATCAACCCATGTGTAGTACCAGTGGTCTTAACATCAAAGAAAGGAGGCAAGTGAAGATTATGTACTGATTCTAGAGCAATAAATAGAATCACAATTAGGTATAGGTTCCCTATTCCAAGGATTGAAGACTTGATGGATTGTCTTGGAGGAGCTCAGTACTACACCAAGTTGGATCTCAAGAGTGGATACCATCATATAAAAATCAAGGATGGTGATGAGTGGAAGACAACATTCAAGACAAAAGATGAGTTATATGAGTGGAGAGTTATGCCATTTGGCCTCTCTAATGCCCCTAGCACATTCATGAGACTCATGAATGAAGTACTCAAAGACTT
The DNA here is from genome assembly GCA_007115665.2 of Sequoiadendron giganteum. Lineage (NCBI taxonomy): Eukaryota > Viridiplantae > Streptophyta > Pinopsida > Cupressales > Cupressaceae > Sequoiadendron > Sequoiadendron giganteum. The sequence goes on from CM021105.1 coordinate 87,459,291, forward strand.
TATAGGGATATTTGTGGTGGTATATCTTGATGATATACTCATCTTTAGCAAGACAGCAAAAGAACATCTAAAGCATGTGGAGATGGTTCTTAGAAGGTTGCAAGAGGAGAAGTTGGCCATCAACCTAGAGAAGTGTGAATTCTTTAAACAAGAGCTGATATACTTGGGTTTTATAGTGTCACAAGGATCATTGAAAATGGATCCAAGCAAGGTAGAAGCTATCCTAAACTAGCCTACACCAACCACAGGGACTGAGGTAAGAAATTTCCATGGATTGGCTCAATTCTGTAGGAAATTCATAAGAAAATTTAGTGGCATATGTGCACCAGTCCTAGATACAATCAAGGGTGGTTTGAAAACTAAGTTTGTGTGGACTCAAGAAGCTGAGAAAGGATTTGAGAAACTAAAGCAACTCAACCTATTCTCTACTACCAAGCTTTTACAAATTGTTTACTATGGAGTGTGATGCTAGTGGAATGGTAGTAGGAGGAGTGCTTAGTCAAGAAGGTAGACCTATAGCTTTCTTTAGTGAAAAGCTCAATGATGCTAAGAAGAAGTATTCTACCTATGACCTAGAACTTTATGCTTTGGTTCAGTCACTTAGGAAGTGGAGGCATTACCTTCTACCCAAGGAGTTTGTAGTCTTTACTGACAATCAGGCACTCAACTATATCAACACCCAAGAGAAGTTGAGCAATAGACATTTGAAGTGAATGGAATACATCCAAGCTTTTACCTTCACAATCAAGCAAAAGAAGGGACAATTGAACAAGGTAGTAGATGCACTAAGCAGGAGATTGCTAACAATGCAAGAGATACAAATCAAGAGCATTGGAATAGAGAGCTTCAAGGATCTCTATGGGGAAGGTGAAGATTTCTCAAAGGTCTACAAGGTATGTTCTGACTTTGAGAATCATTTTCATAGCCAATACTCAGAGTATACTTTGCAAAGTGGATTTTTATTTAAAGGGAATCAGTTGTGTGTTCCAAGAGGATAAACGAGAGGGAATCTCATTCAGGAAAAGCATAATGGTAGTCTTAGTGGACGTTTTGGAATCAACAAGACTTTAGAACTAGTGCAAAGGTTCTACTATTGGCCTAAATTGTCAAGAGATATTAGGAGATATGTGGAGCAGTGTGTTGTGTGTATGAAAGCTAAGGGGGGAGCTAGTAATGCTGGCCTATATCAACCCCTACCTATTCCTAACAGACTATGGGAGTGTGTTAGCATGGATTTTTTGGTACAACTCCCTAAGACCAAGACTGGATTTGATAGTGTGTATGTAGTGGTGGATAGATTCAGTAAGATGAGTCACTTTATCCCTTGAAAAACCACTCATGATGCTAGCTATATAGCTCACCTTTTCTTCAAGAAATAGTAAGGATCCATGGATTTCCTTTAAGTATTGTTTTAGACAGGGATGTGAAGTTCATGAGTCACTTTTGGAAGACTCTATGGAGCAGATTGGGTACCAACCTATCTTTTGGATCAGCTTACCATCCTCAGATCGATGGAAAAATAGAGGTGGTTAACAGGGTGCTAGGTAACCTTCTAAGGTGCCTAACCAAAGAGTATGGACAAACATGGGACATGGTGATCTCATAGGCTGAGTATGATTACAATGATAGTGTGAACTGGACCATAGGGAAGAGTCCTTTTGAGGTTGTGTATGGAATGCACCCAAGAGGGATATGTGGGCTCAAGGATCTAGGAGCTATGGAACATAGGAGTGGGCATGCAGATGACCTCACTCAGACCATGAAGGAGATTCAGGAGCAGGTAAAGAGGACAGTGACCGAGGCTACACACAAATTGAAAGATAAGGTAGATTTGATAAGGAAAGATTTGCAATTTGCAGTAGGAGATTATGTCATGGTTCACCTTAAAAAATCCAGGTTGCAGAAGGGTATATCAACCAAATTACAGATGAAAAGCATGGTACCATGCAAGATATTAGCCAAGTATGGGAAGAATGCATACAAGGTGGAGTTACCTGCTGATTTGGGAATTTCACCAGTTTTCAATGTAGCTGATTTGATCAGATTCAAGGGATCATTCAATGACATAGCTTAGAATAGTCAATAGATCTTCAAGGATGTCAGCAACATACCCTTACCTATTCAAGACAAGCTTCAGGGAGAAAGGATCTTGGAGTCAAGGGTAAATAAGTCTACAAGGCACAAAGTGTACATGGAGCATCTTGTCAAGTGGAAGGACAAACATGAATCTAAGGTTACATGGGTGGATGCAGCTTAGCTCAAGAAGCAGAGCATAGATGTCTCTCTACTCTCTCCTCACATTCCTTAGAGTTTGTGCAAAGGGGGGAGAATGTTGCAGGAGCACCTAGGAAACACTAGGCATTAGGAAGTCTAGGATGAAATTTTGTTTTTGAAGTTACCATGAAGGTCATGTTGACCATTTCAATGGAATTAGAAGCTTAGGAATAATTAGTGATCACTACTAATCAGTAGTGATTAGTAGTGATTAGTAGGGAAAGGTTTAATGAGTGTGGAAACTCACTTTTCCTAGTTTTCTTTGAATAGGAAAAAGTGGCAAAATAGTACATTTTGAAGCTTTTCCAATTTGTAACCAACTTGTTCAACCAAGGGGAAATTTAACTACTTTTTTGACCTATTTAGGGAAGGCCTCGACCTGTGTGAAAGGTTGGAAGAAATTGGAAGTTTTTGTAATTTGGAAATTCATGAATGCTAGTGTGGACAGTGAGAAGAATAAGTAAAATTATGTGTTTGCTTTGAGTTTGTGTGATCAGGAGTGATCATGGCTCTGTAGGTTATTGTAGTTTGTAGTATAGCTATGTTCCAAGCTTTGTGTTGTGATAATTATCTTGTGTGATCATTTTCCAGGCATTGTTTTTGAAGTTAATTTGGTCTTTTTAGTTTACTGTTTTGACTGGAAGACTGTAGTTGATGGAGTCCTAATTACTTTCCCACTGTACTTGTGTATGAGCCCTTGGGAAATGTGGTTAGGCTCCATTTTTGTATATAATCTAGGCTTAGGAGTGGTCAGGAGCCTTGAAATCATGAAGAAATACTTCTCCTAGGTGAGCTTGACAGTGCCCAACTAGGAAAGTCAAGAAGTGCGAGGCACTTGGTTTGCAGGGGTGACCTTTCCCTGACAAATCACATGGTGGAAAGGTAGATGGAAGCCCTGAAAAGGCTTGGTATGAAAGAGGGGACTTCACCAGTCCTTTTGATTGGAGAAAAAACTAACAGTCCATTGTGAGGTCAAGAAATGGCCTAAAAGAAGCCTAAATAGCAAAAAGGAGGGTTATGATAGTGTACGGTCAGGTGAAGATGATTACCTCTAGAATCTTTGAGGGATGGGTATAAGGACCAAGAAACCAAAGACAAACTTATGTGCTCTTTGGATAATTTAGGAGTGTTAACCTATTTCCTCGAAGAAAAAGACTTAATTGACAAGCCTAGAATTAGGGAACTAAAAACCTAGATGAGGGTTTGGTGAAAACGATGGACTAATGTAGGAAGGTGGAGTTTTCAGAGCTAAGTTAGGATGGTGGGAACCTATAGAAACCATCCCCATACCCTTGCAAAGAACAAACTGAGAGTTGGGAGTAATTGGCCTTTAGGGAAGATTAAAGGCTAAGGGAAGAAAAGAAGCATTGCACCAAGATTATCTTGGGAGGTTGAGTGTGAAATGATAGTGGGGTTGGCCATTAGAACCAGGGGTATCTATTTATGAGGTAGGACCTAAAGGTTAAGGTGGTGGAGACACCAAGGTGATCTTGCAAACAAAGATCCAGAGCATGGAGCAGTGCTTGTTCCATCCAACCCTACCCTATCACTATATACCATGATTCTATCTCTCTTCCCTCTACCCTTATACCCTAATTCTACCTCTCTCCCCTCTACCCTCTACCCTTAACCCTTATACCCTATATCTCTCTCCCACTCCCTCCCTCTCTCTCTCTCTCTCATCTCTCCCTTATCTCTCAACCCCTATACTCTCTCCCTCTTTTAACTCCTTATCTCTCACTCACTCACTCATTCAATCTCTCTCCCATGCTCTCCCACGCTCTCCCACTCTCTCCCACTCTCTTTCACCCTCTCTCCCACTCTCCCACTCTCTTCCACTCTCTCCCACTCTCTCCCACCCTCTCCCACTCTCTCTACCACCCTCTCCCTCCCTCTCTCCCACTTTCTCCCACTCTCTATCCCACTCTCTCCCACTCTCCGTCACCCTCTCTCCCACTCTCCCATTCTCTTCCACTCTCTCTCACCCTCTCTCTCACTCTCTCCCACTCTCTCCCACCATCTCCCACT